>OY723400.1:61257651-61853071 GCA_963210345.1 Inga oerstediana | reverse complement strand
GATTTTACGTAAAATGAGTAATATTTTAATTTTGATATCTTATGAACGAAAAATGATGCAGATACAAATTTTTATGACTTTTCAAAAAAAAATTGTAAAGTTGGGTTTATTTATTTATTTATTCAAAAATGCACATTTTTTCCTACAAGATATCAAAATGTCACTCAATATTTAATGTAGAATCTAGTTATAAACAGAAAAAAGAAGAAGAAAAACATTTGAGAAGTTTGGACATTTCAAGTGGCATTAGAGAGTAACCAAGTAACTTGAGTCATTGAGTTAACTCGTGTGTGTACCTCCTTTAGTAAGTGTGTCGTTGAGTGAGACGCAGAAATCTTGAAGAGGACTTGGGTCATCTGCGAGCACATGAACTGAAGCAAATGCCAAGAGACTAACAACCAAGTACACAGCTTTCATATTGTACTGTGTGTGTAGGTATATATCTACCTTTTCTAATTCTGTGTTTGTGATTTTATGAACGAACTTATAAGGCTATTTATAAGGAGAAGCCATTGATTTGGTCTTTAATTTGCTTGCATGAACGAAGAAGCAAATAATGACTCAATGGTATTTTAATTCAACTGGAACTTCTCTCCATTCATTGTATTGGACTACATGATCAAAGTTGTGACCCTTTCTTCACCAACTACGTACATGTCTATCTCTAGGTATACTCTTTCAATTCTCTGTAGCTATGATTTTGAACTTTGAGGTTTTATCTGGCCAATCTTATATGTTTATTTGTTTAAGAAGGAAGTGATGAACTGGTATTCGGTGCAATTTTCTATTAGTGTTTAAAATGTTGTGACCCTTTCTTCACCAACTACGAACATGTCTATCTCTAGGTATACTCTTTCAATTCTCTGTAGCTATGATTTTGCGCTTTGAGGTTTTATGGCCAATCTTGTGTGTTTAAAAAGGAAGTGAAGAACTAGTCTTCGGTGCAATTTTCGAATAGTGGTTGGTTGGGAGCAATTTCCCTATCAGTATTCTATATCACGACGAAGAAATTGGCTATTGCGATAAGAAACTATTGCTTTCTCATATTATATCTTTTCATCATTTAATTAGTTAATGGAATCAATCACTAAAAGTTTAAATCTGTGCATTGATGATTTTTTTTAACATCTTGGGTTCTGTTACTATATTAGTTAATTGCAGCTTAGTTATCTCATCTGTAGTTCTGTGCTGGATAAAATTTTAAGTTTATATATTTTAAATCAAAATAAATAAATTACAATTTATGAAATTTAATTAATTGGTGTAATTTATATAATAATAAGTAAACAGAATAAAAAGAAAACATAAAAAAATTAAAATAACATACAGTATAAAGAATAAGTGGGAGATTATATAACATAAATAAATTAAAAAATAAACAATGGTAATTAATAAAGTACTGTAGTAATAAAATAATAAATACATATAAAAATAATGTAAATATATGACAAAGATCCAAATGGTTTTACTTTTATACACTATTTCAATTGACGGTGTATTTTAATATACTAATAAACTATTCTTCGTCATATAATTTCACAAAAAACGTTTTCAAAAAAAAAAATCAATGGTTCACCAAGTCAAAAATATTAATAGTTAATTAATGAGATTTGTTAACCAAATCCCTCTTTTCTAGAACAAGACTTTTCTCAAAATGACTTTGCTCAACTTAATTAAGAACATAATTACATTGATTAGCTCACATTTGCCATAGTCTTCGTGGAAACGATAACTTTTTATACTATCTGCAACTCATATACTTGCGGTAAGAAAATAGTGAGTGTGTCTATGAGCAAGCGAGCGTTCGTACGCGTGCGTGAGTGTGTGTGTGTGTGTGGGTGCATGCTAAAATTTTGATAACAGGCAAGTTGGAAATCAACAAGCTGTTGGTTGAAGTGGTAAGGGGCCTTATCCATGTAAGGAGGAGAACACAAGTTTGAATTTCGAAAAGCGCACTTATTGGGAGAGGTGAGAACCTTTTATCCTTTAAGCCTCAAGGTGGAAACCCTTGATCAAATTAATAAAAAATAAGTTGGAAGTGGTTTGGAGGTAAAAATATGGACATAAAATCATTTCACAAATGGAATAACTTAGATATTTGGAATCGATATATCTAGAATCAATTATATAAAAAGATGGTAAAATTGATGGGGATGCATATTATAAGATTCTAGTTAAGTGGTTTAAGTGAAGAAAGATTACTGAGGTTATTTCTGATAAAAAAATATCTAATAAGGTAAAAAAGAAGTTTTATCACACTAATATAAGACTAAAAATATTGTTTGGTAGCGAATGTTGGGTTTTAAAAGGACAAGAGCATAAAGGTAGTTGAGATGAGGATATTGAGATCAATGTGTGGTTATCCAAGAAAAAGATAATATTCATAATGAATTTATATGAGAAAGAGTTGGAGTAGCTTTGATTGAAGAGTAAGATGGTAGAAAATCATTTGAGGTGGTTTGAACACATACAAAGAAGGCCATTGGATGCACTGGCCAATAAGGAGGATAGATCAAATGGTATGGAGCACATTGAAAAATTGTAGAGGAAAACCAGGCCAAAAAAGAATGCTAAAAAATTTATTAAACAAGACATCTTAACAATTTATCTAAAGGTTAATTTAGTTATTGATAGAACGTAATATGTCGTATAATCCATATAGTCAACCCCATCAAATAGATAAGGCTTGATGTTGTGATGGCTGTCCATTACTTGAAACTTCATCGCATCTACATCATATATTGACAATTCCAAACAAAACAACATACAACAAATGCACGTACATATATATAAAATTTTATTCAATTAGGCAATCTGAAACAAAGATATTGATGCAGGCTATGCTACATCAAACACAATACAAATCAAACAAGTAGCGTGTGATATATGAAAGCTGCCAATAAAACATTGGGGCATATAACCCTACAATTATTTATTATTTAACATAATAAGTATTTTATTATAGTAGCCATATAACTATTGCTTAATTCTTTTTTTTTTTTTGAGATACAAAGGCAAGCAAAGCTTGAAGGAATTACAAAATCAAGGGGTGGATCCCAAAGATTGCTCAAGTGGCTGCAAGCCATGTTCTAACACAAAAAGCCGGACACATTCCGCCGGGGGTGATCCTAGTTCTGTATAAATCTGGTGGCTATAGTGAGCCGATCGTGCAAGGAAGTCTGCACAGTGAGTATTTTCCCTATGTGCATGGGAAATCTTCAAGTCCTAATCTGCATAGATAAGGGAATTGGTATAGAAGATGACGTCGTGCAATGGATGATCATTCCCACATTGAGTTGACAATAAGTGAATGGCCTGAAGTGAATCACTGAACAGTTTGATTTTCTTGAAACCTAACTGTTTACAAAGCTGTAGACCACGATGGATTGCATGGATTTCCGCAGCAGTTGGGACAGAGATACCTAGCTTCTGCTGAAAACCACAAATCCAGTTGCCTTGGTGATCGCGGATGACTCCTCCGCAGGTTGATTGACCATCACTAGCAGTTGAACCATCAACATCGATTCTAATGTAACCCTCCTCTGGGGGAAGCCAGTTGAGTAGACCTCTCACCGGAGCTTGGAAGATCTGGTGATGGAAACGACCCATCTCCACACCTTCCGAGAGATGAAAGATGCATTTATGAACCAGCTCCTTTGGCTTAGCAGCTTTACCTTCAAATGCCTGACAGCACCGGTTCTTCCAGAGGAGCCAGCATGTGGTACTGAAGACTTGTTGCCATGACCATCTCGCCACTCTTTTGTTTCCTGGGGAATGCTGAAGGTTCCAATTAAGCCAATCCTGCAAATTACCAGAAGTAAACATAGTAGAGTATAAATGGTTAGTTAAAGAAAGCCAAACTCTCTGGGCCTGCTCACAGTCTCTCAAAACATGAATGATGGATTCCTCACTCTCACACTGAAAGGGACAAGTGTTTAAGGCACTCGGATTAAATCTCGCTCTAATCTCATTAGTCGGTAACCTCTCATGGAAAACTTGCCACATAAAGTGCTTGACTCTTTCAGGAACACCCCAGTGCCAAAGATGCTGCCAGGAAGAGCAATGAGTTGGGGATTGTTGGTGATAAATAACATCGTAGGCAGATTTCACACTGAAATTACCATCGGGAGAATTGCGCCAACAAACAAAGTCATCAACAGTGCCTATAGGAGGGGGGAGCATCATGATTTTATCAACCACCCAATTAGGAAGAAAAGCCTCCTAATGCGCCCTGTCCCAATGTCCAGATGGGGAGGTGAAGGAGCAAACAGGGGCTTCCATATCAAGAAGGTGGAAATTCCTATCCACAAAATGCTTCAGAGGTTTATCCAGAGGGGACCAGCAGTCCTGCCAGCGTAAGTGTTCCTACCACTTCTGAGCTTCTTGCCTAGACCTCTTTGGAAATCTTCCCAGACCGTTACAATTCCACTCCACACAGCCGATTGACTATGCCACTTTTGCACATGAGGGACCAAGGATAAGCCACAAGAGTATTTGGTGCGAAGACATTTCACCCACAGTGCGTCCGGTTTTGTGACCAGGCTCCAACACAATTTCATGAGTAAAGCTTTGTTCTGGCAGCGAAGGTCTTTAAATCCAAGTCCTCCTTCAAGCTTCCTTCTTTTTAGAACGTCCCAAGCTATCAGATGCATTTTCCTGGATTCGTCATGCTGATTCCAAAAAAAATCTCTGCTTAATTTCTCAATTTCAGAAAGGACACCTTTCGGAACCAAGGTAGATTGCATCTGATACTGAGGAATGGCTGAAAGAACCGACTTGATAAGCACCGTCCGGCCTGCCATACTCAGATATTTGCCCTTCCAGCTGGACAACTTAGATCTCACCTTTTGAAGAAGCGGGGCAAAGGTCATCTTGACCATGCGTTTATGGAGAAGGGGAACGCCCAAATATTTTCCAAGGTCAGCAGTGAGCCCAACCCCCACAATTTGGCTCATCTCAAGTGCTCTATTGAAGTGGACATTCTTGGACACAAACATTTTAGACTTACTCAGATTAATCCTGTGCCCGGAAACCCTACAAAACAATTCCATAACATTTCTAATTTCCTCCATCTAGCCAATTGAGGCCTCACCGAAAAGGAGGAGGTCATCGGCGAAGAAAAGATGAGAAATATGGGGCCTAGAGGCACTCAAATGTAGGGGTCTCCAATTCCCCAAATCTACCTCATGGTGAATAAGTTGTCCAAGAAGCTCCATACATAAGACAAAAAGATAAGGGCTCAGGGGATCACCCTGCCTCACACCTCTAGAAGGGATGAAGGAATCCGACGGAATCCCATTCCAGTTGATGCTCATGGAGGCAGAGGAAACACAACTCATAATCAACTTAACGAAGTCTGCACGTAAACCAAGGCTATGAAGGGTGAATTCTAAGAAACGCCAATCCAGCCTGTCAAAAGCTTTCTCCATGTCGACTTTCACAGCTATAAAGCCTTTTTTCCCCCTTTTGTTCCTCATGGTATGAATAGCTTCTTGAGCAATGATGATATTGTCCACACCTTGTCTCCCGAAAATAAAACTACATTGGTTCTCAGCGACGAGGTAGTCCATGACACCTTTGAAATGATTGGCGATCACTTTGCTGACAATTTTGTAGCTAACATTGCAAAGAGAGATGGGTCTAAAATCTTTAAAAGAGACCGGATGGTCAACCTTGGGAATAAGGACAATGTTAGTATGATTTATAGCTTTCACCTCATCCGGGAAGTCGAAAATCCTGATAACCAGATAACAAATTTTTTGCCCAATCGAATTCCACTGAGTCTGGAAGAAATGGGGATTTAAACCGTCAGGCCCCGGGGCTTTGAAAGCACCCATCTCAAAAGCCGCATTCTTGATTTCCACCGAGGTGACTTGTCTGTGAAGAAGGTCAAGCTGATGATTATCCAGAGGTGGGAAACGAGCCATCTAAGGGGAGAAGGGAGAGGAGGAATTCTCGGCCGAATACAGCTTTTGGAAATGCTCACTAGCCATGTCACACAAACGATTCCCGTCGGAGACCCAGTTACCATCCTCATCTTGAAGAGCCCCAAAGTTTCCCCGATTTCTCCTAGACACCACATTTGCATGGAAATATTTTGTATTTCTATCGCCTCCACTGAGCCACTTGCATCTAGACTTCTGGAACTAGATCAGCTCTTCTTGAAGAGCAAATTTTTGGTACAGATCCCAAAGCTTCTTTTCAATCCTGTGGAGACCATTTTGGGAACCTTCTCTTATCCTGGCACGGTCAATACCTTCCAATCGACGGAGGATTTCTCTCTTCTTTTTTGCCACGTTCCCCACCACATTATCATTTCAAATCATAGCATCTTTGGTAAATTGGGAGTTGCCAAGAAGCCAATCCTTCCCCTGCCAGGCATCTTTAACCACATCACTGAACCCATCCTCAATGCACCATGCAGCTTGGTAATGGAATTTCCTTGCCCTGTTACTACAAGCACTATATTGTTGGTCCGCAACAACAACAACCCGATGATCCGACTTAAACCTGAGGCGGTGGAAAGATTTGGAGCGAGGGTTGTGGATTTCCCAGTCAAAATTACAAAAAACCCAATCAAGTCTCTCCTTAACCCCAGACTTTTCCCAAGTGAATCGGTCCCCTTCAACAGGCACCTCGATGAGATTGCAGAGATTAATGCATGATTGAAAATCCATCATAGAGCTATGTTTAGGACTAGCTCCACCTTCCTTATCACCCAAGGAAAGGAAAGTATTGAAGTCCCCTAGGACCAGCTAGGGGATAGACACCGATTGATAAATAGAATGCAAATCCAACCATAGATCCCTTCTCTTTAAAGCACTGGTATCCCCATAAACAAAAGTCACATACATAGGATTCATATTATTTTTATCCCAAACCTTGCAGTGAATCAATTGGGTACTTGAAGCAATATATTCAAGATGGATTTCCCAGCTATTCCAAAGTACCCAAATACCCCCAGCGAAGCCAGTAGCTTCGATACGCAACCAATCATTAAACCCCAGCTTTCTTACGACCTTCTCTGCTCTATTACCACTAATTCTGGTCTCCACAAGACACATAACATTGATGCCATATTTATTAACAACATCTTTCAATATTCTTGGAAACGAGTTACCACCCGCCCCGCGACAATTCCAAGATGAGATAATCATAGACACTAATAGTGAAATGAAGGAAAATAAGCACTTACTTGCCAGGAGAATTGTCTTCCATGAGAACAACAACCTCGAGTTGGGAGACAGATCGCATCTCACAGCCATGATCAAGCTGGACCTGATTAGGAATGGGATGATTTAGGGGAATCAAAGCCAAGCTCATGCTCTCAGGTGAAGTAGAACCCACAAGCTTCACGGCCTCAGAAGAAGTGACTTCATTATTCACATTCATTATGGAAGCCTCCATGTGATTTTTATTTTTCTCAGTCCCAATTGAGGTTTCCACGTGTATCTTATCTGCCCAAGGACTCATCTCGGCGCCATGATCATGCTGGACCTAATTTGGGTTGGAATGACTTAGGGGAATCAAAGCCAAGTTCATGCTTTCTAACAAAGTAATATCCACTAGCTTCTCGGCCTCAGTAAAAGTGATTTCATTATTCACGGCGACAATGGAAGCCTCCACGTGCTTCCCGTTATTCTCAAATACAATTAAAGACTCCACGTGCTTCTTAGCTGTAGAAGGCTGTGACATCGAGTTTGGGGGGAGAGCCTCTCGGTGCAAAATAGAAACTGGAGGGGAAACATGGGTTAAAGTATTGATGGCACCCTTTGGATTAATAAGGTCCACACTTCCTTCTGTGCGTGTGGGCTGAGGCCTAATGGATGGAACTTGAGACTTGGGCCCATTTTCCTGAAGACTACATTTCACTAATTGGTGGGTTCGAATCTTTGCACCCTTCTTTGGTTCAGGAAGGATTGGAGGATTAATTGGGCACACCATTGGGCCCACATTCTTTTCCTTAGCACCGCCAGATGCGCTAGACGAGCTGGGCCCAAAATTCTTCCTAGCAACCCATTTCTTATTTCCCATATGGACTCCTCTTCTTTTATCTCGTTGACCAAGGAGTGCCTTGTTACCACTTCCAACCATCACACCAAACGCAGACGAAGCAGGGGCACCTTTCTTTGAGAAATCCTGAGCTAATATTGATTTTGAACTTGGGTGGGAAATCGCGTCAGCATCAGATTCTGAGTCCGAAAGGGCGGTGAACTTGGACTGAGGTATAGGGCAGACGACCTTACCCTGAGCATAGCCGGACTGCAACTGCCCACCCACTCTGCTTAAACTGTTCCTACTCTCAGAGATTCTCAGAGGCCGTGCTCTAGCTTGACGGCGCACCAGCATCCAAGGGCCATATCTTTGCGGTGACCATATCTTCCACAGGTAAAGCAGATGAGTCCCAAACCCTCATATTCAATGTTAAAAAGTGTAGATGCTGAGATGATTCTAGGAACAAGCTTTTTCTGCAAATCCACTTCAACACAGAGCCTCACATAACGTCCCCTGTGGATGGTAGCATCAGTGTCCTCTGGATTAGCAATGGTATTCATATCTACCTTGATAGTTTTCCCAATCATGTCTCCTAATCTCCAGAGACATTCTTTGTTATAGAAGAGGAGAGGGACATTAGGAATGCGCACCCAAGTGGCAACACGACCGAGAGGATTTTTGAATGGGTGAAAAAATGGAGACAACCTTTGCACCAGAATAGAGTGCTGGGAAACCGTCCAAGGACCACCAAATAGGATTTTGTTGTAAAGATGATCCCAGCTATCTTGATCTCTAAATTTAACAACATAGTAATTGTTTGGGAGATCAATTAACTCAAAGCCATTGGATTGCCAAATCTTATGCAGATGCTCTTTTAGCTTAAAGAAGCTAACTTTGGTGCCTAGGATAGTGATGATGAGCGAGGCATTCCAAGGCCTAGCCCAGCGATTGAATTCCTCTGGGGAGATTCTCATGGTTGGGTATAAATCCATGAGCAGCTTCAGATCATCAGACGGTTCGGGTAACTCCCAAGACAGGTTCAGGAGATCGGGAAACAGAGCATTTTCCTCAGAACAAGAGTTCTCATTGGATACACCATTAAAGTCGGTTCCTTGAAAGCCAACTAGTGAGTCCTTGTAAGAGAAGACCTGCCCTGTTTTGGGTGGAAGAGGAAACATGGAGCTCTCTAAAATCACAGTTTTTTTTCTAACAGAGACAGCCCCTCCGACAGGCACTGAGAGACCATTTTTGGAAAGCACACTTCTAGCCACAGCAACAGGGTCCTTTGCACATAGAACTTCCTCCGGCGACTTGTCCCTGACGCCGGGGATATCCATGGAGAAGATAGCACTGTTCAGCACGAGTTCCAGGAGAGGGGGAGGGAGTGGCCTTCTTTTTTTTTGAAGTTACTATTGCTTAATTCTGAAATGGCTTTTCAAGCAACTCAATTATTTTCTGGGCCACTTGGAAAGCCTTTTGTAGCACCTCAAGAGAGATGGGTGGATTAGAGCAGAACACAGATGTTGCAATAGGGATCACTCCAGCATTTTGGCTACTAAGACCAGCAAACGCAACTGCGTTTCCATAACCCACGTTCTGTTGGAAGTGAATAAGACCGATCGGAAACACAAACACGTCTCCCTTGTTAAGAACTTTGGAAAAGAATCGATTGCCATTTTGATTAGAGGCGACAAACCCGACCAGAAGAGTTCCTTTGACCACTACGAGGAATTCGGTGCCACGTGGATGAGTGTGAGGAGGGTTCAAACCCTTTGGCGCGTAGTCGATACGAGCAAGAGAGATTCCAAGAGTGTTCAAACCAAGCAACGTGGTTACATCTGCAGTTTTGACAAAGAAGCCAATAGGGTTTTGTGACGTGTCTCCGACTTGATCAAATCCAGGTAAGAAGAAGTCCTCAGCTTTTACTGCCATTGGATCCTTGCAAAATTTCCCGTTCACAAAAACTGCAAAATTTAAGAAATCAAATGTTATGTTTGTGAAAACAACAATATATAACTGAAGTCAAACTTGTAAGGATGGAGTATAATATGCTTCTTACGGAAAGCTCAGAAGTTATTAATGCCCTATTCTTTAATTCTTTTTAACATGTCCCAACTTCTCAAATGCTTTTTTCCCCTTTTCCTCCCTTATTGATCATTAATTAGATTCTACATGAAATGAGTAATATTTTAATTTTGATATCTTATAAACAAAAAATGATGCAGATACATTTTTTATGACTTTTCAAAAAAAAAATTGTAAAGTTGGGCTTATTTATTTATTTATTTGAAAATGCACTTTTTGTTTCTACAAGATATCAAAATGTCACTCAATATTTTTTGTAGAATCTAGTTATAAACAAAAAAAAAACATTTGAGAAGTTTGGACATTTCAAGTGGCATTAGAGAGTAACCAAGTAACTTGAGTCATTGAGTTAACTCGTGTGTGTGTACCTCCTTTAGTAAGTGTGTCATTCAGTGAGACGCAGAAATCTTGAAGAGGGCTTGGGTCATATGCGACCACATGAACTGAAGCAAATGCCACGAGACTAACAACCTAGTACACAGCTTTCATCTTGTACTGTGTGTGTAGGTATATATCTACCTTTTCTAATTCTGTGTTTGTGAGTTTATGAACGAACTTATAAGGCTATTTTTAGGGAGAAGCCATCGATTTGGTCTTTAATTCGCTTGCATGAAGGAAGAAGCAAATAAAGACTCAACAGTATTTTTCTTCACCTGCAACTTCTCTCCATTCATTATATTGGATCCTATGATCAAAGTTGTGACCCTTTCTTTACCATCTACGTACATATCTATCTCTAGCTATACTCTTTCAATTCTCTGTAGCTATGATTTTGGACTTTGAGGTTTTATCTGGCCAATATTATATGTTTATTGTTTAAGAAGGAAGTTAAGAACCGGTCTTCGGTGCAATTTTTTAGTAGTGGTTGGTTGGGTGCAATTTCCCTATCAGTATTGTATGTCAAGACGAAGAAAATGGCTGTTGCAATAAGAAGCTATTGCTTTCTCATATTATATCTTTTCATCATTTAATTAGTTAATGGAATCAATCACTAAATATTTAAATCTGTGCTTTTATGATGTTTTTAACATCTTGGGTTCTGTTACTATATTAATTAATTGCAGCTTAGTTATCTCATCTGTAGTTCTGTGCTGGATAAAATTTTAAAACATGTGTATAAAGAATAAGTGGGATATTATATAACATAAATAAATTGAAAAATAAACAATGGTAATTAAAAAATACTGTACTAATAAAATGCTAAACACATAAAAATAATGTAAATACATGACAAAGATCCAAATGGTTTTACTTTTATACACTTCATTTTTTGATGGTGTGTTTTAATATACTAATAAACTATTCTTCGTCATATAATATCACAAAAAATGTTTCCAAAAAAAAAAAATCAATGGTTCATCAAGTCGAAAATATTAATAGTTAGTTAATGGGATTTGTTAGCCAAATCCTTCTTTTCTAGAACAAGACTTTTCTTCATTGGCCAAAAAAAAAAAAAGAACAACACTTCATCTTCCGTTCCAGCACACAACACACTTTTTCTATTTTTTTTCTATTTTTGTTTTGAAAATACAGCAAACGAGTGATTTTGGTCCTGATATTTAGTAGAGCAATAGTCCGCATCCTAAGTTTAAAAACCAGTTCCAGATCATATCTTTTAGATGTATAAATTAAGACATAAAACTGCTCTAATAAGGGATAAAAGAGAAGTTTCTTCGTATTGTACATTATAACACCAGCAATGCTTTATGGTAGTGAATGATAAGCTTTAAAGGGACAACGAGAGTATAAAGTGGGGCTAGCCAAGATGATAATGCTGAGTTAGATGTGTGATCATAAAAGAAAGGTTTGTAATAAACGTATTCACAAAAGAATTGGAGTGACATCTATTGAAGAGAAAATGATAAAAATTTGTTTGAGGTGGTTTGGGCACATTCAAATAAAGCAATTGATGTGCAAATGGAGAGTTGATCAAGTAGTATAGAGTCTTTTAAAAAAAAAAAGTAGAGGAAGACCAAAGAGAACACTAAATGAAGTTTTATTGAACAAGATCTTTTGATTAACAATTTATCCAAATATTTGGTTTTTGACAGAGCACAATGATGCTGTATGACCTATGTAACCGACCTTTGTGAGATAAAACTTTATCACCATTGTTGTCGTTGTTGCACAATAAGAGATTTGATTTTTCAAAATTCACCCAAAATCTGCAAAATGATTTTTGAAAGTCACTTTGTAGTTTGGGAAAATAGATTTTTGGAAAAGCTGTTTCTAAGAATAAGGAGGGATTTTTTCTTAGAAAGATATTTTTATTGAGCTTTAAACATAACTTTGAACCACTAATTTTAGAGTTTTAATGAGGGAAAATCTCATATAAACACGGTTGAATTACCCAAATTTTAATTTGAGTCGTTAAACTTAACAAATTATATATCAGGTTATGCGTCATATTTAGGAATTTAAAATTTAAGTCAAATTACCTCCATATTAAAACAACAAAATTGAAAACAAAACCCTATTAAAAAGGCAAAATAAAGACAAGCGCATGAAATACCAAACCCATTGTCAGATTGGAAAATTGACCACAGTAGAAACAAATTACCAACCAATTTATTGGATTATATGACAACACTACAAAAAAATAGACTTTCAGCAGCGACAAAAGTCACCACTGAAAGTATATATGTCGCCGCTGAAAGGGTTTTTGATGGCGACATGTCACTGCAAATACGACTGTCATTGATACTTTTGGTGGCTACTTGTCTTCGTCGCTGTTGAAATTAAAGTATACAAAAGAAAAGTCGCCGCTGAAAGAAGGCTGTGCATCCAGAAACCCACTGACATAACAGCAAGGTACCTGAAGAATGTTTTATTAATTTCAGGGTACAAGAGACTAAATGCTGAAAGAGCCATTGCTAAAAAAAGATCACAAATATAAAAATTAATCTAAGATAAATATTATAAGAACTGGTAAATGACTAAAGCTTAAATGTTAAACCACAACTAATGCTTCTAACAAGTAAAAGTGATAATAAGAACAAACCATGAGAAGGTTGCCAACATGCTCCTTAGATTTGATCCCAGGTTGAATGGCAAAAGTTTTTTCAGCTTTACACTCTTAGGTGGAAAAAGGCATAACAAATCTATAGTAAATGAGTAAGCATCAGTATTGGGACCTCATTCAATTTCACCCCAAACAAATTGTGTTAATTAGACAATATAAATTTATGTTGCTCACCACAAAACATGTGAAGGTTTTGCAAAGTGTCAAGATCAATATTTATAATTGAGGTAAGTCCCTTGCTTGCCACAGCCAACTCTTAAATTGAGGGAAGACTCAAAATTTTAGTAAGAAGATAAAAAATTGAATTTAACACTTTTATCAGTAAGAAGATGAAAAACAAAATCAATTTGTCAATTACAAAGTAATAGAAAGCAATTTCAAATCTAGCATTCACTATATGAGCACTACAAATGCTAGTGATTTCAGTAAACGTAATTGAGAAGTCAACTTCAGTTACTGCAGAGACATAAACAAATTATGATTGAGGTTTTCTATCCAAAATCCAATGGCGTGGACAAAAATTAACACAAAAGTAGTGTGTAGCAGTACTAAAGTAAGGTTCCAGGAGTTCTAGCAAAAACCAGGAAAATACTAATTCTTCAATCAAGTGGATGATCAATATTTAACAGAATGAACACTCAAAATATCATATTGGAGCTTTACTTCTTTGGTTCCAAAATCCAAGAATTCAATCCTTATGGTTTTCTGATATGGTGCAGCAGACAAATTCAAAATTTCTGAGTCAAATAGTTCATGTGTAATCTCAAAATGTTCATAAAAAATTTCAAAATGCAACAAAGGTACACAATGCAAAGTGATAAGAAATCATAATTTCAATGGACAAGAGTAATATGCTGTTCAGAGTAGGTCCCAATGCAATGCATGAACCAAAATTCGACCAAGCGTAGTTTCAATCGCTAAAACCAATTTATGCAGCAAAGTTCAGCTAATTCTACCATGCACAATTAGAAAACAGTCTTCTTTAAACAAACCAATAACTAATAACCAGACTTGAAGCCAAGGAGATCACCAGAACTAGCAGTGATAGATATGCAGTGTTTTTAAATATATATATATATATATATAAATGCTCAAACTATGAACAATCCAAGAGCAATAATTTTGTTAATAGTTAGCACTTCTCAAAATGTGTCGCTATGAATTGGGACATCATAATTGCATAACAATCCATAAATATCAAACACTTCAAAAAGGAAAAGAAAAGAAAAGACAATGGCCCTACACTAAGATCCAAACATGTTCCATTCATTGTCCCAGTACCACTTAATTATGCTGCATTCTGAATTCACCCAAGCTGACATAAGCATTGTACTCACACATATTAGCTAAATGGCATTATGATTCCAACACTTAGGGGCCTCGCCCTCGCTTGTTTCATACACTGCCCTACGTTTCCATTAAAAAATAATTACTTCAGTCGCTATGAAGTGTTGCTTGCTTGAGATGTTGTAAATTATGGCAAAGGAAGAGCAACATAATCATAAATGCCAGAAAAAGGAAGTATCACTAAATGTTTTTTAAAAAAATATTAAATTGAAGCTTTGGGATATGACCAAATTCCGAGTTGTATTTGGCCTTACTCTGAAATTGCACCTTTAGATCGAAAATATACAGTTTCTTTTAAGAATATATGTACCTTTGTATGATCACGCGCACACAAAAACTGATAGAGCGAGGGGGAAAGAAGTTCTGCGTCATTTACTATTAATGGAACAACGGATGAAGGGAAGTTAGGTCCAGATGAAGGAAAGGGAGGGAGGGATTACCACTGTGGTGATTAGTAATATGGATGGATGGTGCTGCGGAGGAGAGCCAAAGAAGATGATGACTGAAATTGGACGGACAGGGCAGAGAATTAGGGATTTGGGCAAAAGAAGAAGCGAGCCGCGGGAAATTTTTTCAAGGAAAAAAGGCCATCTCTGGCGGGAATCAACCAAATCTTCAAGGGCCTGTTTTAACTTTAAAGGAAGAGTGAGTTTTAACCAAGGAACGAAAAATCGGACCGGGTAATGAACCGGTTACAATACAGGTTCAAGGGTTAATGGGTCAATCAGGGTTTAACTGGTAGTTGAGCCGGTAGTGAACCGATCATATTAAAATATTATAATTTATTATTGGTAATATAAATTAATATATTTTTAAACTTCAATAGATAAAAATGAAGATCTTTAAGAAAAAAATATTTAAAATCTATTAGTATGAGTTATAATGCCTATATTTAAGAAATGATATCTCCTTTTTTATAATTATTATATCGTTTTAAATAATTTTTTTTATTATCTTCTTCATTTTTTTTAGATTTATTCTTTCTTTACCTATTTTTCTCTTCATTTTGGTCTTCAACTTCCAATTTTCCCCGAAAAAAGAAAAAATAGAAAAAAAAATAATAAAAAAAATGAAACCGGTTCAACCGGTTGAACCACCGGTTTTAACCGGTTTCAGACCGGTTCCCCGGTTTAACAATCAAACCAGACCGGATCTCTGGCCGATTCCAGATTCAACCGGTCGAATTGGCCGGTCCGGTCCGGTTTTTTGTGCAATGGTTTTAACTTTATAATTAGAGAGGGAACGTGAAATTTTTTTTTTGGAGGGAGAAAGATTTACTACAAATATTTATATTCTTTGTATTCTCTATTTATATAAGTTTTGCCTTCATTTTCTTTAAAAATTGTATTGGATGCTAACTATACCATGTACTCACTTAAAGGGAAAAAAGAAGCGGAAGATATTTTGATAATTATTTTCTTTATTTCAATAGGGTTCTAATTCTTGTAATTCTTAACTCATTAAATATAGTTACTTTAATTTTTCAAAGTACACTAAAATCTTCAAATTATACAACTGGAATTCATTAGTTAATTAAAGTGATAAGCAGAGACAAATATATTTCAAATAAGTAAAAGGATAAACACATCTTATAAGAATAAGTTATGAAATTTCTAATTATATAGTAGTAACATTTTAGAAGAAAAAATGATAAGATACTTCAATTGATAACAAAGATATTAATTTCGTTAGCCTTTACAACTCATGTTATATTTAAAATTATATTTTATATTCATAACATATTATCTCTCAAATTATCTTTAATATAACACCATATAAAAGCACATTATTCCTTTGTAACAAAGTATATTAGTGAAAAAAATTATTATATAAATTTGATAGCAATTAGAAAATTTAAAAAAATCATTAAAAATTTTGAAAAAAGACTTTTGGCGGCGACAAAAGATAGTCGCTGCCGAAAGTATGTTTTCTGCGACGACAAATTTTGTCGCCACTGAAAGTCTTACTTTTCAACGGCGGCTTTTGGTGTCGCTGCTGAAAGGTAAGACTTTCAGTGGCGACACTAAAAGTCACCGCTGAAAGTGTGACTTTCAGCAGCAACTTTAAATGTCGCCACCCAAAGTCGTTGCTGAAAGTTGATTTTTTTGTAGTGCAAGAAAATCAAGAAATAGTGAAAGCCTATCCATATAACATGAATAATCAGAGTTTACAAACACAAAGTCATTTTATTGGAAGGGATTACAGGATGGTTCTATATGCAAATAAACTTAGTATCGAGAAACAAAATACTATAGAGTTACATTAAATTTAATTGCCAATGACTCATTGCTCATCAAGTTTTGAGGAGAAGCTACACAAGCATAGAATGAATTGCATAGTCGATCGAGAGGCACCATGCTGGGTGGACAGGGGAAACAATGAAACACTTAATAAGGAAATCATTTTGTTTGGGAGTAGCGGGTTCCTTTATTAGGAAATTAGGGATCTTGTGAGCAGGAAAGCCCTCAAGCTGAGGGGAGCAATTCAAACTCATTGCTTTTTTCTTTTCCCACTCCACCCTATTTCTAACTCCCTTCAAAGGGTTAGGGGTATTATAGTATAATAACCAACATTTAAATATCCTGAATCAGGTCATATGCGTAAATTAAGATTTGTTAAATTCACCAACCTTTTATAGAATTTTTCTATTTCAACCGGCTTTATATGTGATTTTTCCTTTAATGAGTTAGACATGAAATTCAATATTTTACAAGGATAAGTTTAATTTGAGTGCTCATTACCAAGTGATAAACACTTCTAGATCTACTTTCTTTTTCTACTTTTATTCTTCTAGGAAAAAATATTCAATGTGTACTAATTTAAAACAAAGATAATATTTTATTTGTTAATTTTGCCAAAAAAATTTAATCAAAAAGCATCAATTGAACATTTTTAAATCTAAATCATTATTTAAAACTGTTTTTGAATAATGTATTTAAATTTTAAATAGTTGAATCACTTGTTGAATGGCGATCATCACTGTGATCCACTATAAAAAAACATACTATTACCGACGGAATTATTTCCGTCAGTAATTTCTGACGCTTTACCGACGGATTTTCGACGAAAAAAATTCTTCTGTAAATTCCGTCAGAAAATTCTATTAGAAAATAAATGTTCTGACAGAATTACCGACGGAACAAAATTCCGTCTCTAATTACCGACGGATTAAAGACGGAAAAAATTATGTCGGTAAATACTAAAGGATTACCCACGGAATTTTTTCTGTTGGTGATTACCAACGATTTACCCATGGAATTCCGTGGGTAATCCGTAAGTAAAATTAATTATTTTTCTATTATCTTTTAATAATTTATATAAAATAATAAAAATAAAAATAATTTATAACAAATAAAAATTTAAATATCATAAAATTAATATTTAACATAATATATTAAATATATATAATATTAATAATAAAAATTTTAAATGAAATAAGAAATTAAAAATTTTAAACTTTATATCATAAAAACAAAATATATAATTATATATAAATATATATTTAATATTATATATATTAATATTAATATTAAATATTTAAACGAAATAAGGAATTAAAATTTTTTAAATTTTATATTATAAAAAAAGAAATATATAATTATATATAAATATACATGTAATATTATATATATTTATATTAATATTAAATATCTAAACAAAATAAGAAATTAAAAATTTTAAATTTTATATTATAAAAAATGAAATATATAAGTATATATAAATATATATTTAATATTACATATATTTATCTCAATATTATATTTTTTTAATTATTACATTATATATATTGTTACGTGAATAAATAACGCAAGATTAAAGCAACTCAACTGGCAAATGCATCAGAACATATACTAGAGGTCCAAGGTTCAAATCCCACCTTTCTCACAAAATGCAATAATTATCTCGCAGAGATACGTGACGCAAGGTTAGAGGGACACGTGGCCCCTGCTCGCCTCTTTTAAGGTCGCCACGTGGATTTTTTAAAAAAATAATATTAAATTATCGACGGATTACGCACGAAAAAATTCCGTTGGGAATTACCGACGGAATTGTTCCGTCAAAAATGCGTCGGTAATTACCAATGGAAAAGTTTCTGTCGGAAATCAATCCGTAATTTCCAACGGAAAGTTTTGTTTCTATGCGTAATTGCTGATGGAATAAAAATTCCATTAGTAAATCAATTTGCCACGTAAATCAATTGCGTTTTCATCCCTAACCCGTCGGTAATTTTCGTCTGCAATGATTTTAGCGATGGAATTCTGTGGGTAATTTCCATGGGTAATACACTATTTTTTTTTTGTAGTGATGGGCTTTGAAACCAATTCCTATTTTGCAAGTTTGCTAGGTGTTTGGCACCCCATAAACTACAAAAAAAAAAAGCCTTGAACTCTTTAAGTGCAATTTTGGGTTATAAGTTATTCTTAAATGACTAATCGACTGTGATAAGCTAAGTAAGATGTAACAATATCATCAATTCTCTTCTGAGTTAGCAATTGTTGGCATCAGCACCTTACACTGTACAAATTGTTAGCGACATTACTTGTAGAAACACAATAAAAGAATAGTTTGAGTTGCACCCAAAGACACTGTCTTTAGGAGATATTTCACAACTCCTCTAGTAAATTAGGAAGAGGCAGTTCTCAGGTTAAAACTAACCCTTCCTACAGAAAGTATGGTGAAAAAATAGCAGAAAGATAATAGTGTAATACGGGAAAGGAGAGAGGAGAGAAGTTCAGGGATAGAACTTGGTGTTACATGGCATCGGTGCTCTGTTTATACCTTAGACCGTGTATGCATTTTATAGGCAAAGAAGATGTAACCATTGAGCAACCATAATAATGATGAATGACAATTAAAATGATAGTTACAAAACAAGGATTTAATTATGACGATTTAATACAATAAAACCATTTTAAATGTCATTAGAACTGATTAATTAAGTCACATTAAAACTCAAATAATTAGTTTAAAGACTCCTCTTATTACCTTTTTATTAACTCAAGCTCATATTTTATTACACACTAGGGCATTCTCAATCTTGGGTTATATGAGACTTCTTCCATTGACACGTCCACACACAATGTTTACAATAATCCCCTACATGTGTTAAAGGAAACTCATAGCTTCATTAGCTAAGTTATACACATGGATATAATCATTGTATATGGTGGTCCTTTGGACTATGAATGATACCTAGATTGATAACACTTGGTACACAAAGATGCCAGTTGTCAACACCCTTTCCATTTCAATATTCGTAGAATAATAGAGACTAAGATCCACAGGTATACAGAAGAGTACATATATATATTGATAAAAATAATTGTTTATAGTCTAGAGTCAACCATACAGAATGTGACAATATGTACAACTATTACAAAATATCCAAAAGTATTTTAAACATGGACTATCTATAACCACAGATGTTGTCTTTGTCTTAAGATACGTGCCTGTCACCTCCCTTTATCTATGCCTTTTCCGTTTGAGCCGTTAGCATCCACTAAGATGTTTTGTTTAGAAAAAGGGTGATGTTCCAAGGAATTCCAGTAGAAACATGCTATCGTTCATGTAAAATGTGAAAAGTAAATATGATATGCGTCATGTATGCACCAATTAATGAACAATATAACACATCATTGTCATGTATACATGAGTAGGGCACCTGCCCCACTAATCATACACCGGTTGGATTCTCAACCAACCCTCAGGTGTAAGTGCACTTTCGGCACTAACTGCCTTGTCTAGGCAAACCATGTTGATTAAAAGCTCAAACAATGGCATCCCAACATTCATATGAACTATGACATGATGTATGAAAGATAATGTCCCTATCTTAAAGTTCCATAACCCCTGTATCGTGTGCCTCGTAAAACACGCTGAATTATAAAATATTAAATGTACAAGAAATAGGTTATAGTCTATCCATGTATCATTTTAGACACTTCCATAGAGTTTATTATGGTTATATTAGGTTATAGTGAAAATTTACCAAAATGCCCCTGGGGCCCTGGCTCGGCTCGACTGTACATTTCTTGAAATTCTGACATGGGCTATACTGACATTTTTTTGCCCAAGGAGTCCATTTCTGGGCTTGGAATTACCAAATTCAATGTTAAATTATGAAATTTCCTTTGGGAGCCCCACTTTAAGGCTTTGTTTGGTGCAACGGAGGTTAGGTTAAGTAATATTTATTTAAGTTAGATTAGGGTAGGTTATAATGTTGTTTGGTTCAAGAAGAGAGTATGTGAGGTTTGGTATCTTCTTTGGTTCAGGAGGTTAGGTTAGGTGAATTAATTATAAGTGAATAAAAATGCCCTTTCCACATATTTTCTTTCTTTTTTTATAATGTATTTATTAATAATAGTTATTTGTAAAATTATTATTTATAAAATAATTATTCTAACAATTAGATACACTTCTTTTACAATTTATTTATTAATAATTATTATTTGTAAAATTATTATTTATAAAATAATTATTCTAACAATGATATACACTTCTTTTACATATTCTTCTCTTTTTATAATACTTAAAAAGATGAGTTATAATAAAAGATTAGATTTAAATTAATTACAAAAAATAAAAATAAAAATAAAAATATGTATTTACTTTTAAAAAATATCTTTGTTTGTAGACCTCAGCTTTGATAAAGAACGTGGCCGGTGTGGTGAAGGACTGGCTTCTGATTGCTTTCTCGTGGTTGGTTATTAAGGACACTGTAACGTCCCTCAATTTGTTTGGGTATGGACTTTCCTTTTTGGGAGTTGCTTATTATAACCATTCGAAACTAAAGGCTCTGAAGGTGAAGGAAACATAGAAGAAGATTGCACAGTCTGATGAGGAATATGGGAGGTTGTTGGAGGAGAGAGAAGGGGATGGAATGGGGAAGAGGAACGAACAGCAGATGAAAGAACTGAATACAGAGGGAAAATGACTTTTAACACGTGAGGGCAATGGTGGCATATTGGAAAATTGCCTTGGGCAATTTACTCACAATTGAACACAAATATTCTCACCTCTAGAAAAAACTCCAAATTTGGAGGGTTCATAACTTAGGTTAGGTGACCACTAGAAGACAAAAATATATCCCACACCCCACCCCAACCTAACCTCCTTCCAACCAAACACTTATTTTTAATCTCCAACCCCACCCTTACCTAACCTAACTTAATAAAACCTCCAACCAAACAAAGCCTAAAGGTTTCAGGGGCGTTTTCATAATTATATTTTTTTGGGCTTTTCCGAAAAATGGACCAATTATAATCCCACCTAATTTTCCCTCTTGAACTCAATGGAACCATCAAATCATTAAAAATCCAACTCCTTCTGAGTTAATTAGCAATTGTTGGCATCAACACCTTGAAAGAGGCAAGCTTTACCCAAGATAGGGGGTGAATTGGGTGATGTGGTGATATAGCAATAACTATAGATAGGGTAGAGTTGAGAAGATAAGCACACAGAGAGTTATATTGGTTTGGCCCAAAACCTAGGCCTACGTCCAGTCCTCAGAGATCAAGACCTGTTGAGATTTTCACTATTCTTCTAAGATTCAGTGGGCTCTCGGAACGCCGCAAGACAACAATCGTCCTTGGAAGGACTACGAGTAGAAATACTAGAAATTTCTCTCCCCTTTACGACAATTCTTACGTGCAGACTAAACAAACATATGACCTTTCTCTCTCGTTTATGTATACAAGTCTTATGAACAGCAACGTTCTCTCCTGCTTACACCACTGTAAGTCTTACGAGTAGCAACATTCTCTACTGCTTGTATCTTGTAAGTCTTATGAGTAGAAAGTCCTACTAGGAATTCTCTCACTACTTCTCTCTCAAGGAAATCTCCCCTTTCAAGGTCCCAATACCTTGAGATTAAATGAAAATAGAATTTGAAGTGTATATAGACTTTCTTTTAGAGAAAATATGATAAACACTGAAGAACGATATGAATACAGAGAAAAATATGAATAACAGAGACTCGTTAATTTGCTTATGTGAATTTTTACACTTCATTGTTTTTTATGGTCTCTGGAGCTCTGTATTTATAGCTAGTTGTTTTTGCCCGTTTGAATAATAACCATTGTGGAGCGGAGCATTTTACTGTGAAACAGCATGCGTGTGTTTGAAATCTTTGAACGCAGTAGGTATGTTCTTGGATGGTCGTAATGATGCTAACTGCCGTTGTTTGACTTTCTCTGTGCTTTTCTAATTCAAACGTTCAAACTCCTGTATCACACTCGTAATATATGTTAAATGATGTTATATAATAATAATAAGTAAAAATAGAATGAATAAATAACATTAAACCATATTCGGATTAAACGCTGTAAGATTGGTGCGTTTTGTCTTCTGGAAGAGTATCGCTCGAGTGCTGAGAGGCCTCACTCAAGTGCAATACTCTATTTACTCTTCCTGCTTCAGCTTTAGGTTTGCACTTCCATGTGATTTTGAGAGAATGCGTTTTCACACTTGCGAGTGATGTGGGACCCCACTCGAGCATGGGTCTCCTCACTCGAGTGCTTCTTTATTTTACACTTTGGTGAAATATGCATTTTAAACTACCATATGAACTCTACATATTAGAAGAAGGAGTCATAAAATGAGTGTGCAAGAAGATTTCCATATCAGTGATTCTTCTCGACATATCTTCTTGAGTCTTGAACATCAAGTCAAAGTTGGTATTCGCCTTGTCTACCAACTTTAAGACTTGTAACTCCATCGTGTTCACCAATTTCTCATACTTATTCAACAATTCCTTTTTTAGACCAGTCACAGCTTGATTGATTACTTTAGCCAGATGGGTTGAAAGTGATGCATTCAGGAAAGATGGAGGTGGAATGGAACCTTGAGCAGAAGATTGAGCCTCATCACCTCTCGATAGAGTGGCTTCTCTCTGAGATGTAGCCCTGGTTTGACTCACTGGAAGATTGATACTCATATGTGTCAATTGAGTCTTGGCAAACCTTGGAATGGTTACCCTCTCAGTTCCCTCCAAATACCATACTTTATTTTTCTTGAGAATGAGAGACACAATTTATGGATATGGTATGGTGCCAGATCTTGATGAAGAAAATCGGAATCTTCTCATCTCACTAAAGATAAGCTCCCCCACATTTCTTCGTTGACCAGCTAGGAAGGAGGCCAGCAAGTAGTAATCTCTCTAAGCAAAACGGGTATAATTTTTGGATTTGTTAACAATGCTACGAGAGTATATGTAGTGAAGGGCACGATTAGAATCAGATATGTCAATAGGCTTAAAGTTAAGAGGGCCTATTGGGTCATTTGGTCTTAAAAGCCGAAAGGCTTCATTGGTTGAAAGAGTGGGTGGATCAGAATGTGGTGCAACATAGCCAAGAATGTCATTAATGATAGTAGCAAATATCATAATAAATTGATCTCTAACAGTGGTAGATACTGCTTCCTTTATCAACTCTCCAGTCCTAGATTTTATGTTGTGGGTTTTCAAGTTGCAATAGAAGGTTTTCCCAATAGAGGGTGAATAAGGAATATGAACACTTAGCCAGGGATCATAAAATCCAAGAAAAGGATGAAAATCCAGACCACAGCTTTTCATTAGATAATCTAAGTCCACATAAACTATAGGACATAATTGTATATGTGCAAACTCAGAATCATATACCTTCTGTTTTAGTGCCTTCAGCTCCTTAACATTGAAGCCTTCAGGAGAATTTGTGACTTGTTCTTCCTCTGGAGCTTGTAATGTGGAAGGAACCTCTGAAGCAGCCGGATTGGACTGGCCAACTTGATGTGAACTTGAGGCACAAGCTTGGGAGGCAATTTTGCCAACCAATGCGTCAACCTTTGACTTCTCCATTGCTTCCCGGAGTTGCATAATGAAAGAGTCATCGGTGGAAGAAGATTGTTGTGATTGCTCTGTGGCCTTCTTCTTTCCTCTTCCTTTGACTTCTTTAGATTGAGACCGAGTGACAATCGGTTCTTTAAAAACCACTCCCTTTGGTTTCTTTTATGGAGGTTGATCCTGTTAGAATCGGTAGGTACAGCGGAAGAATTTTAAAAATTTTCACCGATCCTAATCGAGGATCTATCAATGGCGTTTAAACCAAGTTGGAAGGATTCTTACCTTTTGATGATTAAGAGTTTTCACGATCTCTAGGAGCCAACACGTCAGGTCCGCTCCCTCTACCGGTATCCACACGAATGCTTTCCAACCAAGACTGCGTGCTAGCGCTTCTAATGTCTCCTAGGGTTTCACTTGTGGCTTTCAATTCTCATGTGCATATCAATATATCTGCTCTATCAAGTTTATAACCTATGAGGGCTATTTTCAAATTTCAAAATTAATCATCATTAATTTTGAAATTAATTAACTATTAATTATCTTGATGAGCTAATTAAATAAATTCAGTTTAAATTAAATCTGTCTAACAGTTTTAATTTAACCTATTTATTTAATCCAAATAAAGAGCCATTAGATTTAATTTATCTTCATAAATTAAATCTGAGATACTATATCTCTATCATGTTAGTTATTAATTTAATATATCTTAATAAATTAAATTTAAAACTAACACAATATAATAATATCATATAATATATATACACACACACACATATATAAGATATATATTTCGAAAATATATATATCTATATAATATTATTAATGAATTTTATATTATATATATATAAATATAAAATTCGTCCACCCTAAATTAAACATTAACTCGTGTTGGGCCATTCTTGTGTGCGACCCTGTAGGGCCATATGAAGTTGGTAGTGGGCTAATAACTATACTAACCCAAAAGTCGCAAGCAGCCTCTAGCAAGACATTACGACTACCCAATTCATATGAGGATCGTTATCACAATGCAACCTGTCATACAACCATGTCACATCCCTTTTGTCACACGATATATCGATCAAGGATAAGGCATGGATAATGTCATCTTCTTATTCCTGACCATTACTTTCTCGATTCCTGAGTAGCCTGATAACAAAGACAAAAACTCCTTTCATCATAGTATGGCCATACATTTCTCAGACTCACTCATCGAGGGGCCCAGTAATATCTCTCTACTAATGTGAGGGATAAATTCCATTTTGATCATTCATATTCCTCTGCATGAAAAACCACCAAGCCCGAACGTAGCCTTTATCATCACCCGGTCAAAAGTGACTTTTGACTAGTTTAAAGCTTAGCAACTCTCATGTAGGAATCCATGATGACCTCAGGTCTAAGGGCATTGTGACGTGGTTATACATGAGAAAAGCTTATGACTTGATCCATATAGCTTTCTTATAGTGGGTCGGTCCAGTACCTTGTACTCTTACAAGTGCCTAAGACTTTGATTCGTATCTCCATATCTTATCAAAGTCATACTGATCTTGTTTCATCTCTGCTCCCGCATAGATGACCGACCAGGGACATTTTAGGACAATCTTTATGAATTATCCAAGGATACAATTATCACAGTTAACATGCAAATAATATGATAATAGAATGGAGAAATTTCATTAAACTAATAATGTTCAAGTACAATGATTGGCCCTTAGGGAACAATTTCCAACAGATCCTTCTTGGCCATTTGAGGCTTAGGATGAGGTTTCTTGGCTGGAGTTCTTCTTTTGGTTTCTTGTTTAAGAAGAGGTGTAGGAGATGAAGACAGAGAAGGTATAGGAGATGAGGATGTGGCCACCGGAGTCTCTGAAGCACTAGCGGTTGAATGAGTGGGTGAAGGTGAATGGGATCTTCGGGAAATAATAGGAATCTTAGTTCTAGCCATTTAGAAACGAAATGGGAATCACAGATTTTCTAAGGACTTGGAGAAAGATTTTTAGAGATTTTCTTTGGTTAGGGCACGAAATGAGAAGCTTGAAGCATAAATCTCACCTTATGAAGATGATTGAGGAGTTGTAACGGTGATTTGAAGCAATCTAAGGCATTTAATCAATGGGGAACGATCGAAGGTGAAGAGATACACCCTTCAAGTGACACGACGCTTCGAGTGAGAGGAGGAAGTACGATGGTCTGAGCTATCGCGTAACTGATATAAGTGCCAGTACTCGAGTGACAACCCTAGTGCTCGTGTGTTGTTTATACTGTGCTCAAGTGTAACCATATTGTGCCCGAGTGATATTCAAACAAATTTGATAAAGCATGTAAAAGCGTACCTGATTTAAATATATCTTGTTATATTTTTCATCTTTGTACTCAAATTGTCCAAGATCATTTGAGTAACCATGCTTTGAATAAATTTCTTCCTTCTGCTCGAGTTCTCTTGCTTTACTTCAGGTAAATTCATACCATGCACGAGTGAAGTTCTTCCCTCACTCGAGTGAGACCTGTCACTCTTGGTATGCTTGAGTGAGTTTCAAGAGTTCTTACATACTCTGTTAATCCCTATTTTACATAGCCTGAAGCAGAGTATATGCTATAGTTCTGGACTCGAGCATTGTTGACTGACTCGAGTGAGAATGAACTTAGCACTCGAGTGACACTTCCAGTGCTCGAGTGACAGACCTGTAAAAACAATTTCTACATACTTTGATGCCTAAGTCAATATGGTTATCATCAAAAACTCATTAAACATAATAATTAACAAGAAAAACTTACAACTCATTGGGATTAACCATTCTCAATTCTCTTCGAATATATAAGAATTGATCTTTAGCTATTGGCTTTGTGAATGTGTCAGCGAGTTGAAGATGTGTTGGTAT
This sequence comes from Inga oerstediana, assembly GCA_963210345.1. NCBI lineage: Eukaryota > Viridiplantae > Streptophyta > Magnoliopsida > Fabales > Fabaceae > Inga > Inga oerstediana. The sequence goes on along the minus strand of OY723400.1, from coordinate 61,825,929 downwards.
GAATTCTACTTTGACATTCTTCTTTTACACATGATCTCGAATGAAATGATGTTGGATATCTATGTGTTTGGTCTTTGAATGTTGCACAGGATTCTTGGCCAAGCTAATGGTACTAGTATCGTCACAATAAATCAGAATCTCCTTTAAGTATATCCCCAAATCCTGAAGTTGTTGTTTCAACCATAGTACTTGAGAACAACAACTTGCTGCAGGTATATATTCAGATTTAGTAGAAGATAATGACATTGTGTTCTACTTCTTGCTGAACCATGATACTAGAGAGCCTCCAAGAAATTGACATTGACCACTAGTACTTTTCCTGTCATTTTTATATCCTTTATGATTTGAATCTGAATAGGCCATCAAATATTCATTTCCTCTTTTTGGATACCATAGGCCAAGTTCTGCAAAGTCTCCTAGGTATTTGAAGATTCTTTTCACAGTCTCTGCATGTGATACCTTAGGAGTAGATTGATACCTTGCGCACATTCCAACACTGAACTGTATATCCAGCCTGCTTGTTGTAAGATAGAGTAATAAACCAATCATTCTTCTATATTTAGTGATGTTGTAATTAGGACCTTTTACATCAGCATCCAACAATATTGTAGAACTCATTGGAGTATCAGCTCCATTAGCATTGTCCAATCCATACTTCTTTAACAACTCCTTCAAATATTTTGTTTGAGATACAGATATACCATTCTTCTTTTGCTTAATTCAAAGTCCAAGAAAGAAATTTAATTCTCCCATTATGGACATCTTAAACTCTCCCTGCATAATCTTGGAAAATTCTTGACACATAGATTCGCTAGTAGCACCGAAAATAATATCATCAACATAAATTTGGACAATTAGAATATCATCTTTGTTATGTTTGATGAAAATATTTGTATCCACTTTTCCTCTTACAAAGTTTTGATCAAGAAGAAACTTGCTTAGTCTTTCTTACCAAGCTCTAGGTGCTTTTTTCAAACCAGATAAAGCTTTCTTAAGTTTGAAAACATGATCAGGCTTTATTTCATCTTCAAAACCAGGAGGTTGTTCTACATATACTTCCTCCATAATATAACCATTTAGAAAAGCACTTTTTACATCCATTTGATGAAGTTTAAAACCTTTAATGCAAGTAAAGGCTAAGAGTACTGGTATTGCTTCCAATCTTGCCATTGGAGCATATGTTTCCTCATAATCAATACATTCTTCTTGATTATAGCCTTTGGCTACCAATCTTGATTTGTTTCTCACAATGATTGCTAATTCATCAAGTTTGTTTTTGAAAACCCATTTGGTTCCTATTATTGAATGATCTTTAGGTTGAGGAACCAAATCCCAAACTTGATTTCTTCGGAATTGATTTAATTCTTCTTGCATAGCAATCACCCAATCATTGTTAGATGAAGCTTCTTCCATATTAGAAGGTTCAATCTCATAAATAAAAGTAGAAAAAGTTACCTCATTGAGAATTCTATTTCTGGTTTTGACACCTTCATGAATATCTCTAATTACTTGATCAATTGGATGATCTTTAATATGTCTCCATGCTTTTGTTTGAGCATGTTCATCAAAATCTTCTATATTTTGAAAATCATTTATTTCAAGATCATTCTATTTTGAAATTGTTTTGTTTTTCTTTATCAAATCCATTTCTTCTTTATCAAAATGCTTTGTTTGAGAGTCAAGTTCATCAAACACAACATGAACGGATTCTTCAACTGTACATGTTCTTTTATTAAGAACTCTATATGCTTTACTTCTATTAGAATATCCTAGAAATAAACCATCAGACTTTGAATCAAATTTACCCAAGTTTTCTTTACCGTTATTATGAATGAAGTACTTCCATTCGAAGATGTGTAGATAAGCAAGATTTGGCTTTCTTCCTTTGTAGAGTTCATATGGTGACTTTCCAAGTGACTTGCGAATAGATGCTCGGTTTGAATTGTAGCATGCGGTACTCATTGCATCTGCCCAAAGCACTTATGACATTTCATTTTCATTAAGTATTGCTCTTGCCATTTTTGTGAGGACTCTGTTCTTCCTTTCTACTACTCCATTTTGCTGGGGTGTTCTAGGTGCAGATGTGATCTATTCTCTCGTTATTGCAGTAGTCTTTAAAGAGTTGATTATCAAATTCTCCTCCATGGTCTATCCTAATAGAAATAATAGAAATACCTTTCTCATTTTGGACCTTCTTAGCAAACATAATAAATTTTACAAATGTTTCATCTTTTGAAGCAATAAATATAGTCCATGTAAATCTTGTAAAATCATCGACAATTACTAAAGTATATGGATTTCCTCCAAAATGTTTTACCCTTGCTGGACCTACCAAATCCATATGAAGTAATTGTAAAAGGTTTGGAAGTAAAAATCTCATACTTTGTTTTGAATGAAGATTTAGTTTGTTTACCTTTTTGACAAGCTTCACAAATCATGTTATCTTTGAATTTTAGTTTAGGAAGACCAACAACTAAATCTTTTCTAATCAGTTTGTCAAGTTGGTTCATATTAACATGAGCCAGACGCTTATGCCATAACCAACTTTCCTCTGATCTGCTAAGAAAACAATTTTCAGAAGAATTTGAATTTAAATCAATAGTATAACAGTTACCGTCCCTTTGAGCTCGGATCTTTGCCTTGATGGATTCTTTATTAAGCGGCAGATCTTTCTTGTTTACTATCAAGCATTCTTTTGAATCAAAAATCACCTAGTTATCTCTATCAGTGCTTTGACTGACACTCAAGAGGTTGTGGCATAATCCTTCAACGTAATATACATCATTGATTTGAACACCATCGGATTTTCCCACTTCACCAATTCCAGCAATATGTCCAGATTGGTTACCTCCAAAAGTTACATTTCCTCCTTCTCTGGTTTCTAGCATGGTGAACTTATTTTTGTCACTAGTCATGTGTCTCAAGCATCCACTATCAATGTACCACTTGTTTGCTCGTGATGCTTTGAGACATACCTAGAGTAAGGTGATCAAGTTTTAGGTAACCACACTTTCTTGGGTCCTTTGTGGTTAGTATGTTATACTTTTGGTACATGTGTGCCTTTCGGAACCCATTTATACGTGCCAATGACTTGTCCTTTTCTAAAATAACATGATGAGGTATAATGTCCTTTCCAATTACAGTAGCAACATGATGCAAATGGATTTGATGTATGCACAGAATTCTTGAAATATTTGAGATAAACTATACTGCTATTTTTCTTATTTCCTCTATTTTTATCATGATCAAACTTATATCCAATTCTAGATTTATCAAAGGAAACTCTCTGAGAATTTAGAATAACTTTAAGAATTTCACTTCCTTTAGTAAATTTTTCCACGGTTTTTGTTAAATCTCTTATTTTCTTATCTTTTTCTTCACATACTTCACATGATGATATGACAGTATTTTCTAATTCTGACTTTCTTCTTATACCTAATAAGGTAAAAGGGAAGTTCTACCGCATTGCTATAAGACCAGCAATGCTTTATGGTAGTGAGTGTTGGGCTTTAAAGGGATTACATAGCATAAAATGGGGGTGGCCGAGGTGAGGATGTTGAGATGGATGTGTGGTCATACAAGAAAAGATAAGATTCATAATAAGCATAACGCAAACGAGTTGGAATGGCCTCTATTGAAGGAAAAATGGTAGAAAGTCATTTGAGGTGGTTTGGACATGTTCAACGAAGGCCGTTGAATGCACCGGTGAGGAGGGTGGATCAAGCCGTATGGAGTCCTGTAAAACGAGGTCGCGGAAGGCCGAAGCATATGCTTCATGAATTCATAGAGAGAGACCTTTTAATTAATAATATACCAAAAAATTTGGTTTTCGACAGAGCACAATGGCATCGTACGATCCATGTAGCCGATCCCACCTAATGGGATAAAGGCTTTGTTGTTGTTGTTGTTGTTTACTTTATTCTTGTAACTAACCATTTCTTTAGCTACCTTGATGAATTCAGTATACAATGCATTATATTCAGATAATAACTCATCATAAGTAGGTTTAGAGTTACTTACCTCATAATCCGATTCTTCTTCTTTGGCTACCAAGCATAGATTTGCCACTTCGTCGTCGTCGCTTTCTTCATCTGATGAGCTATCACCCCAGATAGATGATATGTATGCTTTCTTCTTCTGCTTCTTTTTATCTTTATTTCTGAAGCATTCGGATTTGATGTGTCCAGGCTTCCCACATTCATAGCATACTATCTGTTGCTCCTTGTTTTCTTTCTTGCTTGGTCCACCTTGATAATTTTTGAAGTTCTTTTGACCTCTTCTATAGAACTTCTTGAATTTTCTCACGATCATTACCATATCATCATCATTAGGAACATCCTCATTTTCAGAAGATTCTTATTCCTTGATAGCTTTAAGTGCAACTCCTCTTTTCTTTTTATCATCAAACTCTTCTAGTACCTTTTTGAATCTCAACTTCCCTTCATACTCAGAAAGGCTACCAAAGAGAGTAGCTACGGATTTCATTGACTTTCCTTTAGTTTCTTCGATAGCTGTCACCTTCGCTTCCCATTCTTTGGTAAGAATATTAAGAATATTTCTTACCTAGGAATTTTGGTCAAATGATTTCCCAAGTGCAGATAGTTGATTAACAAGATGAGTGTACCTGAGTTCAAATTCTGATATTCCTTCTCCAGGTTTCATATGAAATATATCATACTTTGTAATTAGAGTATTGACTCTATTTTCTTTGATTCTGGATATGCCTTCGTGAGCGATTTCAAGAGCATCCCACATATCTTTGGCTGTTGGTAGAGTGCAGATTCGGAAATATTCCTTTTGATTGAGAGCACTATATATCATTAAAATAGCTTTACTATTTAACATTACTAACCTCTTGTCATCTTTGTCAAACTCCTCTGGGATCTTTTTAATGACTTTATCTTCGATTTTCTTCATTGGAACATAGTCACCGTCTTGTATCACATTCCATAAATTATATTTGTTAGCCATTATGAATACTCTGAACTTAGCTTTCCAGAATGAAAAATGTTCTCCAGCAAAACCAGGAGTTCTAATGATTGAAGCTCCATCTGGAAGGATGTTCTCACCCATTGTTGCCAATTACTGGATCTTTCTTAAGCTGTTAGGCTCTTTGGAGAAGACCTTGCTCTGATACCAAATGAAAGAGGCAAGCTTCACCCAAGAGGGGGGTTAATTGGGTGATGTGATAAATTTTTCGGTTGATACGGTGATATAGCAATAGCTGTAGATAAGGTAGAGGTGTGAAGATAAGCACATAGAGAGTTATACTGGTTCGGCCCAAAACCCAAGCCTACGTCCAATCCTCAGAGATCAAGACCTATTGATATTTTTACTATTCTTCCAAGATTCAGTAGGCTCTCGGAACGTCGTAAGACAACAACCGTCCTTGGAAGGACTACGAGTAGAAATATTAGAAATTTCTATCCCCCTTACAACAAGTCTTACGTGCAGAAAAAACAAACCTATGACCTTTCTCTCTTGCTTACGTATACAAGTCTTATGAGCAGCAATGTTCTCTCCTGTTTACACCACTGTAAGTTTTACAAGCAGCAACGTTCTCTACTGCTTGTATCTTGTAAGTCTTATGAGCAGAAAGTCCTACTAGGAATTCTCTCACTACTTCTCTCGTAAGGAAATCTTCCCTCTCAAGGTCCCAATACCTTGAGATCAAATGAAAATAGAATTTGAAGTGTATATAGACTTTCTTACATAGCAAATATGATAAACACTAAAGAACGATATCAATACAGAGAAAAATATAAATAACAGAGACTCGTGAATTTGCTTATATGAATTCTTGCACTTCATTATTTTTTATGGTCTCTAGAGCTCTATATTTATAGCCAGTTGTTTTTGCCCGTTTGAATAATAATCATTGTGGAGCGGAGCATTTTACTGTGGGACGGTATGCGTACGTTTGAAATCTTTGAACGTAGTAGGTACATGCTTGGATGGTCGTAATGATGCTGTCTGCTGTTGTTTGACTTCCTCTGTGCTTTTCTAATTCAAACGTTCAAACTCCTATATCACACTCGTAATATATGTTAAATGATGTTATATAATAAGAATAAGTAGAAATAGAATGAATAAATAACATTAAACCATATTCGGATTGAACGCTGTAAAACTGGTGCATTTTGGCTTCTGGCAGAGTATCACTCGAGTGTTGAGAGGCCTCACTCGAGTGCAATACTATATTTACTCTTCCTGCTTCAGCTTTAGGTTTGTACTTCCATGTGATTTTGAGAGAGTGCGTTTTCACACTTGCGAGTGATGTGGGACCCCACTCGAGCACGAGTGTCCTCAATTGAGCACGAGTCTCCTCACTTGAGTGCTTCTTCATTTTACACTATGAGCTATATATTTGGACAACACTCGCACCCTACTTTATCAAGAGTATGATTTTGCACTTGCAGGTGATGTGGGCCCTTACTCGAGCATACTTACTCTCACTCAAATGAGAAGAATATTCTTCTATAATATACTCTCTGTCTTCAGCACTTGCATCAGAATTGAGAAAGTTAGATTTCTCACCCACGGGTGTTAAGGTATCACTCGGGCATACTTATTCTTCTCTGCTCTGCATGATTCTCGGGCAAACACTCAAGTCCCTTACTCGCTCAGACTCGGGTGCACATAAGGCCCATCACTCGAGTATAGAGACTGTGCTCGAGTAAAGTGTTGATATCTTGTTTCTAACTTTGCTCTCTGTCAAACACTTTCTGTCCAATACTTTCATGTGCTCGAGTGCAAAATAGCTTGATGCTCGAGTGTTAAATCTATTACTCAAGTGCATCAGTAAAACTGACAGTAATTGCTCTCTGTCAAACACTTTCAGTCCAACACTTACTTGTGCTCAAGTGCAAAAGAGCTTGATGCTCGAGTGTTAACTCTATTTCTTGAGCGCATCAGTAAAACTGATAGCAAATACTTCTAAACTTTGTAAAATACATTTGGTAATCTTTTTAACCATTGCAAAGTATGAGTTTCTTACCACAACACACAATGATCTTTTGTTATCATCAAAACTTGAAATCTAACACACCTTACATTGTACAGATTGCTAGCGGCATTACCTATAGAAACACAATAAAAGAATAGTTTGAGTTGCACCTAAGGGCACTATCCTTAGGAGATATTTTACAGCTCTCCTAGTAAATTAGGAAGAGGCAGTTCCCAGGATAAAACAAATCCTTCCTGCAGAAAGCATGTTGACAAAATAGCAGAAAGATAAGTGTAACTCGGGAAAAGAGAGAGGAGAGGAGCTCAGGGATAGAGCTTGGTGTCACCTGACATTGGTGCTCTGTTTATATCTTAGATTGTGGATTGCGTTTTATAAGCAAAGAAGATGTAACCGTTGAGCAGCCATAATGATGATGAATGATAATTAAAATGATAGTTACAAAACAAGGATTTATGACGATTTAATACAATAAAACCATTTTAAATGTCATTAAAACTGATTAATTAAGTCACGTTAAAACTCGAACAATTAGTTCAAAGACCCCTCTTATTAGCCTTTTCCTTAACTCAAGCTCAGATTTTATTACACACTAAGGCATTCTCAATCTTGGGTTATATAAGACTTCTTCCATTGACACACTCACACACAATATTTACAATATTCCCCCACATGTGTTAAAGGAAGCTCATAGCCTCATTAGCTAAGTTATACAAATGGATATAATCATTGTATATAGTGGTCCTTTGGACTATGAACCATACCTAGATTGATAACAGTTGGTACACAAAGATGCTAGTTGTCAACACCCATTTCCATTTCGATATACACAAAGTAATAGAGACCAAATTCTATAGACATACAGAAGAATACATATATACTGATAAAAGTAATTGTTTACAATCAAAGTCAACCATACAGAATACGACAATATGTACAACTATTACAAAATATCCAAACGTGTTTTAAAAATATTACAAAATATCCAAAAGTGTTTTAAAACTATACCATATATAACCATAGACATTGTCTTTGTCTCGAGACATATGCCTGTCACGTCCCTCTATCTACATCTTTGCCTTTTGAGTCGCTGGCACATGCTAAGATGTTTTGGTTAGCAAAAGGGGAGATATTCCAAGGAATCCCAATAGAAATACGCTATTGTTCATATAAAATGTGAAAAGTAAATATGATATATGTCATGTATGCACCAATTAATGAACAATATAATACATCATCATCATGTATATATGAGTAGGGCACCTGCCCCACTAATTGTACACTGGGTGGATTCTCAACTAACCCTTAGGTGTAAGTGTACTTCCGACACTAACTGTCTCATCTAGGCAAACCATGTTGATTAAAAGCACAAACAATGGCATCCCAATATTCATATGAACTATGGCATCATGTATGAAAGATAATGTCCCTACCTCAAAGCTCTATTACCCTCGTATTGCATGCCTCCTAAACCTTGCTGACTTTCATCTCCCGACTTCATCCAAAAATGTTAAATGTATAAGAAATATGTTATAACCTATCCATGTATCATTTTAGACACTTCCATAGTGTTTATTATGGTTATATTAGCCTATAGTGAATATTTACCAAAATGCCCACGGGTCCCCAACCCCGGCCCGACTATACTTTTTTCAAAATTTTGATATAGGCTATCTTGACATATTTTCACCGAAGGAATCCATTTCCCAGCTTGGAATTACCAAATTCAATGTTAAATTACAAAATTACCCTTGGCAGCCCCACTTTAAGGGTTTCAGGGGCGTTTTCGTAATTATGCTTTTATGAGCTTTTCCAAAAAAGTGACCAACTGTGATCCCACCTAATTGTCCCTCTTGAACTCAATGGAACCATCAAATCATTAAAAATCCAACTCTTTCCCATTAGAATAGGTCTGTGTAATACCCCGAATTTTGAGACTCGAGGATAGAGAATAAGCCTGAGATTAGTGGATTGCTAAGCCCCGGTTTAGCAAGATCCCAAATTGTGATTAGGGGTTAATGAATACAAAAGTGGACGTGGTTAGTGATTAATGAACCCTTTTAGAGAATATAAAGAAGATTGTAGTCGCTTGTGTTATGAGCAACGCCAAAACCCTGTATTTGAGTTCAATTGTGGATTAACATCCAAATTGACTTAGAATAGAGGGAAGAATTGATTGGGGTATTGTGATGAAATGGTGTCATGTTTTGGTATTTAACCATTGGAATTGATTTAAATTGGATTGGACACATTGGTTGCAAAACTGGAAATGCTGTCCAGTGAAACTCTATTCTGGGCTGTCAGTTTGTGTGAACGTTTTGAATGAACAAATGGTGTTTAAAAATTCTGAAACTTACCAGTCTTATAGTTCATATCTCAAGCTTCAAAAGGAACATATAATTTGTGCCATTTCGTTTTGGGAACTGGGAGATATGACTGTCCAAAATTTGGGATAGAAACTGAACTCTGTTTTGGGGCAGTGATGAGTTTTATGTAATTCTTTAATTGTGTGGCCATTTTTAGTAATGGCCAATATTTTTCCTATAAAGAGGACTTAAATATATTTCATTTGGCTTTGGAATCACCTCATTTTTAGTTTTCTAGAATTAGTTATGATATTTCAAAGTTTGGGCAGAAAATCTGCCAAAAAATCGGAAAATGGGAATTATGACATCATCTCAATAAAAGATGACATCATCATGGAATTAAATATCTTCTCATCTTCTTCAGCTCTCATTTTCTGTCGTGAGTTTCAGCTGAAATAGAGAGAGAGCATATGGGATCTTTAGAGAGAGAAAGAGGAAGAAATCTCGTAAGGTAAGCCGATTTCTCCGACGATCTAGCTCCTAACGCGTATAACTCCGATCCTAAGCTACTCCTTTATGTTCTTTAAGGTTTGGAAGATCTTCCGTTGGTGTTAAAACAGCTAGGGTTTCAGCCAAGACAAGGAAAAGCTAGTGGGAGCTTGAGGTAACTTCCAAACTCTTGTGTATTGACTATTCTGGCTGCTGTGGACAATTTAATCGGTGAAATTTCGCCGGATTGTCATTGGTTTCAAAAATGGAAAATGGGTGTGTGGGGCTGTTATGCTGCCCAAATTGGTACTAAATTTTAGTTGTAACCTAATGGAATAGTCAATAAAGTGGTTAGGAGTAGAAAGGAACGCGTTTACGGAGCCGAAACCGAAAAACCCCAATTTTTCCCGGAGTACATGTATATTTCGGCCAAGGCTATAAATGGGTCTTAGAGTTGGATTTTCAATGATTTGATTCCATTGAGTTCAGGAGCAAAAATTAGGTGGGGTTACAGTTGGGCACTTTTTCAGAAAAGGCCGAAAAAGCATAATTACGAAAATGCCCCTGAAACCCTTAAAGTGGGGCTGTCAAGGGTAATTTTGTAATTGACATTGAATTTGATAATTCCGAGTCCGGAAATGGATTCCTTGGGCGAAAATATGTCAGAATAGCCCATGTCAAAATTTCAAGAAAAGTACAGCCGGACCGGGTACGGCGAGGCCGGGCCGGGTCCCCGGGGGTATTTTAGTAAATTTTCAATATAGCCTCATATAACCCCCAGAAACACTTTGGGAGTGTCTAAATAGTACATTTGACATTGTAGGATCGAATGTGAAGCCCCAAGTTGCTGGCACGCAAATCAAGGAGAAAAGACTGGAGGTAGGGAACTTATCTCTCCTGCATGCTCTGATAACTGTGTTAATGTGTTGATGCATGTTATTGCTTTGCTTGATTATGTGGAATATGTATGAATGATTTGAAGCTATGTTTCAATATATGCTATGGCCATATCTGTATCGTTTGAAGCATTGAGCTTATAGATTTGTCATTGTATGTGTGCATGAGTTATGTGATGCAAGCATGTCATGCATTAAACACTTATCTTGCCTGCATATTGATAATGTTTCCCTATTGAGATTCTCTCGAATCTCACCCTCCCCTACCAACAATTTAGACAGCACAAGTGGCTCGTGGAGGGAGCGGCTAGGACTCCTTCGAGATGCGAATATGTAATCCCCATTTGAAGATTTGTAATGGGCAATTGTGCCCTGTGTATCTTTAGCGAAGGCATGTACCCGGGATTGCCGGGATGATTATGTTGTGCACTCTGATATTTATATGAATGTGATTTATCTTCGTGTAGTAATTGTATTCGAAATTTGAATATGAGACCAAGTTTATAAATGATTTCAAAAAGTATTTTTGAAAACCCCATCATGTGATAGGTTAGTAAATGTTATTTGATTATTATTGGTCTCTATTTCATTTTAATCACGTATTTCGGATATAATTATGGAGGGGGTTACATTTTTGGTATCAGAGCTGCAGTTCCTGGCAAGTAAGGAATTTGCTAGGATAATGGCAGTAGTTGCTGTCTTAAGTCATAGGAGATGACTTTGTTTGTTATAGTATACACATTATGGTCCCTGCTATTTATGGATATATGAGTTTAAGGGCTATGTGTATACATTAATTGTGTTGTGGATATGGTGAGTCAGTATGATTCACCCGAGGATTTGAGGTGTAGACCTAGAGGTGGAGGTAATCAGACCCATCGTCTGATTAGAGAACTAAGGAAAATGATTTCCTAGATGTGTGATATTGAGATTCTAAGTATCGTGACTAACCTAGATATTGGGTGAGAAACCTAAGGTGGTATGATGTTACATGTAGTGATGTCATGCTGAGCTTGTATGTTTAAAGGCCTTAAGACCTAGGGGACCGGTGTGCCCTAGGCTGGCATGATATTTGGATTTGTGTTGGAGTTGTGATGGTCGGTGGAAATGAGGGAAGTGATTTCCCGGTTCAACTGAGGTTGAAGGTTTGAAAGATGAATTGTGATCCAAGGATCAGACTCAATAGTCAAGCTGGTCCTTAGGAGGTTGATATGACCTATATAGTCTATGGTACCAGGATGTGGTACTAGGTTGGAATTGAAATGTGTGTCAAGTATCCTGAGGTTGCTAGTGTTAATCTAGCATAGGGAAAAGTGATTCTGCAGAGAATTTGAATTTGAAAGAGTTATCTACGAGGATTCGGAGCGGAGAATTCAACTTACGGGGAGTTCTGATAGGAGAGAGCTACCTACGGTGACACCTGATCGGTTAGGCTATTTGTGAGTCTACTACCTGCGGCTCATCGGTGGTTCCGGTGAGAGGACCGTACCTTCGGGCGGTAGCATACGGGGGGTGAGACTATGTGATTATGTGAGCCGTAAGGCTATTTCTTTACCTGCGGCCCATCGGTGTTGACGGTGGGAGGACCGTGCCTTCGGGGCGGTGGAATACAGGGGATGTGTGTGAGTCTACTACCTGTGGCTCATCGGTGGTTCCGGTGGGAGGACCGTACCTTCAGGCGGTATCATACGGGGGGTGAGACTATGTGACTTTGTGAAAGCCGCCGTGACGATAAGCCCTAGTGTGCAGCCACCGTGATAACGAACCGTAGAGAGCAGTCACCTTGACGTTGAATTGTAGAGTAGAGCTATGAGAGCCCATGTTCGTAATGTAGCTCAGTGGTACTAGGGGATGCATTGAGGTGCTACTTACCCCCAGGTAGTGGCTTCGATCCTTAGGGAGACGAAAAATCCCGCTTGAGGAGCGAGGAACTCTTGTGAGTCCTGGGTGGTGGGTTAGCCCAAGAGGGGTGAGACCAACCAGCCCAGCCACCGGCGCGGGGCATCCCCTAAGGAGGGTAAAATCGGGGTGGGCACCACTGGCGCGGGGCATCCCCTGAGGGGGGTAAAACCGGGGTGGGTGAAAATAAAAAGGCGCGATGTATTGGTTATGGCTCTGAATAATTTGAGTTGAATCAGGCCAAAATTGGGCACAGATTGTTAGTGTGGTCAGTTGTAGTGGGAGTTTCCTACGGGACTCCTATTAAATCACCTTGACATTGTTAAAGCACATATGAGGAGAAAGACCTCAGAGTGTGCAGCGAAATTGTGGTGAATATGATGTGTTTGAATACTGCGCTGAGTAGGAGCTCAAGTTTGTAGAAAGTGCGATGTGTTAGTGATGGCTTTGAAGAGTACAACTCTGAAGTCCAAATTTTCTTGTGAGAAGGGGTCTTGAAGGATCCCAGTATGTGAAAAGAATTCGTAATGTTGAAGGTGAAGTTGTTAAGATACCTGGTTCTAGCTTGTTGCGATTGTGTACTGTGAGTCCATCTCCCTGGTTGGGCCGGATCGGGATGGTTCGGTGGGCTGCGCCTGGTAGGCATAGGCTCAGGATGTGACGGATATTTGTGTGTCTTTCACCTGCGGCCGCATGGGGTGATTCCCATAGCGGAGGACCATTCTGCTGGGACGGTAGTTTACGGAGGATTGACTATCTGGAAGCCAGAGTGGCTTTGTGATCTCCAGAGAGGCAATGTGACATGTGTATGCCAGTGAGGCAACATGTATGTGTGACAATTGTGAACAAGCTGGGATTGAGGTGTGTCGTAGCAGAGCAGAGCTAGTTTAGCTAATGGCGAATTCGACTACATGATCGGGGATTCTTGTTTGTGAGGGCAATTACCCCGGCATGGCCAGCCTGGCTAGCCACCACGTTGGTTGCACTGGTGTTGACCCAAGGCCGAAAGGCGGTGCGTAAAATTAGAGTCTGCAATGTACGTTTGATAAGGGAGTGGATTTTCTTGTGAGTCCTGGGTGAAAGGTGAGTAACCTAGCTGCCTGCCAGTCCCGGTCAGGGGACGGCCATCGTAGCCCTGGTACGTAGTTGACCAGGGGGTGGGCACTCTGAAGGGGTGTGACAATAAAATTGTGAGTCCGATAACCCACGGGCATCTATCGGATGGGTGTGATGTGGGAGCCAGCCACGCAGCGGAAGCGTGGGAACCCATTAAGGGGGTGTGACAATAAAAGGCACCTGGATAGAAGAAATTGAGATTCCGGAGTGACCAGATGATGTGACATTGTGTTGATACCCAAAAGTCCCGGTTACCACTAGCGGAGTCATTGGTGGGTGTACGGGTGAGGGCGACACCATGAAGTTGATATAAAAGTAATATTGTGTTGATACCCAAAAGTCCCGGTTACCACTAGCGGAGTCACTGGTGGGTGTACGGGTGAGGGTGACACCGTGAAAGTTGATACGGTGAAGTAATATTGTGTTGTGAGACCCAAAAGTCCCGGTTACCACTAGTGGAGTCACTGGTGGGTGTACGGGTGAGGGAAAGGCTGTGGATGTGAATACAGCGGAAGAGTTTGTGTATACCGCTAAGGCCGTCGTTTGATGTATTGAGGTTGTGGTGTTTTGGGGTTACTCCCGGAAAGAGTAACTAGTTTAAGTTAAGCAGAGTGGTGGCCTATGCCACCCAACTGCCAAGATCTTATGATATGGCTCATAAGTTAGAGCCTCTGGATATTGAGATGCACTAGCTACTCATGAATTACGGGGCTTGTGACGATTGTGGTTATGTGATGATGGTGTTGTGGCAATCGTATGTGGAAGCAATTATATCTGTTTGGCAAAATGTATGGTGATCGGGTTTGTGTGGCAATCGTGATATGGGCCGATTGCAGTTTGGGGCAATTGAGTTGCATTCATTGTTTGAGATTCTTGTGAGAATCGGATTTGTGGAGTATCATTTGTGTGTGGGTGGTCTAGAGGAGACCATCCCAATATGAAATGAATTGTGAAACGGAAGCTGTCGTGAAGAAGCATCCGTAGTTTTTGGATTAAGTGGTATGACAAATTTCGAGGACGAAATTTATTGAACGGGGGGAGAAATGTAATACCCCGAATTTTGAGACTCGAGGATAGAGAATAAGCCTGAGATTAGTGGATTGCTAAGCCCCGGTTTAGCAAGATCCCAAATTGTGATTAGGGGTTAATGACTACAAAAGTGGACGTGGTTAGTGATTAATGAACCCTTTTAGAGAATATAAAGAGGATTATAGTCGCTTGTGTTATGAGCAACGCCAAAACCCTGTATTTGAGTTCAATTGTGGATTAATATCCAAATTGACTTAGAATACAGGGAAGAATTGATTGGGGTATTGTGATGGAAATGGTGTCATGTTGTGGTATTTAATCATTGGAATTGATTTAAATTGGATTGGACACATTGGTTGCAAAACTGGAAATGCTGTCCAGTGAAACTCTATTCTGGGCTGTCAGTTTGTGTGAACGTTTTGAATGAATAAATGGTGTTTAAAAATTCTGAAACTTACCAGTCTTATAGTTCATATCTCAAGCTTCAAATGGAACATATAATTTGTGCCATTTCGTTTTGGGAACTGGGAGATAAGACTGTCCAAAGTTTGGGATAGAAACTGAACTCTGTTTTGGGGCAGTGATGAGTTTTATGTAATTCTGGAATTGTGTGGCGATTTTTAGTAATGGCCAATATTTTTCCTATAAAGAGGACTTAAATATATTTCATTTGGCTTTGGAATCACCTCATTTTTAGTTTTCTAGAATTAGTTATGATTTTTCAAAGTTTGGGCAGAAAATCTGCCAGAAAATCCGAAAATGGGAATTATGACATCATCTCAATAAAAGATGACATCATCATGGAATTAAATATCTTCTCATCTTCTTCAGCTCTCATTTTCTGTCGTGAGTTTCAGCTGAAATAGAGAGAGAGCATATGGGATCTTTAGAGAGAGAAAGAGGAAGAAATCTCGTAAGGTAAGCTGATTTCTCCGACGATCTAGCTCCTAACGCGTATAACTCCGATCCTAAGCTACTCCTTTATGTTCTTTAAGGTTTGGAAGATCTTCCGTTGGTGTTAAAACAGCTAGGGTTTCAGCCAAGACAAGGAAAAGCTAGTGGGAGCTTGAGGTAACTTCCAAACTCTTGTGTATTGACTATTCTGGCTGCTGTGGACAATTTAATCGGTGAAATTTCGCCGGATTGTCATTGGTTTCAAAAATGGAAAATGGGTGTGTGGGGCTGTTATGATGCCCAAATTGGTACTAAATGGTAGTTGTAACCTAATGGAATAGTCAATAAAGTGGTTAGGAGTAGAAAGGAAGGCGTTTACGGAGCCGAAACCGAAAAACCCCAATTTTTCCCGGAGTACATGTATATTTCGGCCAAGGCTATAAATGGGTCTTAGAGTTGGATTTTCAATAATTTGATGATTCCATTGAGTTCAGGAGCAAAAATTAGGTGGGGTTACAGTTGGGCACTTTTTCAGAAAAGGCCGAAAAAGCATAATTACGAAAATGCCCCTGAAACCCTTAAAGTGGGGCTGTCAAGGGTAATTTTGTAATTGACATTGAATTTGATAATTCCGAGTCCGGAAATGGATTCCTTGGGCGAAAATATGTCAGAATAGCCCATGTCAAAATTTCAAGAAAAGTACAGCCGGACCGGGTACGGCGAGGCCGGGCCGGGTCCCCGGGGGTATTTTAGTAAATTTTCAATATAGCCTCATATAACCCCCAGAAACACTTTGGGAGTGTCTAAATAGTACATTTGACATTGTAGGATCGAATGTGAAGCCCCGAGTTGCTGGCACGCAAATCGAGGAGAAAAGACTGGAGGTAGGGAACTTATCTCTCCTGCATGCTCTGATAACTGTGTTAATGTGTTGATGCATGTTATTGCTTTGCTTGATTATGTGGAATATGTATGAATGATTTGAAGCTATGTTTCAATATATGCTATGGCCATATATGTATCGTTCGAAGCATTGAGCTTATAGATTTGTCATTGTATGTGTGCATGAGTTATGTGATGCAAGCATGTCATGCATTAAACACTTATCTTGCCTGCATATTGATAATGTTTCCCTATTGAGATTCTCTCGAATCTCACCCTCCCCTACCAACAGTTTAGACAGCGCAAGTGGCTCGTGGAGGGAGCGGCTAGGACTCCTTCGAGATGCGAATATGTAATCCCCATTTGAAGATTTGTAATGGGCAATTGTGCCCTGTGTATCTTTAGCGAAGGCATGTACCCGGGATTGCCGGGATGATTATGTTGTGCACTCTGATATTTATATGAATGTGATTTATCTTCGTGTAGTAATTGTATTCGAAATTTGAATATGAGACCAAGTTTATAAATGATTTCAAAAAGTATTTTTGAAAACCCCATCATGTGATGGGTTAGTAAATGTTATTTGATTATTATTGGTCTCTATTTCATTTTAATCACGTATTTCGGATATAATTACGGAGGGGATTACAGTCTGACCAACATGTTTCAAGGAAAAGGGAAAATTTGCAATTTTTTGTTTTAACACCTGAAGCTTACTCCTTTCCACTCCTAATCCCTTATTAAACCATTTAAACACATGCTAACTATGATTTATGAAAATTTGGGTAGCATAACCCCTTAAGGTTATCACTTTCCAAATTTACTAATTCTACCAACAAACACCAAATCAAGCCAAGAACATCAATAACAGCAACATACTACCTCAAAGATTGAAGTTCTTGAAGTTACCTTGGATTTCTTTACTTTCTCTTTTTAAGGCCTACCACCCTATTTCTCTTCCCATTGAGATTTTCTTGCTAAACATAGTGTTTCATGGGGAAGAAGATATTAGAGAGGAGATTATATAAATTGGAAGCCTTAAAACTTGAATCCACAAGGTCTTTCCTTAAGATTTCTCCTCCTTCTCTCTAGATTTCCCAAGCTCTCCCTCTCTCTCTATCTTTGTTGTTTGGATGTGAAATGGGAATGAGAAAGATGAAGGAAGCCTAATAAAATATCTTCATATTCCCTTAATTATTATTATCACAAAATGAGATTTATGACACCATGTACTTGGCTTTATCTCATATAACACATTCTCTTTCTTCTCTCCTTAATGCCCAACGTAAATATGAGGAGGAGGAGGAAAATAATGATGATGCCCACTCAGGACATCTCATCATCTTTTCCTTTTTGTTTTATTTTTAAATTGGAGTTATGACAAAGCTTGTACTTGAGTTTATCTTCATCAAATGGTGTCACAAGCTCCATTACACGTGAACTAACTTTTCCGCCCTCTAGTTGGCCCAAGAATGACGTCCCATAAGGTCCTTCATACACCAATTTGGGCTTCTTCAATTATCTCAATGAATTGGTCAACATATAATACTTTATTGAACTTTCACATGTGCTCTCTTTTCACAAACTCATATTTAATTGTTTGGCTTAAGATGATGCCACTTAGCATGTTTATGAGCCAAATAAATATTTTCTCCTCCTATTTTCTTATTCCACAATTTACACAATTGCCAACACATTTTATTTTCCAATTTTCGGAATAGTTGGCCTTCTTGGCAAATTTTCTGCCCTAAATTTGAAAAATCATAACTAAATTTGTAGATATTGTTTCAGAGCGATTCCAAAGGCTATAGAACCCTTATTAAGTCTAGTTTCAAGAAAAAATATAGCCTTTTGCTAGCTGAAAGCACAAAATTGCCAGATTTTCAATCTTTACATGCCGTTCCAGAAAATAATCAATTTCACTAGGCAAATATCAAAAATTCATAACTCTTTGTATATAGATTCAATTGATTCATTTGACCTATCAAATTAAAACTTAATATGTCTACTTTCATCCTGTAAAATATCATAATTGTTTCTTATCATTTAGGCTTCCAAAATCTCATGATAAACACACTGCCTCATAGGAAATTTCACTGGAAGCATAATCACTTTCTTCAAAATTCACCATTTTATTTTCTTTAATGCCCCAAAGATATAAGAAACATGAGAGAATAGATTTGGGACAGCTACTAAATCGGGGATTAGCAGTCCACTTAGTTTAGGATTATTCCCAAGCCTTCAATCCCAAAATTCGGGATATTACACCAGTGAAGCCTATTTCTATGAACCAACAACTCTTGGGTATATACCAGAGGTATTTAGAGTCAGATTATACCCTCACATTTCCTACTATTAGTACAATTTTGCACGTTAAATCAGCCATGCGTGTGACCAAGTATTTAATGAATGCTTTATATATTTCGCCATGATCTCATACGAGTGGTCACACTCCTCATTCATATATGCAAATTCATGAAATGTACCTGTAATGAGCACGCCATTTCATAGGATTATGATAATTTATTTTAGTGCTAGCAGAACTAACAAATAACTTGTTTTTACTTATTAAACCTCCTATATAGTATCACCAATCATTGAGGTTGGGTTGCAATTGCTGTTAATTTTGAATTGGCTTTAGTCAGCTTCCCCTCGGCTAATTTAATTCTTCCCTGGGTTTGTTAACGGATCCCTAGGTGAACCTTTTTGACCTCACAAAATCGATTAAAATAACTCTACTATTCTTAATCTAGCTTATACATATTATATCTCAAATGATTTTCTCTTGCACCATTATTTTTTTTCTCCACAATTGCTATTGCCATTTGGCAATCACAACTTAGCGACACTAAGTGTCGGTTGTGCACCGAAGTACTTGATAAGAAGTTTTCAACAACTTAGCCTATTGCAGCTATCTTCAAATTAATAAACTTTGGAGCACACAATATATTGATTTTGGCTAACTAGTGGAAGTTGTCAAATAAAATTAAAACTCAGTTAAGATTGTATCTCATACAACAGCAATCCACTGTACATGATACAAACATTTATGGTAGTAGTCAAATGTTTTATTTCCCTCACAGAGAACCACATATGTATATATGCTCAATCACTATGCATGTAGTATATGTTATATCACACGGATTAATATTCATTAATGCAACAACTTCTCAAAAATTTGTGCATACTCAATTGAATTGCAAAATCAGTTCATATAGTATTTGCATCATAAGGAATATTCACACATATATTCTTACACCACTATAATGATATAGCCTCAAAATATGAAAATCACATTTATCTAACATAGATAAATGAATAAATTTTCATACCACATAATGCTTGTTTCAAGCAACACAAAAATTGATAGTTCATAGCAACATAGAAAGTTTATAAGATACACAACTTGGCATTATTTGTCACATGAGTCTAGAAAAATTTTCAATTATAAAATTTTTAAGGCACCCCCACACTTTCAAATATCTCAGAATGTTTTTTCACTTTACAAATAATATTTTTAATTAGATTAGAATCTCATCTCATATATAACTTTCCTTCCTTTCTAATTAAATTAAAATTTTTCATCACCTATAATATTCGGTGATAAGCAAGATTGTATTCGGGAGTAATTTGATAAATCATATTTCCATTCATCAGATTTTTTTTTTTTTAAAAAAACCCTCCACGTTCGGATCTAGCTTGGCATATGAAGCAATATTGTAGATTTGTCACCACATATATATGTATAATCCTTCAACAAACAATTTAAAAGGAAAACCATATAGCACTTAATCATGTTTTGTCATCAACAACTATCATCAAAATGTGAAATTTAACACTTATCTTATTTTTTTAGATTTTATTAAGGCAAAAGAGGTATTGATTTTTTTTATTGAAACATGAAAAATGTTTTTTGTCTCAATAAGTGTGTAACGATGAGCTCAATGATGATGATGCCTTAGTTAACACCAACCCCATAAATATATTAATTTATTTTGCAATTGAAATTATATTTAAATCTTTGTATTATTAATTATGTTATTATATATATGGTTGTAGGATTATAAGCGAAAATAATGAAATTTGAAATTAGCGAACGGAATTGCAACAAAATTCAATTAGCGACGGAATTTTTTGTCATAAATCCATCACAAAATATTTTGTAATGAAAAATAGTAACGGATTAGTGATGAGAAATAGTGACATAAATTTTCTGTTGCTAATTTCCACTGCAAAATAGTTTGTCACGAATTTATCGACAAAAATTAGTCTGTCACTAATTCTATCACAAAGTATTTTATTATAGAAATTATTGACGGATTAGCAATAGAATTTAGTGATAGAATTTTTTTTGTTATAAATTTCTATTACAAATCAGTTTGCGTTGGAATTAGCAACAAAAATTAGTCACTACTATAGAAATCACAATATATGACGGTTATTGACTGCCATAAATAACTGTTCAGAACTGTCATATATGTGGGTTCAATAAAAGCCCAGCGCATATTGCTGTGATAATAATTAATGAGCACACGCAAACAACCGTCATAATATATGGTAATACTTGCATGATACATAACGGTCTCATTTTACAATTGTTATTTATTTAGTAACACATATAATGGTTTGTATGTAAGAATCGTGACTTTTAATAAAAATAAATAATGGTCCCACATAGAAAACCGTTATATTTTAGTACATAAATAATGGTTTGTAATTAAAATCCATGAAATTTTACAATAAATGACGGTTTTAATTTATAGCCGTGATGAATGTATATAAAACTCTTCAAGTGAGAGTTTCTTAGCTAGTTGACCTTCTGTATATATATAATAGAATAGTACCTTCCATACAAAGTTGCTATGCAATTTGGGTTGGATCAAGACATTCTAGGCTTAATGGGGAGAATCAATGCAAATGTTGACATATATAAGTGCTAATGTAATTGTTGACCTATATATAATTATATCTCTTCACAAGAATTAATCTTAAAAAGCAAAGGACTCTAGGGAAAAAACATATACCCCTATCACAAAGGGCGGAGGGGATATGCAAACACTTATGCCCCGTTTGTTACCATGGAAGTGTTTTTGATGGAAGTGGAAGTGGAAATAGAAGTGGAACTGGAGGTGTAATAGAAATGGAAGTAGGTTCAAAAGTATGTTCGGTATGTTGATAGAAGTGTGATATAATTTTTAATCTATATGTATATTTTTCTTGTAAAAAGACCAAAACACCTTTGTCTTTGAAAAAAAATCTCTCTTGAAAGAACCTTTATAAGAGAACCTGAATCGAATCTTCATCGAAGCAAAAGGGGAAAAGCATAATCGATCAAAGCAAAATAAAATCGCAATCCCAAAGAATAAAATCTTCATCATTCAAAAAATTTCATTAAAAAAGAGAATCGATCTTAGCAAAAGGGGAAAATTATAATCGCACCAATGAAGCAACAACAGGTTGAGAATGGTGATAACAATTGTGAGATAGTGAGAGGCAATGACTGACGATTCAGAATGAAGCCTACAAGGGAAAACAAGAAATGAACGCGATGCCACAAGAACAGAGGAAGAGGGAGGGATGCCGAAGTGGAGAACGGCCGAACGGGAGATAATTTGGAGATGTGGAGACGAGAAGAAGAGATGTAGATCAAAGAAGCATATTCTCAAGATCGATTTTGTGCTCTTTGAAAATCATAAACCAGATCTAAACATTGTCATTTGCCACCCCTCCATCGCCCTCAACATTCACCGTCGTCCGCCACCTCGCCATCGCCCTCAACATTCACTGTTGTCCTTTCCATCATCATTGTCATCCTCCACTGTCCTCAAGGTGGCTTTGGGTTCACCTGATTTACTTGGACAAAATGGTCTCAAGTTTGGGTTCCATGGAACTGGACCTAGTTTTCATGGGGGAAGGATGGAAGTGCTAGTTCTAAGATTTGATGGAATTGGTACTTCCATAGAACCAGGTTCTAGCATACCAAACAAGCCCAAAAATGAGTTTCCTTCCCATTTCCACATCCCAAGCATTGATTCTATGCTACCAAATGTAGCATTAAGTTCAAAGGTTTCCATAACCCCTGCGCTCCTTCTAATAAGGGTATTTGTTTTTTACCCCATCTTCCTTTGCTTTCCAGGCTTAATTGCTCAAGAGACACGAGGTATAGGTAAACACTTACATTATTATATATAGATCAGGAGTAAGATTGATTTTAGCCACAAAGCCCAAAAAATCCTAATCCATCCAAATTGCATCACTACTCAATGTGGAAAGTACTACTCTATTATATATAATTAGAGATAAGACTGAATAGCTCAAAAAATCTTACATTGAAGAGTATAGGACTAATAATTACTACTTTATCTAATCATCTATTTGGTATGTAGCATGTTTATAAAGAAGCAAATGAGATATATGGATCACTTATCCTCAAGTATACTGCTTAGGAAGCTGGAAAGTAGAAGTTCGTGATAGGAAACTTTTACAAGTGGGTGATGACATATGACAAACACATCAAGCTCCATATCAACGAGTACCACAAGTTGAATGAGGACCTTTGGACTGAGAAGATCAATATGCTAGATGAGTTCGTGACTAGTGTACTGATTGAGAAGTTGCCAGTTTCGTGGAATGACTAAAAGCAACAGTTGAAGCACAAACAGAAACAATTGCCTCTGAATGACCTAATCACTCATATCATCATTGAACATACCGACCAAAAGGCAATACAATCTATAAAAGGCAAAGAAATGGTTGCTAAAGCAAGCTTAGTTGAGGAAAAGCCACACAAAAACATATATGACCCAAAAACAAAAAGAATAAAAATAAGAAACCTTACTACAAGTCCAAGAATACTAACCCCAAGAAGAAGATGGGCAATTTTTTTGTTCGTGGAAAACTAGGTCATTATGCAGCGCAATGCAGAAAAGGGCTAAAGGAAATAACTCTTAAAGGGATGGAAATCCTCCTAAGCTAAATGTGAATTTGGTTGAAGGAGATGGCAGTAGTCATGAAGAAATCATTATTGTTGTGGTATCACAAGCTCTTCTTGTCTTTGATGTAAAGAAATGGGTGGCAGACTCAGGAGCTTCTAAGTACATCTGTGAAAATAAAGAGATGTTTACCTCCTTTGAAGAAGGGGAAGACCTCGTTTATCTAGTTGACTCCCAAACTGCTAAGGTTCGAGGAAAAGGGAGAGTGGTATGAGTCTCACATCTGGAAAGACCTTGCATTTAACGATGTGTGGTATATACCTGAAGTTAGAGGTAACTTAGTCTCTATGGTGCTGCTTGGGACAGTTGGGGTTAGGGTGTGTTTTAAACTTGACAAGATTGCTATGACTAAGAACAATGTTCTTATTGGGAATTGCTATTGTAATAAGGGACTATTTGTTCTGAGTATTTCTGAAATGAATAAGAATGCAGTTTCTTCTGCATACTTGGTTGATTCTTATGATGTATGGCATGTTAGATTAGGACATGTTCAGAAATCTTATATTAATAGGCTACAGAATCTAGGGCTAATTTCTGAGAGTAAGAGTGATTTTCAAAGTAAATGAGAGATTTGTGTAGAAACTAAATTAACCAAGAGGACACATTTTTCTACACAAAGAGAAACTGAGTTGTTGTCCTTGATTCATACCGATTTAGGTGATTTGAAACAAACTAAAACCAAAGGAGGTGAAAGATATTATATTATTTTTATCGACGATTATTCAAGATATACTAAAGTATTATTATTGAGAAATAAAGATGAAGCTTTTGAATTTTTTTATATAAAGCAGTAGTATAAAACTTGTTAAATAAAAGGATTAAATGAGCCAGGTTAGATAGAGGAGGAAAATATTTATTACCAAATGATTTTTGTGAAAAAGAAGGTATGATACATGAAGTAACTTCTCCTTATTCATCAAAGTCTAATAGTGTTGCAAAAGGGAAAAATAGAACTATAAAAGAAATGATGAATGCCTTGCTTGTAAGTTCTGCAGCACCTAATAATGTGTGGGGTGAAGCTTTGTTGTCTGCTTGTTTTCTACAAAATAGAAAACCTCATAAGAAAACTAGAAAGACAACAAATGAATTATGGAAAGGTTTTTTTGCCTAATCTTCAATATTTGAAAGTGTGTGGGTGTCTTGCTGAAGTTTTACTACCTAATGTTAGAAAGAGAAAAATAGGTTCTAAAACTTATGATTGCATGTTTATTTAATATGCTCAACAAAGGGTTGATTATCGTTTTTGGGTTTTCAAAAATGATGTTTTAGATCATAACACAATTGTTGAAACAAAGGATTCAGAGTTTTTTGAAAATATATTTCCTTTGAAGGTTGAGTATATTCTTAAAAGAGTTGAAAATTTTTCTACTTCTTCTGAACGAAATTCAAACAAATTTTTGGTTGAAGATTTAAGGAGAAGTAAAAAACAAAGAAAAGAAATATCTTTTGAAGATGATTTTTATACTTACTTGGTACAAGCTGAACCAAAAACTTTTCATGGAGCTATTTCTTGTCCAGATGAATCTTTTTGGAAATAAGCAATAAAAGCTGAAATTGATTCTTAAAAGCTGAAATAAAACGTGGGTGTTGATAGACTTGCCTCCAGGAGCAAAGCCTATTGGTTGTAAATGTGTTTTTAGAAAAAAATATTTTCCTATTGGAACTATTGATAAAAACAAGGCTAGGTTGGTAGTTAAAGGGTATATTCAAAAAGAAAATGTTGACTATTTTGACACCTTCTCTACTTTAACTACGATTTCTTCAGTTAGAATCCTAATTGCCTAAGCTTCTATTCATAAACTTTTTATTCATCAAATGGATGTTAAAATAGCGTTGTTAAATTGTGATTTAGAAGAGGAAATTTATATGGTACAACCTGAAGGCTGTATTGTTTCTGGGCAAGAAAACAAAGTTTGTAAACTTGTTAAATCTTTATATGGTTTGAAATAAGCACCTCAACAATGGCATGAAAAACTAGATCAAGTTTTGTTAAGTAATGGTTTCTCTATTGTTGAGGTAGAAAGATGTGTTTATACAAAACTTGTAAATGGTGATTGTGTAATTATTTGTCAGTATATGGATGACATGCTTAACTTTGGTACTAGCATGGGTGTTGTGCTTGAGGCAAAACATTTTCTATCTTCTAATTTTGATATGAAAGATTTGGGTGTAAATATTACACTACAAAAAAACACTGAATTTCTGACGGAATTTCTGATGGAATTTGCCACGGATTTGCGATGGAAATGGATTTTCGACAGAATGGATCCCATCGCTAATAATAGCATGACAAACCAATTTTCGATGGAACTCAATTTTGACGGAAATTTGTGATGGAATTTTTGATAGAATTCTATAAAAAATTTGCGACGTAATTCAAATTCTATAGGAAGTTTTGTTGCAATTTTTTTTTGCAACGGAATTTAGATTCCGTCAATTTTTTCTTTTTGTTTTTTAAATTTTAAAAAAGCCACATGGCAACTCTGGGGGCCGCCAAGTCATTACCGGCACCGGTTTGTGGCAACTCTGATGGCCTCTACCTCATCGCTGGGGGCCAGCTCAGCCACGTGTTGTCGCCGGGCTCTATCATGTGTCGCAACCTTGTTCCGCCATGTGTCACCACTTCTTTTTTCCTGAAAAAGCAACTCGTCTTGGCCTTCTTTGGTTCGAACCCACAACCTCATCCGTATGCGAGTGATGCCTTACCAATTGGGCTGGAATGCTTTGGCGTGTTATTATTACACAATTATATATATAATCAATTATTTATAAATATATATTTGTTTCTTATACGTAAATATATATTATTATAAGAAAATAAATATAAATTTAATAATAATATAAAATAATTTTATATATTCTTATAATTTTTAATATAAATTAATTTCAATGTAAAAAATTTTACCTCTTAAATAAATTTTCATATGACTACTTTTGTCCAATTTTTGAATTTAAATTTTATTTTTAATTAAAATTAATTAATAAATAATATATAAGTAAATTTTTATATGACCTTTTTGGCCCTACAGGGACCAAAACCTATAGTTGAAAACTTGAGGAGCCAAAACCAAAATGAGGAAAAACTTGAGGGATGAAAAATGATATTAACCCTAACTTTTAAATATTTATATAGTTAATAATATCATAATTTTAATTTTTATAAAAATATTTTTTAAAATTTAATTTAATTAATTAATAATAATTTTTTAATTTTTCCCATGGAATTAGCCACGGATTTTTTCGGTTGCAAATTGCCACGGAAATTTCTGTGGCAAAATCATTTGTCACAAAATTTCTGACGGAATTTGCCAAGGAATTTTTTCTGTGGTAATTTGCCGTGGAAAAAAGTCGTTAGAAACTTTTCCGACGGAATTTGCCATGGAAACTGTGGCAAATTTAATGTTTTTTTTTGTAGTGTCATAAGGAATGATATTGACATCATACGTTCACAAGAACGTTATGTTGAGAAAATTTTGAGAAAGTTTGAATTGTTTGATGTGTCTCTTATGAATACTCCTTATGATCTTAATGTGCATTTCAAGAAAAATGGAGGAGATGCAATCACTTAATCTAAATATGCACAAATTATTGGGAGTCTGTTGCATTTAATAAATTATACCAGGTCAGATATAGCATATGCTGTGTGTAGATTGAACAGATATACTCATTTCCAAGCAATGAAGATTGGAAGGCTCTGGTAAGGGTATTAAGATACCTGGGAGGTACCATGAATTATGGTATTCATTATAGTGGATTTCTTACTGTATTGAAAGGATAGAGTGATGCTAATTGGATCTCAGATTCAAAGGAGAGAAAATGCACTAGTGGTTATGTTTTTGCTCTTGGTGGTGGTGCAGTAAAATAAAAGTTAGTCAAACAAACTATCTTAACCATTTCCTCAAGAGACTGCTACTGAGGCTAAGTGGTTGAAAAACTTCTTGGCAAATATCCCACTAGGTGAAAACCAACACCATATGTGTATTTACATTGTGTTAGCCAATCTATGATAGCTGCAGCTAAAAATAAAACCTTTAAAGGTAAAAGCAGACATATTCGATTGAGACAAAATATAATAAGGTAGTTGCTAAAAGATAATGTAATCTCAATCTATTATGTTAGGTCAACGGTGAACCTTGCGTGGATCCATTTACAAAACCCTTATGAAAGAAACAAATCTTTGATTCATCGAGGGGAATGGGACTTAAGTTGATACAAAATTAATAGCGATGGAAACCCAACATCTATGATTGGTGATTCCATGAAGGGGGTTCAGTGGGTAAGAACAAGTCATGTGTTAGTTTTGCTATCACTAAAGTAAATTGTTAGTCCCTTCCTATGATTTTGAGAAAGTGCTAGAATGCATTTTGGTGAGGATAAGAAAAGCTATTAATGATTTCACAGTCCTATGGGATGGTGTGCTCATTCTAGGTATATTTCATTAAATCACCTCTATGAATATGAAGTGGAGCCACTCTTATGAGATCGTGGTAAAATCTCTAGAACATTCGTTTGCACTAGGGTCACGCATGGCTGTCTTAATGTGCAAAACCGCATCAATAGCAAAATGTGGGGTTATAATTTGACTTCTAATGCCTAAGGGATGTGAGTTCATAGTCCATAACTGACATCTCTATGTATTAAGTGTTATTAGTCTAGGTCTAGTTCATAGTCCAAAAGACCATTAGATATAATGGGTGTAACCCTATGTGCAACTTAGTTAAAGGCATTCCTTTTGGCACATGTGAGGCTTTGTTGGAGTTTTAACATAAAAGTGAGTGTGTCAAATGGAATAAGTCCTATATTGTTTGGGAGAGAGAGAATACAAGTGTATATATTACACCTTGTGAATTTGAGCCAGTAGATGAGCTAAGAGGAAGAATGGGATTACGTGCACAACAACGGGCCACCAGGAAGCAAATGCAGTGGAAATCCAGCGATCCCCAATTCGTGAGTTAAATATGTGTTAGACCTCATGTTTTGATGATAACAAAAGTATGGTTTGAAAGAGAAATGATTAATAATCAAGTTTGAGCTAAGTAATGACAGGAACAAGGTTTACTTGAAGTTAGCATGGAAGTATTGAAGATTAGCCAAGAGAAAATGCTGAGGAACTTGATCAGAAGTACAGTTTCTAAGGCATTACTCGAGGCGCTACTCGAGTAATGAGACAAAACTTGAAGTAACCAAAGAAAACTTCCAGTAACCTGACACCATTACTCGAGGAGCTACTCGAGTAACCAGGTAAAAACTTGGAGTTGCTCTCGGCCTGCTAATGTTACTCGAGGAGGTACTCGAGTAACCAAGTGAAAACTTTCAATTGCCTTCAAGTTTTCCCAAAGATACTCGAGGAGCTACTCGAGTACCTGTGTTTCCTAAAATGTGGACCTCTCGGCATTTTGTGCCACTGCTAATGTTACTCAAGGAGCTACTCGAGTAACCCTGTGAAAACTTCCAGTTGCCTTCAAGTTTTTCCCATGATACTCGAGGAGCTACTCGAGTAACTCTGTTCTGAAAATATGTAACTCTCGGCACTTTGTACCACTGCCAATGTTACTCGAGGAGCTACCCGAGTAACATACTAAAGTAAGTAAAAACTTGAGGTTGGTACCCGAGTAACCTATGCAAAAATAAATGCATTACTCGAGTCCCTACTCGAGTAACAAGATAATTGCTCTCGGCCTTGAAATCCTGCCAACATTACTGGAGTAGAGCATCGAGTAATCAAAAGTTTTTTTAAAGGATTACTCGAGGTGTTACCCCAGTAATCTATGAAGTTGCAAAAGCATTACTGGAGTAGCTACCTGAGTAAATAACTATTCCCAAAGGTCTGAAATTTAATTTACTCCATGCACTACCCGAGTAATCTTGTTTCTCTTCATTGACTTTCAATTAAACAATGATTTCTCGATGTTACTCGAGGAGCTACTCGAGTAAACTTCAAGGGTTACTCGAGGAGCTACTCGAGTAAGCATACCCAGAAATTTAGAAATCATTCAAACTTACATTATATTGTTTTCTATATGATTAAACTTTCATTGTATTAGTATTCTTAGTCTATTTACAGATAAACAATGAAGAAATCATATCAAGAGATGAAAGTCAAAAGAAACGTTCAAATGCCAACCACCGCCAACGGATATTTTTTAAAAAACTTAAAAAGTCAATAGTGGCTGCGCACTCACCAACGGACGAAAGGAAGTGTTCCAACGGTCATCACCAACATACCTATATATATGGGAACCTTCAAACAGAGAAAGAACAACCAAGCACACATACGAACATATCATTAAGTTCATTGCTCTGTTTTCACGTTGAAATTGTATTTCTATGCTTCAGTGATTATCATTTACTCTGTAAGAGAGATATTTCATTCAAACTCAATATTTGTTATTGAGATAACTTAAGGTTGTGGAACCTTGAGTTGGGATTGGATTACAACCTGTAAGGGGGAGTGAGTGTCCAGGTGTAAGGAACTTGCTTGTACTGAGGTGCCAAGAACCCACTGAATCTTGGAAGCTATAGTGAAATTCTCAGAGAAGCTCTGATGACTGGACATAGGTCAAAGTGGCTGTGACCGAACCAGTATAACTCCCGGTGTACACTTCGGTGATATTTCTCCTTACTCATTACTGTTTTAATTCTTTTGTCAAAGTTTTATATTTTCGAAAGAAATTCTAGTATCACCCAATTCACCCCTCTCTTGGGTGAAACGCTTGATCTAACATTTGGTATCAGAGCATAGGTCTTCTTGTTAAGGTATAACAACCTAAGAAGGATCTAATGGCAA
This sequence comes from Inga oerstediana, assembly GCA_963210345.1. Classification (NCBI taxonomy): domain Eukaryota; kingdom Viridiplantae; phylum Streptophyta; class Magnoliopsida; order Fabales; family Fabaceae; genus Inga; species Inga oerstediana. Next base: position 61,795,675 of record OY723400.1, on the reverse strand, counting down.
GCATGGGTGAAGGAATTCTTCCCGACGGAGCATTCATCACTAGACCTCCCGGTTTCAATGGAGAACACTTTTCTTTCTGGAAAGCTAAATTCAGAGTGTTCGTGATGGCTACTGAATATGGGCTATGGGATGTAATCGAGAGTGGAAACTATCAACCTACAAAGACTGTAGATTCTCAGAAAATTCCAAAGACGCCAGCGGAATATGATGAGAATGACAAGAAACTTATCACTCTCAATAGCAAGGCAATTCTGATGTTACAAAGCTCCTTGAGTCAAAATGAATACTTCAGAATTTGCACACTTCCAACAGCAAAAGAAATGTGGGAAGCTCTGGAAATAGCTCATAAAGGAACTTCGGGAATAAAGGAGAATCGAATCAACACCTTGATCACAGAATTCGATCTACTTCGAATGAAATCAGGTGAGTCAATTTCTGAATTCGAACTTAGATATACTCATCTTGTTAATCAACTTGCAGCACTTGGTAAAGTCTATGATCAAAATATCCAAGTACGAAAGATTTTGAATATTCTTTCTAAAGAGTGGGAGGCCAAAGTCACTGCGATAGAAGAGGCAAAAGGAGAATCAATGAGATCAGTTGCTTCTCTATTTGGAAGTCTTTCTGAATATGAAAGCAAATTAAAGTTCAAACGGGAACTAGATGACATCAGTGACAAAAGAAAGAAAGGTCTAGCACTAAAAGCGAAAGAAGAAAATCAAGATGAAGATGAGGAGTTTGATGATGATGAAATGGGCCTAATCATAAAACGATTCAGAAAGTTCTACAAGAAAGGTCAAGGATTCAAACATTTTCAGAAAGGAGAAAATAGTAGCAAAGATCATATCATTTGCTATAAATGTGGGAAACCAGGACATATCAAGTCAGAATGTCCAGATTTGAATCAAAAGAGCAAAGAAAAGAGAAAAGGTAAATTCTTCAACAAAAAGAAAGCCTTTGTATCTGCTATATGGGGTGACAGCTCCTCTGACGAAGAAAGTGATGAAGAAGAAGTAGCCAATATATGTCTTGTTGCTCAAGAAGAGACAGAAGAAGAGGTAAATGATTCTGAACCTACCTATGATGAATTACTCTCTGAATATAATGCTTTACATTCTGAATTCATCAAAGTAGTTAAAGAATTAATTGTTTTCAAAAAGAAAAACAAAGCTCTTGAAATTAAACTTAAAGAAAGTTCAGAAGAGAATTGTGAAAATTGTTCTTCGTTGAAAAAGAAAAACATTGATCTCACAAAAACTCTTGAAAAATTTACCAAAGGAAGTGAGATGCTAAGTGTGATTTTAAAAGAACAACGATTTGTAAATGACCGATCTGGTATTGGATATGATCCAAAAACAGATAAAAGGAAAGGTAAAAAGAAAGTAGGAGGAAAGCCATATTTAAATTATTTCTAACATTCTGTGCATATATCAAATCCTTTTGCATTTTGTAATTACTGTAACAGAAAAGGTCATTATACCTCTTCATGCATTCATAAAAAGAAAAGAACAATAGGAACCGACAAATGGGTACCAAAAGGCACATATGTTAAGAAAATCATTTATACTAACCCAAAAGGACCCAAAAAGAAGTGGGTACCTAAGACTTAGTCATTTGATTGCAGGTATGTCTTAAAGCATCCAAAAATAACAAGTGGTTCATAGACAGTGGATGCTCTAGACATATGACTGGTGATTTCGAAAGTTTTACCACATTGCAACCTAAGGAAGGAGGAAAAGTAAAATTTGGAGGAAATCATTCCGAAAAAATAGCAGGAATTGGTGAAATCAAAAATGACAAAGGCATACAAATCAAAGATGTATATTACATTGAAGGCTTGTGTCATAATCTGCTGAGCGTAAGTCAAAGTACAGATAAAGACAACTGGATAATATTTGATTCAGAGGAATGTCTAATTATCAACAAGAGTGACTTACAGCTTGATAAGAAGAATATCAAGGCTAAGCTCAGAGCAAAAAGGGAAGGTAATTGCTATACCTTAGTTATTAGTAGAAATGAATCTGAAAACTGTTTTCTGAGTAATACAGATGAAAGTTGGCTATGGCATAAAAGATTGGCTCATGTCAATATGCATCAACTAGGGTAATTACTCAAAAAGGATTTAGTGCTTGGATTACCCAAAGTTAATTTCAAAAATGACTTGATTTGTGATGCATGTCAAAAGGGTAAACAAACTAAATCATCTTTCAAATTGAAAAATGAGATTTCAACAAATAGACCATTACAATTGCTACATATGGATTTAGTTGGACCAGCAAGAGTAAAGAGTCTTGGTGGCAACTTATATTCATTGGTCATTGTTGATGATTTCTCTAGATTTACATGGGTTATTTTTCTATCATCAAAAGATGAAACTTTTGAAGAATTTATTATTTTTGCCAAGAAAGTGCAAAATGAGAAAGGTATGTCTATTGCAGGTATTAGGACTGATCATGGTGGAGAATTTGAAAATCAAGCCTTTGAAGAGTATTGTGATACTAATGGCATTGATCACAATTTTTCTGCTCCAAGGACGCCTCAACAAAATGGAGTTGTGGAACGCAAGAATAGAGTGCTCACAGAGATGGCTAGAGCATTGCTAAATGAAAAGAATGTGTCTCAAGTGTTTTGGGCTGATGCTATGAGTACAGCATGCTATGTTTCAAACAGAGCATATATCAGAACAAAACTTGGAAAGACACCATACGAACTATACAAAGGAAGAAAGCCAAACATTGCTCATCTACACATATTTGGTTGTAAGTGTTTCATTCATAATAATGGTAAAGATAACTTAGGAAAATTTGATTCTAAAACTGATGAAGGAATTTTCCTAGGTTATTCTAACCGAAGTAAAGCATATAGAATTTTCAATAAAAGAACTTGTGTTGTTGAAGAATCAATTCATGTTGTATTTGATGAATTTGAATCCTCTGACAAAACCATTGATGAAGAACAGGAAGTTGTTTTAAATCAAGAAAATGGTCAATCTATCTCTAAGTCTCTTATTCCAGAGGTTGATAAAACTAAGGATGAAGAGCAATCCCTAGGTCAACCTAAAGCCTGGAAATACAATAGAAGTCATCCCTTAGATCAAGTCATAGGAGTTGTGAATAAAGGGATCAAAACCAGAAATAGAGTTTTCAATGAAGTAAGTTTTTCTGCATTCATTTTTGAAATTGAACCTTCTAACATTGATGAAGCCCTATCAGACAATGATTGGGTCATAGCAATGCAAGAAGAACTAAATCAATTTGAAAGGAATCAAGTTTGGGATTTGGTACCCCGACCCAAAGATCATACGATCATTGGTACTAAATGGGTATTCAAAAACAAACTCGATGAATCTGCAATTATTGTCAGTAACAAGGCAAGATTGGTGGCCAAAGGCTATAATCAGGAAGAAGGAATTGATTATGAGGAAACGTATGCTCCAGTGGCTAGATTGGAAGCTATACGTGTACTCTTAGCCTTTGCATGCATCAAAGGATTCAAACTCTATCAAATGGATGTTAAGAGTGCTTTTCTAAATGGTTACATCATGGAAGAAGTGTATGTAGAACAACCTCCAGGTTTTGAAGATATCACTAAACCGGACCATGTTTTCAAACTTAAAAAGGCTTTGTAAAGTTTAAAACAAGCTCCCAGAGCCTGGTATGAAAGGCTTAGTAAGTTTCTCATCGATCAAGGTTTTGTACGGGGAAAAGTTGATACAACATTATTTATAAATCGAAAACGTGATGATATTTTAATTGTTCAAATATATGTTGATGATATTGTTTTCGGTGCTACTAATGAATCTCTATGTAAGGAATTTTCTGAGATAATGCAGGGAGAGTTTGAGATGTCAATGATGGGAGAATTGAATTTCTTTCTTGGTTTGCAAATCAAACAAAGAAAGAATGGAATCTTCATATCTCAAACAAAGTATTTAAAAGAGCTATTGAAGAAGTATGGAATGGATGAAGCAAATGGCTCAGACACGCCTATGAGCTCAACAACGTTGCTTGATGCTGATGTTAAAGGGAAAGACTACAATAACACAAAATATAGAGGAATGATTGGATCATTACTCTATCTCACGGCAAGCAGACCAGACATCCAATTTAGTGTTGGCATATGTGCAAGATATCAATCGGCGCCAAAGGAATCACATACTGAAACGGTCAAACGAATCTTTAGATACCTTGCTGACACACCAGAATTGGGTCTGTGGTATCCCAAAGGAAGAAGTGAATATTTAATTGCTTATTCAGATTCTGATCATGGAGGATACAAGACAGACAGAAAGAGCACCAGTGGACAAGGACAATTTCTTGGAGAATCTCTTGTCTCGTGGTTCAGCAAGAAACAAAATACAGTGTCTCTTTCGTCAACAGAAGCCGAATATGTTGTAGTCTCAAGTTGTTGTGCACAAGTGATATGGTTAAAACAACAACTACAAGTCCTTGGTATTTATCTCAAAGAAATACCAATCTATTGTGACAATACTAGTACGATAAGCTTGGCAAAGAATCCAGTTCAACACTCTAGAACCAAGCATATCGATGTCAGACATCACTTCATCAGAGATCATGTCCAAAAGAAAGATGTAAAAGTAATATTTATTCCTACTCATCTTCAATTAGCAGATATCTTCACAAAACCCCTTGCAAAAGATCAATTTCTATACATTAGAAGAGAATTGGGAATGGTAAATCCCAATGAGTTATAAGTAATTTCTGCATTTCATAATATTAGATGAAGTCATTTAATAATGTTTTGATGATCACTAACTTAAGCATCGGAGTATATAGAAACTTGTTTTGTAGGAAGAAAGAAACTCTGTTTTGAGAAACAAAAACAGAGGTGATCAGAGGACATAGTTACTGGAGTAACAACTTGAAGTTATGGACAACAGAGAAGCATTACCCGAGGAGCAACTTGAGGTAAAGTAGCAGTTTACTCGAGTAATGGCCCCCAAAACTGGAAGTAACGGATCAAGTTACTTAATTTTCAAACATAACAGTTCAGTTTTCAAAGAAATGAAGAGTCAGAAGTTGTAAAGCTATTTACTCGAGGCAGGCCTCGAGTAAACTTGAAGCTTACTCGAGGAAGGCCTCGAGTAATGTCGGAGTTCAGATTCTCAAAGTGTTGAATAATGACTCAAATTTGACCCAAATGGACTATGAATGATCGAGGGAACATCCATGGATAATTACTATATTATTCATGCCAGGTACGCAATTTAAATGAATTATTTTTGAATTTTTCTTTATGAACACTCGAGGAAGGCCTCGAGTACAGTTGAACATTACTCGAGTAAGGCCTCGAGTAACGTCGGGTTTTAGGTCTTTAACTTGCGCAAACTCGGTCATTTCCACAAAATCTCCTCGAGTAAATCACTATACACCCTTTCAAAAACTTTTCCCAATCGATTCCTTGCCTCATTTCCATCAAAACCCAACTGATTTCAAGTCCAAAAACTTCCTATTTTGTTCAAAATCCTTGTGCCCTAAACTCGCGACAGTGACCCTGTTTTTCTGAGATTCTTAATTTTCTGTGTTTCAAGATGGTTAGAACCAAGAATCTCAACTTCACAGATTCCTCTGATTCACAACAAAACCGTGATCTCCTTTCTCCTCCTCCAACAAAGAGAAGAAAGTTAATCCTAAGACCAAAAGCCAAAATTCCTCTTCAACCTCAATCAAAACCTAAAGCCAAAGGAGTGGTGATTAAAGAGCCTATTGTGACTAGGGCTCAGTCTAAAAAGAGCACATCTACTGGAAGAAGCAAAGGTGCCAAAACTCCCTCACCTTCTCACTCTGACTCCTCTACACCCTCTTTCACTCCAAAGCCTATCAAGAAGCCAAAATATGACAAAAATGTGGCTAAGGCAATGGCTGGGATCATTGACCAAATGGAGAAGGGTCAATCTTCCAAGAAGTCCAAGATTCCTGAAGCAGAGATCACTACCCCTCCAAAGGGATTCAATGTAGGGAAACTGGTGGAGTCTCCCAATTACTTAACACAATTCTCCAGAAGAAAAGTGTGTAAGACATACTATGTGGATCTCAGGCTACTTCAGGAGGTATTGAAGCATGATCTTAGTCCTTATCTAGATTCATTTATGCCCTGGTTGTCCATTAGATTGCCTTTTTGCACAAAGGTAATCACTCATTTCTATTACAACCTAGAGATCATAGATGAACCTAACCGAACCTCAGTAGAGGAAGAGATGACCACAACTGTGAGAGGTCAAAAGATTTTAATTTCACCATCCAGAATTAACCTGTGGTTAGGAATAGAGAATCCCCCAGATGATATATATTATGAGCTTGAGCCAAACCAAATTTTCACTATCCTTAAGCCCGGTGAGTTAGTTGGCCCCCTCAATTTTAAACCGAGTGATATGGTGATCATCACAGGGTCCTATGGTACATCTACTCTAGGTCCCTAGTGAACAAAGCCAATAACTATACCCATTTCTCCGATAGGGACTATAGATGGTTTGCTTCACTTCTCCTGAAAGAGCAAAAGGATCTGGGAGAGTATATATTTTCAGAGATGAAAAGGTACAAGGTGGATGGAAAGGGTACTACTCCAATGCCATATCCCCAGATTGTGTCTCTAATCCTGAAAGAGAACAAAATATGGTATTTGGATAGCAAAGAGCCAATTGAGAGGTTGTCCCCGGTCGGAAGGAACCAGATTGGGAAACTGAACATTGACATCCCTCTCAGAGGACCTCTGGAGTCTGGGTCCAAGAAGAAGCAAAAGGCCACTGAGGCAGAGACCAGTAGGATGGATGATACTCAGTCATCGGCTCCAGCCGCTACCACATCATCACCATCCTTCCTCAATGCCACTCTCCAGCACTTCATGGAGAACATACTCAGAGGTTTCCATGTGGACATAGCCAACACAAATGCTGAGCTAATTACCAATACCAACTTCAAGATGGGAGAACTGGTTGAGAAAATTGACAAAAGGCATGAGGAGTTGGTTGAGAGAATGGATAGGAGACATGAGGAGTTGCTAGCAGAGCAACGTGCCCAGGGAGAGACCTTGAGATTGATCCTAGCACGAATGGATTCATTGGGTCCTGGACCTTCTGCCGGTCCCTCCTCATCTGCACCACCACCACCTCCAGTAGACCCTCCTTCAGACATCCCTATTCCTGAGGCTGAACCATCTACCCCTCTGGTTTCTGATCCACTTGAGCCCTAAGGGAAAGATATCTTATTCACAGTGGATGATCCTGATACTCATGAGACCACACATATTATCATCGATGATTCACCTCAAAAGCCACAGCCAGAAACTACTTCTAAGCCTATTCCCTCTCCTACTCACACTAAGGAAATATCTCCTTCTTCATCACCTGAAAAGCATACACCTGAGGTTGAGATTTCACCTGAGACTCAGACCACCCCGGAAGGAGAAACCTCTACTATGGTTGTCTTCCAACCTTCTCCTCCCGGTGATGACATCTATATCCCTCCACTTCATCTGCCTGATCCAGTACCCTCTAGCTCATTTGATTCTTTAGACTTAAATGATTCTATGGTCTTTCCTGTAACACCCATTTCCATGGCCAAGCCTCCTAGTCCTCCACTTGATTGATGAAGCCAAAAAGGGGGAGAAGAGCTTGAGAATGATTTTGTGGATGTGTCCTAGCTTAATTTGGGATATTTGGTTGTATATGGGCTCTAGGGTGCATTTTGTTATTAGTTTTCTTGAACTTATCTTGTAATTTGAAATTCTTAAAGTTTAATGCAAGTGTGTTTAAATTATGACTTCATTTAAGTTTTGAATTATGATACATGTTTGGACTAATGAAGTTGTTATGTATGCAAGGTATATTCAACCTTAATAAGAAATAATTAATTAAGAATCCAATTTGAAAAACCATGTTCAAAATCACCAAGTTTTGTCATCATCAAAAAGGGGGAGAATGTTAGACCTCATGTTTTGATGATAACAAAAGTATGGTTTGAAAGAGAAATGATTAATAATCAAGTTTGAGCTAAGTAATGACAGGAACAAGGTTTACTTGAAGTTAGCATAGAAGTATTGAAGATTAGCCAAGAGAAAATGCTGAGGAACTTGATCAGAAGTACAGTTTCTAAGGCATTACTCGAGGCGCTACTCGAGTAATGAGACAAAACTTGAAGTAACCAAAGAAAACTTCCAGTAACCTGACACCATTACTCGAGGAGCTACTCGAGTAACCAGGTAAAAACTTGGAGTTGCTCTCAGCCTGCTAATGTTACTCGAGGAGGTACTCGAGTAACCAAGTGAAAACTTTCAGTTGCCTTCAAGTTTTCCCAAAGATACTCGAGGAGCTACTCGAGTACCTGTGTTTCCTAAAATGTGGACCTCTCGGCATTTTGTACCACTGCTAATGTTACTCGAGGAGCTACTCGAGTAACCCTGTGAAAACTTCCAGTTGCCTTCAAGTTTTTCCCATGATACTCGAGGAGCTACTCGAGTAACTCTGTTCTGAAAATATGTAACTCTCGGCACTTTGTACCACTGCCAATGTTACTCGAGGAGCTACCCGAGTAACATACTAAAGTAAGTAAAAACTTGAGGTTGGTACCCGAGTAACCTATGCAAAAATAAATGCATTACTCGAGTCCCTACTCGAGTAACAAGATAATTGCTCTCGGCCTTGAAATCCTGCCAACATTACTGGAGTAGAGCATCGAGTAATCAAAAGTTTTTTTAAAGGACTACTCGAGGTGTTACCCCAGTAATCTATGAAGTTGCAAAAGCATTACTGGAGTAGCTACCCGAGTAAATAACTATTCCCAAAGGTCTGAAATTTAATTTACTCCATGCACTACCCGAGTAATCTTGTTTCTCTTCATTGACTTTCAATTAAACAATGATTTCTCGATGTTACTCGAGGAGCTACTCGAGTAAACTTCAAGGGTTACTCGAGGAGCTACTCGAGTAAGCATACCCAGAAATTTAGAAATCATTCAAACTTACATTATATTGTTTTCTATATGATTAAACTTTCATTGTATTAGTATTCTTAGTCTATTTACAGATAAACAATGAAGAAATCATATCAAGAGATGAAAGTCAAAAGAAACGTTCAAATGCCAACCACCGCCAACGGATATTTTTCAAAAAACTTGAAAAGTCAATAGTGGCTGCGCACTCACCAACGGACGAAAGGAAGTGTTCCAACGGTCATCACCAACATACCTATATATATAGGAACCTTCAAACAGAGAAAGAACAACCAAGCACACATACGAACGTATCATTAAGTTCATTGCTCTGTTTTCACGTTGAAATTGTATTTCTATGCTTCAGTGATTATCATTTACTCTGTAAGAGAGATATTTCATTCAAACTCAATATTTGTTATTGAGATAACTTAAGGTTGTGGAACCTTGAGTTGGGATTGGATTACAACCTGTAAGGGGGTGCGAGTGTCTAGGTGTAAGGAACTTGCTTGTACTGAGGTGCCAAGAACCCACTGAATCTTGGAAGCTATAGTGAAATTCTCAGAGAAGCTCTGAGGACTGGACGTAGGTCAAAGTGGCTGTGACCGAACCAGTATAACTCCCGGTGTACACTTTGATGATATTTCTCCTTACTCATTACTGTTTTAATTCTTTTGTCAAAGTTTTATATTTTCGAAAGAAATTCTAGTATCACCCAATTCACCCCCCCTCTTGAGTGAAACGCATGATCTAACAATATGGACTGGGCACTTTTTATCAAATATTTTTTAGAAAAATCTAAAATTTATTTATTTTTAAAATGGCTTATCGGAAAAACCAAGTTTTTGATGTATTTGAATTTGAGATCTCAACATTTTGGTTACAAGGGCATGAACCAGATTTTATTTTGTTCAATCGGCCATCATTATCAATGTTCATGTTGCAGGTCTTTATCTCCAGATTCTGAAATTGATCAATAAAATATTTGTATAGCCTTCAACACGTTCATAAAACACTGGTTTAATCATGTTTATTGTAGTTAATTTTGCCCAAAGTTCGAGTACATGAGAGGCTTATAAAAGGTATTAGCTGCAAGAGGTTTAGGCACCTTGCTCAAAAATCTCGAGCACTCTCTTCCTCTATGGCTTTTCTGTTTGTCTCATATTCTCTCTGCCTGCTAGTTGCTTCATATTTTGTTGTTTGTTCACCTTGTATATACAAGAAGGGTCTGTTTTATCCTAGGAAGTGCCACTTCTAATCAGCAGGTGTTTGCAAGAATAGCTTTTGAGGACAGCGTCCTTGGACGTGGCTCAAATTACTCAGTGTCTTTGTAGGAACTTCGCCAATATTTTGCTCCTAAATATAAGACATTTTTTATCATTTTAATTGCTTACATTTATCATTTTTCTGCATATGAATTTGTGTATTTATAAGTTGATATATAATCAAATGATACACGTCAATCTTTTAGATAAATCATATAATATATGCTATAATTAAGTAATTTATTTAGCTTTTTTAATCTTTTCAAATTAGTCAACTACCTTTTCTTTTAAGGACATTTGTTCCCTACAATACGCTCTACAGTTATTAACACCCTATTCTCTAGTGCTTTCTAATATTTCCCAACTTCTCAAATGTTTTTTTATTGATCATTAATTAGATTCTACATAAAATTACTGATATTTTGATATTTCATGGGCAATGAATGGTGCAATTTTATTTTTTTTATTTATGATTTTCAAAGAAAATAAAATTGAGTTAACTCATGTGTGTACACCTCTTCACTGTAACTGTGTCATTGAGTGCGATGCAGAAATCTTGATCGAAGAGGACTTGGGTCGTAGGCTAGCACATGAGCGGAAGCAAATGCCAATAGGCAAACTACCAAGTATACAGCTTTCATCTTGTAGTGTGTATATATATCTCCATTTCTATCTCTACCTCTTTCAATTCTCAGTGTGTTTATGAGTTTATGAATGAACTTAAAAAAACTATCTATAAGGAGAAGCCATTGATGTGGTCTTTAGTTTTCTTGCAGGAATGAAGAAGCAAATGAAGACTCAGTAGTATTTTTCTTCACCTGCAACTTCTTTGGATCATATGATTAAACTTGTAACCCTTTCTTTACTAACTACGTGCCTGTTTGGATTAGTGGTATAAACTATTTTTCCAACGTAATTTATGGTATATGAGGTAAGTTTGTAAGAGGAGTTTTGTCTCGACTTACATGAACGTGCTTTTCCACCGCTTTCTCAAATAAGCCTTATGTATATACTAATTTATTCATGATTTGGCAATTCAACCATGAATCAGTACGTCTTAATAGATTAATGGTGGATATGATATTCTTGATATTGAGAAGGAATTCACTAATCTAACATGAAATATTGGACCACATCAGTAAATTAATTGTGTCCCTACCTATCTCCCAAACTAAAAATATGACCTTATTCATTCATTTAGAAGTATGCACATGGTGCACATATTTTTCTTGGACCACTTATTTTATATATATATATATATATCATATTCAGATTACTATTCTCTTTTTAATTTAATTTGTTTGATTTTATCTGAGAAGAAGTATACTACTAGGTAACTACCAAAGAAATCTCAAAAATAAAAATTAATAAATTCACAGACCATCCGTATTTAATTTAAATGGTTTGAAAAGGAATATGCACGATACAATTTTTTTTTTGCCCAGAATGTAGAAGATCTTAGACTCTCTGAATGATGAATCACCCTTTTTGATGCATTCAAAGAAATGTAAGAATAATCATGAACTCTTTATCTGTTAAAAAAATATTCTTCAAATATTATTTCTACTTATTCTGAACTGCTAATTTTTTGTATATGAAGTTTTTGGATTTTGGCCTCCAAGCCCAAGTTAGTGTTCCCTTCAGAGAAGCTTATCAATGAAGGGTTTGAATTCAAGTTTGGGATTGAAGAATTCTATGATCACACTGGAATACTTCAAGAATAAGGGGATTCTGAAAAATTGAATTTTGATATATATATATATATAAAGTTAATATTGCCGACTACTCTCTCAGCTTCTATAATAGCAGTATGATTTGTGAATTGATTAATGTGATATATGCATATTGAGCTACATTTGAAGTTAATTACAGTCGTTAAGTTCATTGATCTCCTGCTGTAACCTTTGGTAGAATCTCAATGTTAGAAAGGTATAGTTGGAAGTATGCTGTTTAAAATGAAATTGAGAAGTTGAATCAAAATTACTCCCTCCAGTCCTTAATATAAGACATTTTTTATATTTGTTAATCTTTTCCTAATTTACTTCGATTGATGCTTCCTTAACAATAATAAAGGAGGATAGAGAATGAGGGAATTAATAAAGGAAGATGACTAAGATGTTTTAGAAAATACATACTATATTAACCAATTCAGCTAACCTTTTAAATCTAATCAAATTAGATAAATATGTCTATATTAAGAATCGAAGGGAGCTTAAAATTTTGCAAAATAAAAAAAGTCATACAAATCATACACATAGATATATAGGTAACATTATCAACAAATGTTGGTCTGAATGGAAGGGGTTTTGGTCGCTTAAATTGGAGGCATTGATTTCAGGTCCCTTTAACTTCTTTCATTTGACTCAATTCGTCATCCAACAAATTTAAAACTAAAGTAGAATATTTTTTTTTGAAGGAAAAAATGAGGGAGAATTATTGTGAAGGATCAAATCCACGTGTTAATACATTATTTTTAGACATGTTTTTTTATAAGCACATACATCCTCCTACTTGAGCGAATCATATTCGAGGCACTGTCATGTATTAAATATGTATTATTTTGAGCAATGTGTAGAATGTTGTGGGGATTTTTTAGTCATGTTAATGTAGGATCGGGAATTACTTAGTTTGCTGGGTCTTGCCAAATGAATTTAGAATTTTTCTTGAATCGCTTCACCATTAATAAAAGCTCATTTGAAAGAACAAAATGAAAGAGAGAATTGAAAAAAAAATTTCAGAAAGAATTTCTTAAGTAGGATGATGTCTACGAGAGGATTTCATAGAGCTGTAGGAGAAGTTGAAACTCGCACCAGTATTGAATATTCTCAATCCTAGAATGCGACCCTTGTGTGGTCTACAAAGAATGTGACCTATGTGTGGCCTATAAAGAATGAATAGGGAAACTTGTGTGGTCTACAGAGAATTGCGACCGATGTGGTTTGCAATGAAGCTACCAGTATGGTATGCAATAGAATGAGAAAGAATGAAAGGATTGGGATATGTCATGGTGAAGCAGGATGGAATAGTGGTGTGTGCCTCTCAACAGTTGAAACCTCACTAGATGAATTACCCCACTTGTGAATTGAGCTGGCAATGATTATTTGCTTTGCATATGTAACATCACTATTTTGTATAGTGCAGTTGAGAATATGTATTGCGACCATAAGAATTTTGAATATTTGAAAATCAGAAAATTATAATATGAGACAACATAGATGAATGAAAAATCTGAGACGCAACTATTGTCATTGATGTTTTGATTTGAGAAGCAGTGCAGCTGATGGTCATGATGATATGGAAACAAAAACTGATAGAAGGGCTTATAAATTTGAACTTGTAAAGTCAGATAGTACTTGCTAGCTACAGTACTAGACAGGAGAAAAGAAGTCTGAGAACTTGAATTAAAGAAGATCAGACATAGGATAGACGGGCAAGGTCTATTAGAATATAATAGAAATAGAAATAGAATTGAATGAGAAAACCTCTAGAATTTGAGGTATTGGGAATTTGGAGTGTCTTCTAGAATTTGAGATGTAAAAAAGGAGTAGAAGTAAAGAAATGAAACCCTTGCTATAATGGTCCTTTTGAAGTATTATTAAGAATCGGACTAATAGCAAATTTCAAGGACAAAATTTATTGAACGAGGGAAGAATTATAATGTCCCGAATTTTGGGCCTAGGACTTTGAGTATAAGCCTATATTAGGCAAATTACTAAGCCCAGTTTGGGAAGAGTCTCAAGCATGATGAGAGATAGAAAGACTCTTGGGGACTATATAATATGGCCTTACCTGGAAGAGGGCTCAGTATGTGTAGACAGTAAGATCATTGTGTCGGTGCAGATGTGCACATGACGCATATACGGTGCCATTGGGTTAGTAGAAAGATACCACCCAGCCATGCATGTCATGATATATAAGACTGATTGGTCGAGTGAAATATGCCAGTATAGGTGTACACATGATATTTTCGGGGTAGACATGTGTACCCTATGTTTTTGGAAAAGACACCGGTATGTGGTGCCATGTGGGGCCCACACACGTACTCTAACTTGACATCATCTTGCGATCCCCGATATGGGTGACAAAATCCTGAGTAAATCCCGAGTAGAATCCTGAGTGAGCACCAATAAAGTAACTTTATTAAAATAGTTTTAATAAAATAAGTCACGATGAGTAATGATAACGCAACTGTTGTGTTGGACAAATAAGAAAGTGACACTTGTCCATTCATCATGAAAAGTACAAATAAACTTTTATGTTGGCATATTAAGAGAGTGACAAGTGTCCCTAATAATGAGGGTTGCTTTTTGCCTTTTGTGTTGGCACACTCATAAGGCACCACATGTCACCTAAGCTGGGGAAATCCACCTAGCTATCTCCAATCCGATCACCCAACTAACTTTCTCGAACACCAAACCTGAGAGCCAGGGAAAATCATCTGACCCTCACTTTCAATGACAAGTTGGATGGCTAAAGGCCTAAAAAATGAGGTGGGACTTACTTTATTAAAGTAAGTGACACATGTCACCGAGTCACCGAATCACCAGATAAATGGCATCGTAGGAATCTGACACATGGCATAATTTGTCAAGACTCCCTCTTGGCCACATATTCGACCAGCTGCCCTAAAAATCAAAGAAAAATCATGGAAAATTGTTAGAAGAGAGATAAAAGGTGAATAGTAATGTTTGAGAACTTCAATCCTCCGTAACACTACTGAATCGGTGTTTTCTCTCAAAAAACCCTTCATAAAACTTCTTCTACTCATCCCAAGCTTCATTTCTATAGTTTTGGATTTTTATTTTTAGGGGTTTGGTGCTGTCTCGCATGTCAGAGTACTGCTGGATTTTCGAACCGATTGCGGAAACGTATAGAGGTAAGAGTGAGCTTCATTTTGAACTGATTGGTTTGTTATTTGGATGAGTTTTCATGAGGGTGGGGGTACTGTTCATTTTTCATCCAAGGGGTATTTTTGAGGTTTAATCATGTGTTTATTGTTAAATGATGATTTTGGAAGTTTATGTTTAAAGCTACTTGAATTCATTTTCTAGAAGCAGTGAACTTGCAATGTGTTTTTGATCCGTCAAATTTGGTCCAAATGCTATCGAATTTTAAAAGATTAAAGTAGACATTCAAGGCTTTAATTTGATAGAAATTATAAGCCATTTGGACAAGTGGATTGAAATTTATGATTTTTTAAAGTTTAATCGAGAATTTGGAATGAAATATGTAACAGTCTGAGTTTGGCAAATTTCTGGGAATTGTGTGGTTATAATTGGGACTCTATAATATTTTTCATTGAAATAGAACTTAAATAGGTTTTTATAAGACATGGAACCAACCCATTTGGATTTTTGTAAAATTAATTATGAATTTCCAAAGTTTGGTTTGGAAAACTGACGAATTCTGGGAGCAATGATCCATTAAGTGAGATATTGTATTAATGTGCATCCAGAAGTGTAATGGCTATATTTTTACCTAAAACTACACTGATTAGGGGTGACATAGCCTTTGGAATGATCACAATTGGACATTTCCACAATTAAATATGAATTTTCAAATATTATTGAAAATTCTGGCAGATTTTGGTAATTAGGCAAAAATAAGAAAGTAAGGGTAATTGATAATTAATTTGAACTTTAATGGTTAAGTAAAGCCTATAAAGTTAATGTAGGCCCATTAAATACCCATTGGACCTAATGTGTTAACTTTAAGGCTAACCAACCAAGGTGTCTTGGGTTATTAAAATTTGGGACAACTGTGGGCCCAAAGAATAAAGACAAGTCCTAGAGGCTAAAGTAGCCCATTGGAAATTTATTTGTCATGACTCTAATAATATGGCCATTTATCTAGAGCCATGAGATGACAAATAGGAGGCAACAGAAGCAACTTCAATGATTAGAAGAAAAGGTACAAAAGGGGACTCAAAGACAAAAAAGTAGTGAACTTACTCTATTTGCGTGTACTGATAAGTATGCTTGTGCGTTGTGTTAGATATGAATAGTTTTGATGATGTCAAATATAGATGTCAAGTATTAAGAGCAAAACGTTTGTATGATATACTACATTGACTAACTACTATATTTAATATTGTATATCTTGTAGATTAGTCATAAACACGATGGTGGGTTGATGTTATAATGCCTCATATTATGACGAATGATCATCAAGAGGAAAAACAAGAAGAGAGAGATTGAAGAAGGAAAAACTTGCAGGATCATATGAGAATATCAAGATTCAAGCTCTTAGAAGTGATACCGGAAGTTGTAATGGGTCAATACAAAGCTAAAATGATGTATACGGAAGTTTTGGGACCTCCGGGGATGATCACTCGAGTAATAGGGCACTGCCACATTTTGGAGGTGATTACTCGAGTGGCTACTCGAGTAATCTGCAGAGTTATTTACAATGTACTGGAAGTATCCACCCGAGTAAGTTATGCAGAAAATAGATGTTCACTCGAGGCGGCACTCGAGTAAACAGGTAAGCAAAACTTGAAGTGCTCTCGGCCTGAAATCCTGCCAACATTACTGGAGTGAAGCATCAAGTAATCTACCGGGTTATTTGAAAGGCCACTCGAGTAAGAACCCGAGTAATGAGACAGAAACTTGAAGTAACCAAAGCACAGAACCTCAAGTAACTCACGGCCAGATACATCACTCGAGGGACGATTCGAGTGATATGAAGTGAAAAGAAGAGTTACTCGAGTCAGTACTCAAGTCCCATGCTTCAAGAAATATGTTGCTCTCGGCATTTCAATCCTGCCAATGTTACTCGAGGAGCCACTCGAGTAAATCACTGTGGTAAACAAAATTTGAAGGTAACACTCGATTAATCTAAAATGTTATTATCATACTTCACTCGAGGCACCACTCAAGTATGCAGGTATGAAAATGTTTTATGTCAAATACTTGAACGAGATTACTCAAGTCAGTAATCGAGTAATCTGCAGAGTTACTTGGAGATCACTCGAGGGCTCACTTGAGTAACGGCACTCTGTTTTCGTGCGTCAGAATAGAGGTTCGGTATTTTGGGCATATTTCACTAACCACATGTCAAATTGATCTGAAAACGATGGCATATGAAACTAGACTCCCAACAAGAACTATATACACCAAGATCACATTAAAAGGAGTTAAGATGAGCGAGATATGATCTGTTGAATTTGACACATGAATTAGAATCTTGTACCAGAACAAGGTTTGGTATTTTGGAAATAACTCTCAAAATAAATATTGGATAGAGACAAACCTGGTGCCATATGAAATTAGACTCATAGAGCTTTCTAAAGATATATAATTTGTCACATTCCAAGTTATATAATAAGATCTTTGGCTTCTGGAAGTTGATGCTTGTGATTTCAGATTTTGTCTAAATGCAGAAGATATGCTTTGGATCATAACTTTCTGTACAAAATGATTTTGGAGGTGATTCTTGTTGCATTGGAATGTAAATGATGAGGGCGTTCCGATGATATATAATTTGCCATGTTTCAAATCAAAATCAAGAATTCACTTGAACGGCTTACTCGAGTAATATGCAGAATTATTTGAAATCCACTCGAGGGAACACCCGAGTAACATGTGAAGAAAAGCGAAGGCCACTTGAGTGACCACTCGAGTAATGCTTCCCAGAAATACAAGCAACATTTTGAAGCTTTCGAAAATCGTAGGAGTAATTATGAAACTCACTCTTCTTGCTTCCAATCATTCTTACACCTCATTGTATTAGTGTTTGATGTATTTCTCCAGGAATGCAATGAAGAGATGATGTGAAGAGAGAAAAACTGACTTTACGGATGCTGAGCGTCAATGTTCACAACGGCTAGTTTCAAAATCGAAGAACAGTCAAACGAAGCTACGCCACTCTAACGGACAGGTTGAAATGCTTCCAACGGCTATCTCAACTCATCTATAAATAAGGGAACATTCAACGAAGAGCAACACCAACGTGAACACTACAAGATCATGAATCATCTACTCCAATCCAACTTCTCTCTGTTCTTATATATTTTCTATATCATGTATATTTGAGAGAGAGTTTTTGTATTGTACTTCAGTGTTCATCATATTCACTCTGTGAGAGAGTTTGTAAACCCTTTCAATTGTATTTCTGAATTGATCTCAAGGTAGAGGGACCTTGAGTGGGTTGATTTCCTTACGGGCAAGTATAGAGAGAATTGCCGGTAAGACTTTCTACTTGTAAGACTTATAAGGTGCAAGCAGTAGAGAACGTTGTTGCTAGTAAAACTTACAGAGGTGTAAGCAGGAGAGAACGTTGTTGCTCGTAAGACTTGCACGGGTAAGTAGGAAGGAAAGATCTTCGGGATTGCTCTGCTCGTAAGACTTGCTGTAAGGAGGAGTATCTTGGTGAGAACTTTGTAAAGGCTTTTCTTGTGCCTGGATTAAACAAGAAAATAGTGGATTTGAAAATCTCAGAAGGAGCCTGGGGACTGGACGTAGGCCATCACAGAATGGACCGAACCAGGATAAATCACAGTTTGCATACTCTCTTCCTTAAACTCTTATATTTCCAGCATATATTAACTGTTGATTTATGATTCATTATTTTCATATTTATTGCTTCCTCTAAGATTCAAAAAGATTTTCAAAATTCTTAAGATTTTTATCTTACACCCAATTCACCCCCCTCTTGGGTGTCAGCCGGTTCTAACATTTGGTATGATAGCTGGACTCTTGTTTAAAGGACTTAACTATATCAAGAGTTTATAATGGCTGATTTTGGGTGTTCTATGCTTTTTAAAGGTTTTGACTATACAATTCCACCTATTTTGAAAGATATTGATTTTTGGTTTTGGAAAGCTAGAATGACATATTTTATAAAAAGGTTTGATTATGATATGTGGAATGTTTTTACAAATATCTTTGATTTCAAACCAAGAAAGGATTGGACAGAAAGAGAAAAGAAAATGTTTTCGTTAAACATTAGAGCAATGAAAATTTTGTATAGTGCTTTAACTAAAAATGATTTTGAGAAAATTAGAATTTGCTCTACTGCTAGAGATATTTGGGATACTCTTGATTCTATTTATACTTCTAACAATTGTGTTAAAGTTGAAAGCATTGACAGTTCATGTGAAACTATAAGCTGTATATCTACGTTGCATGAACAATTGGAATTTAATGATGAAAAAGGAGAAATCATAGAACACTTCAATGATCCTGTCAACATAGAAGAACAAGAGGAAGATGATTCCCAAGAAGAGCTCATTACGGATGAATTTGATGGATCATCCTCTACAGCTCAAGATGCACATATGGTAAATAATTCCAATTCTTCTGAAGTTATTTTGAAAACTGATTTTCAAAGTTTGCATAAAATTGTTTCTCAACCAAGTATTGATTCTATTCTGAAAAGAAAAAATGTTTTCAATCATGCTGGAAAGTTTATTGGAAAGAAAGAATGTTCAAATGAAATTTATTCGGGTTTTTACTCTCTTGACCGACACAATACTTGCATAAAATCTCATAATGCATATCATCATATTATTTGCAATTATTGTGGTAAATCAGGTCATATTTCTCACACATGCTATATTAGAAGAAATTCTAACGTGAGAAATAAATTTGTTTGGATTCCTAAAACGTAAGTGAGTTCAAATGCTAACGTTAAGGACCTAAAGCAAAGTGGGTACCAAAATGTCCATCTGGTGTTTCATGTGTGCAGATTGATCCTAGAAAAAATGGACAAAAGGGTACTGAGAAAAAGAAGAAGATTCCAAGAGTTCCTAATGCACCTAAATGGAGATTCACATCAATTAGGAGAATTCTCGGATCACCCATCTGGTGTTTCTTTTAAGCCATGCATTCATTAACGGGGAGCTTCACATTCACATGTGTTTTATATCTTCAAAGCTCATCTTCTTTATTGGAAGAAAATCCTATTAACATACTCATCTGAATTTACTATCTTTTAATTAGTTTTGATGATGAGTTACTCTTATATTTTCCTTTCATGATCTCAATTTTTAACATATCATATAAAAAGGATGACTTTGATTTGTGCAATAAATTTAATACTTGATTGCACTAACCATTCTCCTTGCAAGAATGCTTTTATTTATAACAGGAGAATTTGTTCTATGCAAGATCATTCCTCAACACACTAAAAGGAGCATATATGATGACATATGCTTTAACAATCAATCAAGGGAGATATATTGGCTATAATATTCAAAGCAATAAATACATATGCCAATACAAATGAGCATTGAGCATGCTGAACAGAAGCTCAACTCAATTGGAGAATCTTGGCAACAACATGAACATACATCAGAGTTGCATAGCAAGACGTGTGGAGAACACAACATCATGAACTAGCATTGCTAAAGAATAAAGCAACGGCCTTCATAGAGTGCTTTATCATTTTCCAAAAACTACATGAGCATTTCTAAATCCCTTCTTTATATTTTGAGCTTACTTTGCATATCCTTGATTATGAAAATTTTCTTGAAAACCTTTCCAAATTGTTTCAAATGTGTTTTCATGAAAACCATTTTTCATTTACATCAAATTATAAATGAAACTACTTTCAAAATGGGGGAGAGAAACTTGTTTTCCTGATGCATTTATTTTGATTAATGGGGAGAATGACATTTCTCATTTGATTTCGTATTTACTTCTCTACAAGCATTCCTTCCTTATACTTCAAACTTTTTGCTAATGTCAAATAGGGGGAGGGAAAGGCAAGAAAAATATGTTGTTTCTTAATTTACTTTTATAACTTATACATATTTTTCTTAAAAGATTTGCCATCATCAAAAAGGGGGAGAATGTTAGATATGAAAATTTTTGATGATGTCAAATATAGATGTCAAGTATTAAGAGCAAAAAGTTTGTATGATATACTACATTGACTAACTACTATATTTAATGTTGTATATCTTGTAGATTAGTCATAAACCCGATGGTGGGTTGATTTTATAATGCCTCATATTATGACGAATGATCATCAAGAGGAAAAACAAGAAGATAGAGATTGAAGAAGGAAGAACTTGCAGGATCACATGAGAATATCAAGATTCAAGCTCTTAGAAGTGATA
The DNA here is from genome assembly GCA_963210345.1 of Inga oerstediana. NCBI lineage: Eukaryota > Viridiplantae > Streptophyta > Magnoliopsida > Fabales > Fabaceae > Inga > Inga oerstediana. Next base: position 61,774,403 of record OY723400.1, on the reverse strand, counting down.
CCGGAAGTTGGAATGGGTCAATACGAAGCTAAAATGATGTATACGGAAGTTATGGGACCTCCGGGATGATCACTCAAGTAAGCACTCGAGTAATAGGGCACTGCCACATTTTGGAGGTGATTACTCGAGTGGCTACTCGAATAATCTGCAGAGTTATTTACAATGCACTAGAAGTATCCACTCTAGTAAGCTATGCAGAAAATAGATGTTCACTCGAGGCACTCGAGTAAACAGGTAAGCAAAACTTGAAGTGCTCTTAGCCTGAAATCCTGCCAACATTACTGGAGTGAAGCATCGAGTAATCTACCGGGTTATTTGAAAGGCCACTCGAGTAAGAACTCGAGTAATGAGACAAAAACTTGAAGTAACCAGAGCACAGAACCTCAAGTAACTCACGGCCAGATACATCACTCGAGGGACGATTCGAGTGATATGAAGTGAAAAGAAGAGTTACTCGAGTCAGTACTCGAGTCCCATGCTTCAAGAAATATGTTGCTCTCAGCATTTCAATCCTGCCAATGTTACTCGAGGAGCCACTCGAGTAAATCACTGTGGTAAACAAAACTTGAAGGTAACACTCGATTAATCTGAAATGTTATTATCACACTTCACTCGAGGCACCACTCAAGTATGCAGGTATGAAAATGTTTTATGTCAAATACTTGAACGAGATTACTCGAGTCAGTAATCGAGTAATCTACAGAGTTACTTGGAGATCACTCGAGGGCTCACTCGAGTAACGGTACTCTGTTTTCGTGCGTCAGAATAGAGGTTTGGTATTTTGGGCATATCTCAATAACCACACGTCAGATTGATCTGAAACCGGTGGCATATGAAACTATACTCCTAACAAGAACTATATACACCAAGATCACATTAAAAGAAGTTAAGATGAGTGAGATATGATCTGTTGAATTTGACACATGAATCAGAATCTTGTACCAGAACAAGGTTCGGTATTTTGGAAATACCTCTCAAATTAAATATTGGATTGACACAAAACTGGTGCCATATGAAATTAGACTCATAGAGCTTTCTAAGGATATATAATTTGTCACATTCCAAGTTATATACTAAGATCTTTGGCTTCTGGAAGTTGATGCTCGTGATTTCAGATTTTGTCTAAATGCAAAAGATATGCTTTGGATCATAACTTTCTGTACAAAATGAGTTTGGAGGTGATTCTTGTTGCATTGAAATGTAAATGATGAGGGCATTCCGATGATATATAATTTGCAATGTTTCGAATCAAAATCAAGAATTCACTTGAAGGGCTTACTCGAGTAATATGCAGAATTATTTGAAATCCACTCGAGGGAGCACCCGAGTAACATGTGAAGAAAAGGGAAGGCCACTTGAGTGACCACTCGAGTAATGCTTCCCAGAAATACAAGCAACATTTTAAAGCTTTCAAAAATCGTGGGAGTAATTATGAAACTCACTCTTCTTGCTTCCAATCATTCTTACACCTCATTGTATTAGTGTTTGAAGTATTTCTCTAGGAATGCAATGAAGAGATGATGTGAAGAGAGAAAAACTGAATTTGCGGAAGCGAAGCGTCAACGTTCACAACGGCTAGTTTTCAAAATCAAAGAACAGTCAAACAAAGCTACGCCACTCTAACGGACAGGTTGAAATGCTTCCAACGGCTATCTCAACTCATCTATAAATAAGGGAACATTCAACGAAGAGCAACACCAACGTGAACACTACAAGATCATGAATCATCTACTCCAATCCAACTTCTCTCTATTCTTATCTATTTTCTATATCATGTATATTTGAGAGAGAGTTTTTGTATTGTACTTCAGTGTTCATCATATCCACTCTGTGAGAGAGTTTGTAAACCCTTTCAATTGTATTTCTGAATTGATCTCAAGGTAGAGGGACCTTGAGTGGGTTGATTTCCTTACGGGCAAGTGTAGAGAGAATTGCCGGTAAGACTTTCTGCTCATAAGACTTATAAAGTGCAAGTAGTAGAGAACGTTGCTGCTAGTAAGACTTACAGAGGTGTAAGCAAGAGAGAACGTTGATGCTCGTAAGACTTGCACGGGTAAGCAGGAAGGAAAGATCTTCAGGATTGCTCTGCTCGTAAGACTTGCTGTAAGGGGGAGTATCTTGGTGAGAACTTTGTAAAGGCTTTTCTTGTGCCTGGATTAAACAAGAAAATAGTGGATTTGAAAATCTCAGGAGGAGCCTGGGGACTGGACGTAGGCCATCACAGATTGGACTGAACCAGGATAAATCACAGTTTGCATACTCTCTTCCTTAAACTCTTATATTTCCAGCATATATTAACTGTTGATTTATGATTCATTATTTTCATATTTATTGCTTCCTCTAAGATACAAAAAGATTTTCAAAGTTCTTAAGATTTTTATCTTACACCCAATTAACCCCCCTCTTGGGTGTCAGCCGGTTCTAACATATTGATGTGCATGATTTCTTTTCTTGTCCATGTGTAACATAATTGAATGATTGAAGATTTGTTTTCTATTGATGCTATGGCCATATGTAAGAAATGTGAAGCATTGGGCATGCAAATATGTTATTATGTTAATATTGGCCTACGTAAGGCAAATACATCATGCAGTACCAGCATTTATCTTACATGCATTATCGGTATTGTTTGCTGTAGAGATTCCCCCAAATCTCACCCTCCCTCAACCAACCATATAGGCAGTTAAGCACAGAAGAGGAGTACAGGACGCTGTACCAGGAAAGAAGTTGCAATGAAGAAGAGAAAAATTGTTCACACCCTAGTCCATTACGTAAATTAATAAATTTGCAATGGTTAACTGTATAACTCTCATGATGAATGAATTAATTATCCAAGCACGATAATTGAACTAGGAATAGGTAATCGCATGGTATGAGACAATTAGTTAAGAAATCTTCCGCACATAAAAATGAGCAAAGAATCACTCTGATTAAGATAATAAAGAGAAATAAGAAATGATGAGTCACAATGAGTAGGGAACCACAGGGAACAATCTTTGAAAAGTTTTAATTTATTTAGAAAACCCCCTCCAAGTGCAGGTTCGAATCCTATATTGGAGTTGGAATATGAAATTGTTTACCAAGAAATATCACTTAGTGGTTCAGATTCACTACGAAAGACTCATCAGAACAATAATGTAACCAAGGCATTACATATATCATATTCATATAACTATTCCCTTTTTAATTTAATTTGTTTGATTTTATCCTAAAAGAAGTATACTACAAGGTAAATACCAAAGAAATCTCAAAAACAAAAATTAATTAATTCACAGACCATCCGTATTTAATTTAAATTGTTTGAAAAGGAATATGCACGATGCGGATTTTTTTTTTTTTTGCCCCGAATGTAGAAGATCTTAGACTCTTTGAATGATGAATTACCCTTTTTGTTGCACTCAAAGAAATGTAACAATATTCATGAACTCTTTTTCTGTTAAATGAATATTCTTCAAATATTCTTTCTACTTATTCAGAACTGCTATATTTTTGTATATGAAATTTTGGTGATTGGCCCTTCAAGCCCAAGTTAGTGTTCTCTTCAGAGAAGCTTATTAATGAAGGTTTTGAATTCAAGTTTGGGATTGAAGAATTCTATGATCATACTGTGGAATACTTTAGGAATAACGGGATTCTGAAGAATTGGATTTTGATATATATATATATATATATATTAAGTTAATATTGCCGACTACTCTCTCAGCTTCTATAATAACAATATGATTTGTGAATTGCTTAATGTGATTTATGCATATTGAGCTACAAATTTGAAGTTAATTACTGTCGTTAAGTTCATGGATCTCCTGTTGTAACCTTTTGTAGAATCTCAATGTTAGAAAGGTATAGTTGGAAGTATGCTGTTTAAACTGAAATTGAGAAGGTGAATCAAAATTATTCCCTCTAGTACTTAATATAAGACATATTTTTTTATATTTATCAATCTTTTGTTAATTTATCTCTATTGATGATCCCTCAACAATAATCAAGGAGGAGAGAGAATGAGGGAATTAATAAAGGAATATGACTAAGGTGTTTTAGAAAATACATACTATAATAACTAACTTAATTAACTTTCTTAATTTAATTAAATTAGGTAAATATGTTTATATTAAGGACCGAAAGGGGGTATAAAATGTCACAAAATAAAAAAAGTCCAACAAATCATACACAGATATATATAGATAACATTACCAACAAGTACTGGTCTAGATTGGAGGTATTAATTTCAAGTTGCAATCCCTTTAACTTCTTTCATTTGACTCAATTCGTCCTCCAACAAATTTAAAACTGAAGTAGAATTGATTTTTCTGAAGAAAAAAAATGAGGGAGAATTAACCGAATTATAGTGAGGGATCAAATCCACGTGTTAATGCGTTATTTTTTGTCATGTTTTTTTTTGTAAGCACATGCATATTCCTTAAGGCCCTGTTTGGTTGGAGGGGAGGGGATGGGAGGGGAGGAAAAATGAGCCCCTCCCCTCATTTGGTATAAAAAGTAGGAGGGGAGGGGCCAAAAAAAAAAGGTCCCAAATCCCTCCCACTCCCTCAAATTGGTTCCCTTCAAATTGGGGGGTTTTGGAGGGAGCCAAAAAATTGAGACCATTTTACCCCCATGAATTTTTCATAATTCCAATTATATCCTGAGTAATAATAAACATATCACTTCATTCTTTTCTTTTCTGATCATTTTACCTTCAGCGTTCTCAGCGTCCTCAGCGTCTTAGCTCTCTGAGTTTCGCGTCTCAGCTTTCTCGCGTCTCAGCTTGCTCGCGTCTCGCCTCAGCTCCGGTGGGATCGTCTTCCTCAGTCGTCTCGCTCGACTGTGCGGCACCGTCTAGCTCGGCCGTCTTCCTCGGCTCTCTCATGGCTCAGGTTTTTTTCTTCTTCTTTTTTTTTTTTTTTGATTTTTGCTGTCAGTTTTTATTTCTGATTTTTGTTGTCAGTTTCTTCGGGAATGTGGGTGTTTTTTTTCCTGATTTTTGCTGTCAATTTCTTCTGTAACGTGGGTGTTTCTTCAGGAATGTGGGTGTTTCTTTTTCTGATTTTTGCTGTCAGTTTCGTCTTCCTCGGCTCTCCCAACATTTGCTGATTTTGATTTGCTCTTAAAATTTTGATTTTGATTTGCTGATTTTGATTTGCTCTTACAAGAGCATAGAGCTTCTTGTATATTGTCTCGCATAGCTTCATTTGATTTGCTCTTGTAAATTGAGTCCCCTGATATTTTTGGAAATAATAATGGTGTAAAGAGAATCAGCATAATGGTAAGTTGGTAACATGAATAATGTAATAGACCAAAATGGGAAGAAGCCTCTCTGAACTAGTCAAGTGGGTACAGATATGAGGCAACTCAAGATAGTGACTAAAGGCGAAGGCAATAACATGAGTATATGCCCTGTTGCTTTTTTTATTTGCATTTGATTTGATGTTGTGAATCTTGCCCCCACTTGACGACATTTCCAAATTCCAATTCTCAATAGTGCCCTTTTTAATTGGACTCGGTCAACCATCCATTATTTTAACTAGATACTAGAATTTACCATTCATACTTATTATGATGACAAGAATTTAAATATTTTTGTCAATATATGAAGACTTTGTTCGTTAAATTACTTCATCCTTATGTGACTTTTAAGAATATTGCTTAGTGGAACTCCTGTTTTGTTGGGTATTATTTTTTTAATTTTAAGATTATGGTTATTGATATGCATTTTCATTACATTGTTAGATGAATTTGGAAACTCAATACTTTCTACTGGTGCGTTGGTGGCTTGAGTTGCGTCAAAGAATGATAGCTTTGCTTATGTGTGTTTTGGCTCAAGTATGTGCCAATGAAATGTGTGTTAGAAGAATAAGTTATAGTTTGAGTGGTAAAAGAGAGAGGGTGCGTGATGAAATAATGAATAGAATAAGTAGTTGTCCGTCTAGTCGAAATATAATTAGAATGACACCTAGAGCATTCTTAGAATTATGTGGTATGTTAGAAAGAGATTGTGGTCTGCAACCCATACGTTGGTCAAGTGTGGAAGAACAAGTTGCAAAAACTCTTTATATATTAACACATAGTGCGAAAAATCGTGAAGTCAATTTTTGGTTTAGGCGTTCTGGTGAGACAGTTAGTCGTCATTTTCATACAGTTTTGGCAGCCATCATTGAGTTAGAAGAAAAATTTGTTATCCAACCTGATGGGTCTAGAATTCCTCCAGAAATTCAAAATGAACATAAGTTCTTTCCATATTTTAAGAATTGTATTGGTGCTATAGATGGAACACATATACGTGTGAAGGTGTCTTCTTTAGATGCTCCTCGTTATCGTGGTAGGAAGGAATTCCCTACACAGAATGTGTTAGTGGCATGTACATTTGACCTGAAGTTCACTTATGTGCTCCCTGGTTGAGAAGGCACTGCGTCTGACTCAAGGATCATTAAAAATGCATTAACAAGGGAAGATAGGCTTAACATTCCCGAAGGTAAATATTTAACCAATTTTGATGAAGTTTACATTCATTAGGTATTCAAAACCCTCTATAGTAATTATTTTCATGTATTATAGGTAAATATTACCTTGTGGATGCTGGATTTATGTTAACAAGAGGGCTTATAACACCTTACCGGGGAGTCCGCTACCATTTGAAAGAGTATTCCCAGAGAAATCCACCCATAAACTATAAGGAGTTATTTAACCTTCGCCATGCAATGTTGCGTAATGCCATTGAACGGGCTTTTGGTGTTTTGAAGAAAAGATTTGTAATTGTATCCAATGCAATTGAACCTACATATGGCATAAAAGTTCAAAAAATGATAATATATGCATGTGCCATTCTTCATAACTTCCTCATGAGTGTTGACCCTGTTGAAGATTTGTTAAGAGAAGTTGACATGGAGCTCCGTCAACAAAATGAATCAAATGATGATAATCATGCTCCAAGTAGTGACAATGATGAGGCTGCTCGAGGTGATCTTATTAGAGAAAATATAGCAACTCAGATGTGGACAGACTATCAGAATAATGCGGCTGCTCTGGATGATGACTTTGATGATGATGTTGAGGGTTGAATGCTGTTTTACTATGTTGTTTTACTATTGACATTGTTATGTACTCTTATTAGCTATGAATTTAAGACATGGTGTTTGTTGTATTAAATTTTTCAAACATGATGTTGAGGGCATAAATTGTTCTATTTAGTCTATGAATTTCAATTTCATATATTATGTTTATTTATTATTTGTGTAGTTTGATTTTTAGTTATTATATATACTATTATGTGATAGGATGGCACGAAACAATGGTAAAGAGGCAGTTAACTGGTCTAGACTCATGGATGATGCCCTTATTGATGCTTTTATGACTGAGTACAATGAGGGCCGCAAACTTCATGGGTCTTTTACAACTCAGGCATATGATAACATTGTGAAGTATCTAAGTGCTTTGTTTGGCAAACACATTGACAAGGATAAGGTGAAGAATCGATGGAAAACTATGAAGAAAAATTTTTCGGAGCTGCATGATATTTTTAAACATTTGAGTGGATTTGCTTGGAACCCAGCAACTCAGATGTGGGAAGCTGAACCTGAAGTTTGGGATACACTCATTGAGGTTAATTTACTATTGTTTGTTATGTTTTTTTTCTTAAAAGTGATCCCACAAATGCAATTATAGTTTAAACTGTTGTATTTTTTGCTATTATATATTTCCTTACTGTTTGTATCATTGTATGGTTTCAATTCAAGCCGTGATATATAGCTATCAAATATGCTGCAATATGATATGTATCTAGTATCAAATAAGCATTTAAGTATTACTTATCTTTTGGATAGGTGCTTTATACTTACAAATTTGTATGACATGGATACTAGGAGGTTGTCCTTATTTAACCAATGGCATCAATTCAAGCTAACTTAAAAAGTGTTGTATTTATCGTATGAGTTACCCCATGATTCACCCTTCCCTCTGCTGAAGCTTTCCAGTTACGAGCTGAAGAAGCAAACACCTTGAAACAAAATATAGCAGAAATTTCAATACAACAGTTAACAGTTTATGTAAAGCAGGCCACAAAGGGGTTCAATAGAAACACCTACAAAACTGTGAATTATGCTTTCTGTGCTTTAACTGTTCTGTTCTGTGTGATTTCGAATTATGCTTTCTGTACTTTTGAATTATGCAATTATGCTTTAACTGTTCTGTTCTGTTCTGTTTTGGCTTCTGTGCTGTTCATTAAATTATGCTTTCTGTGCTATTTTCTGTTCTGTTCTGTTTTGGTTTCTGTTTTCTGTGCTGTTCTGTTTTGGCGGAATTAGCCTATGAAGTCTGGAGGCTGATTTGGTTTCTTTTCTATTTTCTGTTCTGTTCTATTTTCTGTTCTGTTCTGTTTTACCAGGCTAAACCTAAAGCAGCTCTATGGAGAAATACTGCTATTCCGAATTATGAAAAAATGATGCTACTATATGGAGTAGACAGAGCTAACGGTGATGAGGGGGAAACAATGCGAGAATGGAGGAAGAGGCATCGATCTACAACAGAGGTCAATGAAAGTATTCATGAAATTGATAACTTTGTTTCACAAGGGGGAAACAATGCTGATATGTTTGTTGAGGTTGATGGCCAAGATAACTCACCCAGACAAGGAGTATCACCTGAAGAAGATCTTTCACCTCATGCTAATAGTGTTTCCAGTAAGAAGCCAAAGAGGGCACCTAAAGACCATGAAAATAATTTTAAGGAAATGACTGGGATAATGGATGCAATGGTTTCAGCACTTGAGAGAGGGAATGATGCAATCATGCAAGGAAATGCTGCTTTAGTAAAAGCTAGCAACAACAAGAGGGAAGTACCCCAATTGTCTGGTGAAGAACTATACAAGATGCTTCAAGAATGTGGCTGTGATGTTGTAAAAATACCAAAGATTTATTGCTTGCTTATGAATGATGATGAAAAGCTTAGGACTGCAGTACAATCTCCAGCCTCAATAAGGAAAGAAGTGATAATGGAGATGTTTTATAGTTTTCAATAGATGGTCTCTTGACTATTTACTATAATGACTTTTGAATATTTTGGTAGATGCTCATGAAAATATGACTTTTGGGCATATTTCATAACTTTTTGTATGCTTTGTCATATACTTTATGAATGGTTTTTAGCTATGTATTCATGACTTGCTATGGGTGGGTACTCAATTCCCCTTCCCCTCCTTTTGAATTGATCATTGGTTATAAGATGTAAAGCAGGTAATATGTATAATGGATTTGAATATATACTATGTTGGAACTACTACAAAAAACCAAATCTGTGGCGCTTATAATTGCATTAACTGTGGCGCTTGCGAAATGCCACCTATCTTAACTCTACTAAAAAAAGCTGTGGCGCTTGGAAGCGCCACAGCTATTTAAATTTTTTTTTTTTTAAATAGCCTCCTGTGGCGCCTGACCAACCAGGCGCCACAGGAGGCTACCTTCCTGTGGCGCCTGGTCAGCCAGGCGCCACAGGAGGGATGCCTCCTGTGGCGCCTGGCTGACCAGGGCCAGGCGCCACAGGAGGCATCCCTCCTGTGGCGCCTGGCTGACCAGGCGCCACAGAAGGCCTTTTTTTTTTTTTTTTTTTTGCGTTTTCTTTTTCTTTTCTTTCCTGTGGCCCTTTTTTTTGCTTCCTGATTGTGAAGCTTTATTTTATAATGAGTTACTTTCATGTTTATCATCTCTCAAATTTTCAATCTTTCTATTTTATATTTCAACCTATTATATATATATATATATAATTTTCACATTTAAAATTCAAGTTCCCCAACAATAATTTTCTTACACAACAATATATTTATTGTCATTTCCTCAACAATAATGTTCTTACATTAATACTCTCCAAAGCTAACATAAAAAATATCACAATACAAGAACTTGATATGTGAACACAGTACATCAACAACTGATTAAATAAATTAAAAGATTACTAAAAAAATTTAAACAAAGCAAGCTAGAATGAAACAATCTTCTTCTTACGTTGGTGACGCTAGCTTGAGTGACGAGGATGAGCAAATGTGAGCTGTGGAGTGGAGTAGGGATCAACTGTAGTGGGGTTCAAAAGAGGAAGAGAGACAGAGAGTATGAAGAAAAGGGAACAACTAGGAATAAAAGTGGGGACAGACGAAACAAAATGGAAAAAGGGACAAGAGAATTTAATGAAGAAGACGAGTGTGTGTTTTTGATGTGCAAGAGAAAGTGATATCTTTTACGGGGGAGAGGCGTCAACATGAGCTAAGGAAGAGGGAATAAAAAGGAAAAAGGGAGGGAAAAGATAAAAAGTAAAGTTAAAGGAGGGAAATTTGATTGGCGGGAGAGTTGAAAAAATTCATTATTCAGCCAATTGTGGCACTTCTTTAAAGAAGTGCCACAGCTGCCCCTTTTTTTTTCTATTTAATTTTTTTTAGGACCCAATTGTGGCGCCTGGCAAGGCAGGCGCCACCTTTGGGTGTGACCAGCTGTGGCGCCTGGTCCACCAGGCGCCACAGCTGGCCAATTGTGGCGCCTGCCTTGCTAGGCGCCACAATTGACCCCACCAGCTGTGGCGCCTGGTGGACCAGGCGCCACAGCTGGTCCCAAAAATTAAAAAAAAAAATTAAAAAAAAAAGGGCAGCTGTGGCACTTCTTTAAAGAAGTGCCACAAAATATGCGACACCTTTCAATCTTTTTGTAGTAGTCACTTATAGAAGTGTTGAAAATTGTAATCTTTATTTATTTTCTAGTTCTAAACATTATGATCATATTCTCTATATAATAGTCCACACTGTGTGCTTTGTCTGTTCTTAGTGGTGTCTGCGGCATCTCTGTTCCTGCGGTAAGTTGGAACTTCGAAGGAGTAATGGGCAATAAAGATTGAAGATTTTCCCCCTTGTGGCTTTAGATTTGATCCATGCTTTATAGCAAATTTATACATGATTATAAGCTTCAATTTTCATTAAATATTATGAGTGTGATCCCAGTAGCTTACTGTGATCATATCATATTTTTTGGCTGCTTATAATAATTTCTCAAGTCAGATGCATTAACTTGAATCTTTTTTTTTTTCCTTGTCTGTTTCTTCAAGCCTGCCTCCCAATGATCATATAATATCATAATGCAACGCGTTGGTAAGTACGAGAAAGTGGAAAACCTTCTTTATATGGTAAGTGTAGTTGATAATTTATGGACAAAGTGATACATGCTCCAACAAATCACAGAAGCTCAAAATTTTCTTCGCTCTCGGTTGCTAAGAAAAGTCATCTTATTTATTTAATTGGGCAGATGCAGAGAATCACAGTGGGAAACAACTCAAAATGAGACACCTTTTCCTTGTAATTTATATTGAGGTGTAAACTAATTTATATAAATTAGTATAAATTAAATTATAAATTAAAGGTAAAAATTGAATCAAAGGTAAAAAAATAAAATAAATTATATCATTTATATTGAGGTGTAAACTAATTTAAATCATTTATATAAGAAAAATATTTAAACTAATGTTTAAGGGTAAAATGGTAAATTAGATATTATCTTCCCTCCCCTCCCCTCCTAAACCAAACAAAGGATCATTAAAAATCCTTTCCCTTCCTCCCCTTCCTACCAAACCAAACAAGGTGATCCTCCATCCTCCCCTCCCATCCCCTCCAATCCATCCCCTCCCATTCCATCCCCTTCCTTTAAACCAAACAGGCCCTAAGGGCTGTTTGGTTGGAGGGGAGGGGAGGGGAGGGGATGAAAAATGAGCCCCTCCCCTTGTTTGGTATGAAAAGTAAGAGGGGAGGGGCCCCAAAAAAGGGGCTCCAAATCCCTCCCACTCCCTCAAATTGGCTCCCTCCAAATTGGGGGGTTTTGGAGGGAGCCAAAAATTTGAGACTATTTTACCCCCATAATCTTTTCATATTCCTAATTATACCCTATGAATCTTCAATAAAAATATAACTTCTTTTATCATCTTCAGTGTTTCACGCTTTGTGTGTGTTTTTTTTCCAACCTTGTAGTTCAACCAAATCATGAGTATGAATATCTCCAGCGGAATGAATGGCGATTAAAATATAATTTTGGTGATGATATTTTCACAGGTGAATTTGACTGTAAAATGTTATTCAAAAATCTTTGTTTTTTTTTTACCAGAGTTATCCATAAATCCATAATACAAGTGTGAGCGCATGACATCTATTTTTTTTTTTGCAACTCCTCTGCATTGTTTTACAATAGAAGGAATTTTTTATTTAATTTAATATGATAATTACTGGAATATTCATATAACAAGAAATTAAGTTGAGAGAAATTTAAAATTATTTCTATTTTATATCTTCATCTTTTTTTTATAAATTATATAATTCATATTGAGGTGTAAACTAATTTAAATCATTTATATAAGGAAAAATATATAAACTAATGTTTAAGGATAAAATGGTAAATTAAATATTATCTTCCCTCCCCTCCCCTCTTAAACCAAACAAATGATCATTAAAAAACCTTTCCCTTCCTCCCCCTCCAACCAAACCAAACAAGGTGATTCTCCCTCCTCCCACTCCATCCCCTCCCATCCATCCCCTCCCATTCCATCCCCTCCCTTTAAACCAAACAGGCCCTAATTATAATCAACAGAGATAAGCATCAGCAAAAAAGTTTAAAACAGCCCAGCCCAAACATGACAACCCAACTCAATCAACACTATCATTCAAAAACATAACCCTAATCCGAAGGAAGAGAACTTCTTCATGTGATGCCATCGCTGGTTGACGCCGCTATTACCGTCCCTACCGGAGAAGATAAAAAAGCACCAAGAACAATGCTGGAAACAAGGGATGGAGATTTGAAGAAACACCGCAATGGTCCCACTCCTTTTAACTTACTTTCTACTAGCAAAATAGTAGAGAAACGAGATCCACACCACTCTGTGGTAAGAAGCAACATCATCAACAAAAACATCATATCATCCTCAAAAATATTGACCAACACCACTTACACCATCTCATCCCCGAACCACCATATCTGAGAGGCCCAACTAGAAACCAAACCCATCCAAATTAGATCGAAGAAGAGGAGACAAGAAGCCATAGCATATTAGCAACGATTAGCCATACCGTCGATGGCGACATCCTCGCTATCGTGAATCGCTCATGCTTGGTTGCGACTAGGAAAGGCATAAGGAATACCAAAATTCCACAGGGCCTTCGAAATGCCATCTTTTGCATCATCACCGTCTTTCACTCCTCCATCAATCGATCCACTCCTCCCATAAACCACACCCCACATGATCATGGCAGCCACTAACAAAAAACAAACAAATAAAAGACCTAAACCCCTGAAAGAAATAACCCCCTGCCGGATGACCTCTCCTCTAGCCTATGCCGGAGAGGGAGGCGCCGGAAACCCAACCAGAGAGTGTGGAAACCCTCATGAGAGAGATGAAGACTCCAAACCCCCAGAGAGAAAAGGAAATTGCGCTTCCCAACTGCACTTTTAATTTTAAATTAGAATGTCATATATATTCGTGTTTTGGTTGATATTTTGATCCGACACTTGCTTCTAGAACATGACTTGTCATCAATATACCTTCTTGAGAGAATAAGTGGAAAATATACAGCAAACCTGACTTTAATTTGGTACCTGCTTCGATGATGACTAGTTTGTGATTAATAATTTGTTGACACCTGGCTTCGTTTTAATCTGCGCTATGGTTTTCTTTTTATTAAATCCTTGCAATTGGTCGAAAAATTAAATCTTTACAATTTTACCTCAATTATAGACATTAGCTAATATAATTATATCATGTTAATTAGAACTTTATATATTTACAAGTCAGCGAGTTGCTTCATTTACAAGTCAAATTGTACTTTGAAAAGAATTGAATTCGGTGGGGACCTCTTACTATGTAGTTTACATTTAGTAATATCAATAATTTGATAGTTTAATTACTTATTAAAAATGTTTTAAAAGTTGGATCAGATATCGAACCGGAGAGATTAACGGGCCATGATTCAAACAGTTGGAACAGTCGGACCATTTGGTCAAACCGGTGATGTAATACTTAAATTAAAAATAATACTATATTCTTTCTAGTCCTATATATATGAGAAATCTATCTTAGAATAAAACATTGACAGGCATACATTACAAATATAATTAAAAAAATTGACAAGTAATATTTAAAATTTTGTATAATAATTTTTATCTTTAACTAAATAAACATGATATTATAATATAAAGATTTTTTCATACCTTTATAATACAGCAAATCTTTCATATTTGGATTCATAGATATGATTTTATCTCACAATTAATTTAAATTCTTTCCTTCAGAATTAAAAATAATTGAAAAATGAGAACTTATATATCTTTTGTATTTTAAAACGCATTCGGATTTAAAATTTTTTTTAAAAGCAACAAAAATTAATTATTAATTAACATTTATTATACCAAGATATCTTGATATTCTCAACATTCAAATAGTCTTCGGTCCAAAAAAAAAAATCAAATAGTCAAATTTGAATGTACGGCAAGTAGCTACAGCTGCAACACGTTTTCACGCTGTCCCTCCTCCGGATACTTTTACTTTTCTCCATTAGCTCTGGTTTTCATCTCTTCAGCTTCATCTTTCTTATTTTCTTCTTCTTTTCTTCATCTAAGTTCTTGCCCTGTTTGGCTCAATGAAGGGGAGGGGAAAGGAGGGATTTTAGTGGAGGGGAGGGGAAGAGAAGATTTGAGAGGGATTTTCTTTTACATTGTTTGGATTGACAAAAAGACAGGGAAGAGGAGAGATTTTAATATTACCATGTTTGGTATAAGAGGGGAGAGGAGGGAAAATATTTTTATATAGACAACTTTACCCTTATTTTATTTAATTTGTATTTTATAACTTTCTAACATATTTAATAAAATATAATTATAAATGATATTCAATACATAAACTTATAATTTTATAAAATTGGAGAGAAAAAAGTGATGACGGCCCATGATTTTCTCCCCCAAAATTTTCTCCCAAAAAATGGAGAGATTTGGGCAGAAAATTAATTTTAAGAAACGGTCCAGGCATCCCACCTTCTCTCATGCCATCATGATATGGCAGCTCAATTCTCATACGCCCCCATTCAGTAATACGTTAGACAAATATATATATATATATATATAATGGTTAAATTATACTTTTAGTAATTTAAATTTATATAATGTATATTTTTTTATCTCTTAATTTTATAAAATATATTTTTGATCCTATGATTCTAACGTTGTTACTGTTGCTAACAGAAAACACTCACATAACAAATTCAAGTGATGATTAGGTAATTAAATACTATTAATCTTAAAAAAAGATTAGGTTAATAATCTAAATATCAAAACCTCAACTTATTTGCAGTGATTTGTTGATTTATTTTAGTTTAATAATCTAAATATATTATATTCAAAAATTAAAACTTAAATATGCTTTGTTAGCTATACGATTATCACTTAAGTTTGTTGTGTCAACACATCCGTTAGCAACATTAACATTGTTAGAAATATATGATCAAAAGTAAACTTTATAAAGTTAATGAACTAAAGATATACATCATGTAAAATTTAAAGGTAAAAGTATATTTTAACCTATATATATAATATCAAGCGACCCACAACGTTCAAGGAAAAAAGAAACAGGTCTATACAAATTAATATATCTATCTATCTATTTATCTATATATAGATAGATATAAGTACATCTACAATCGTATTTTTTAACTTTCTTGGAATGCTATAAAATTTCGAGATGAGAGAATCTATGACTTAGGTTTAGGTTTTGGGTAAATAATGAGAAGGGTAATGTAGTAATATTTTAAAATAGCATGGATATATTAATCAATCACTACAAAAAAATGTGATTTAGTAACGGTTAAAAATGGGTATTAGTAGCGGTTCTAACCGCTACAAACAAGGTTAGTAGCGGCTACTCAAACCGCTACTAAATCGTACGTTGCAAGCAGTTTTGTAGCGGTTATATAAAACCGCTACTCAATCAAAAATAACCGTTACATCCTTTGTAGCGGTTCAACTTAACTGCTACAACACCCAGAGATATTTGTAGCGGTTATATAACTGCTACAAATATAAAAAATTATATTGAGAGCTAAAAAAAAGAATTTTTTATTTTGTAGTGGTTAACAAACCACTACAAATATAAAAAATTGAAAATTTGTTGGCGAAAAAAAAATGACATTTTTTTATTTTGTAGCGGTTAACGAACCGCTACTAATTTTGAATTTCATGAAATTAATAGCGGTTTTTAAAACCGCTACTAATTTCATGAAATTCAAAATTGGCGCAAAAAAATTTAAATTGAGTTGTAAAAAGGCGCGTTATTTAGTAGCGGTTTAATAACCTCTACAAATATTTAAACTTTTTTTTTAAAAAATATACAATTATTTTTTTCTGTTTTTTCAATATTAAATTAAATATTTTATTTTGTTATTATTTTATCTATTTCAATTAGTTTATTATTCAATAGTTTAACTTATTAATAAATAAAAAGGAAAAATGTAATTGAATAGGATTAGTATAAAATTTATATTAATAATATTATTAAGGATAGGTAGGTAATAAGGAATTATTATGTTATCTAATATAATGTAATTGTATATGAAAAATAGATGAAAATGAGATACAGTTATGATATATCTAGAAAAAAATGGTTAGAATAAATTTTATAGAAAGAAAAGAAGTATTCTAAAAAAAATTAAAAATCTTGTTACCATATTTGATCGTATTATTCAGCTCCTCTACTCATACGAAAGAAGTTGTAAATGAGAGAAAATGAAAGAAAGGTAAGGTGAAAAGAAATTGGGGAGTGTTTGAAATGAGTTGTGGTAAGGGTATTTATAGGGATCCACGTACTCTTTGTAGCGGTTATTAATTAGTAGCAGTTATTTATATTTTTGTAGCGGTTTAATATTTATAGTGCTATTTGTAGCGGTTAATGTATCCATTTTGTAGCGGTTATTCATTTAGTAGCGGTTAATTTTTTATTTGTAGCGGTTTAATAACCGTTACAAATATTATTTTAATTTTTTTTTACATTTTATTGTAAAAATATTTTTGCATTTTTTGTAAAGACAAAAGCATAATTTGAATTTGATCACTCATCGTCACCAACCCTACAGAAATTTTGTAGAAAAATTATTGTTATTGATGTATTATTAAATTTAAAAAATTTAATTCAAATGACGTGGACTTAAAAAAGCTCACCGCAGTAGAGGTAAATTGTCATCGTCTTCAGGGAAGTAGTTTTCAAAATCAGCTGGTTGAAATGGCTCACTCTCGTAGACGATGTTATCGCCTTCACCCATGTCGTAAAGGTCTCTTGGCTTTAAATGAATGACCATGTGCGAATCCCTATGCCTCTCGTCCTCGACATAATAAACCTGATGTGCCTCTGAAGCTAGAATATACGGCTCATCATCTTGAGAAATACCAGTATGAATCGGTCGTGAGAAATTGACTGATGTGATCCCTAGGTCGTCAGTTGTCAATCCCCGAGAAGTAGTGGTATTTTCCCACAAATACTTGAACAGCGTCACGGTGAAACGGCCTTGATAATTAAGCTCAACCACATCAAGAAGCTTGCCATAGTAAGGGACGCCTCCGAACTGCATGTTGGCGTCACTGCTGCTCGCATAACTCCTTGTCCCAAATGTGCCATAAACACCCGAATTCTGTGTTTGCAATCCTTGATCCCATGAAACCGTGAAAAACTTAAAACCATTGACATTGTATGCTGTAAACCGTTTTGCATGATCAAGAGGGCCGATTGCGAGAGCTCTGAAATCTGGTGAGTGTGGGTTGTGGTCATTTAGTATTCTGCGTGCAAACCAGCTCGGGAATTCTCTATGGACCCTCCTATCAACTTCCGAGGATGTCTGTGTACGGATCCTGAGCTGACGCTTCACATGACTTCTGAATTCCCTGCAATTAATAATGGAAAGGCGTTAGTGAAATGAAAGTGAGAAATGTTACGAAAGATATAGATCAAATAACATGTGAGTATACAATTCTTACCGTATGAAAGGTTCAACTTGAGTGCAATTAATCAAGACATGTCTATGTGCTTGGAACTTCTCAGTTGCCGTTAGTTTGAAGTTCTCAGTTGCTCCAACTGGTTTACCAACACGAGGGATAAATTCTGCTGATGTCGGCACAGGTTCAGGACAATCGTCAACACGAGGCGGGCGGTTGAAAGCCGTCTCAAGATCATCAAAGTACCTTGAGCAAAAATATAGCACCTCATGCCCTATATTGCCTTCAGCAATAGAACCTTTTGGCCACGCCTTATTCCTCACATAAGATTTTAATTTCCCAAGGAACCTACGAAGTACAGAAGAGAAAATTGATATAAAATGATGAAAAGGACGACTAGCAAACATTAAATACGGACAATAAATTAAAGCACATATTTAAAATGAGTACCTCTCAATCGGATACATCCAACGATATTGTATTTGTCCAGCGAGCTTTGTTTCATGAACGAGGTGGACTGTGAGGTGAACCATCACAGTAAAAAAGGACGGAGGAAAGATCATCTCCAAATGACAAAGCGTAAGAATGATTTTCGACTGCAGCTGATCGAGCTCCTCAACGATCAAAACCTTAGAACACAACTTCTGAAAGAAAGAACAAAGTTCCATTAAAACGATGGAAACATCGGGAGGAAGTGTATTCTTTATAGCCAGAGGGAGTAACTGCTGCATAAGAACATGTGAGTCGTGACTCTTCAGGCCAGCAACCTTTCGAGCCTGCAAGTCGACACATCGAGAAATGTTGCTTGAATACCCATCAGGAACTTTTAATTTCTTCAACGTCACGAGGAACACTTCCTTGTTCGGTTTTGTGAGGGTAAACTTTGTCGGTGTAAATCTGTCATGCTTATCTGGCCAAGCGTCTTCACGAACTCCCATGTCGCATAAATCTTTCCTTGCTTGAAGGTGATCTTTTGTCTTGCCAGGTTCGTTAAGCAGCGTATACAGCACATTGTCGCAAACATTCTTTTCAATGTGCATTACATCAAGACTGTGGCAAAGTAAATTAGATCTCCAATATGGAAGCGTGAAGAAAATACTTATCTTCTTCCACTGCTGAGGTGTCGAAGTCCTGCGCGTCTTTTGGCGAGTTTGTGCTGAATCGTCATTTTTTCCAAACTCAAAGTCAACATGCTCAAGCTGCTGTAAGATATCTGTACCGGACAAAGTCTGAGGTGGTCCTCTTTTCTCTTGTTTCCCATTGAAGCGATTCCGTTGCAATCTGAACTTATGCGTTCCATCGAGAAACCTCCGATGCCCCATAAAGCACTACTTTCGGCTGTGGGGAAGGCGCAATGCGTCAGAGTCAAAATTGTAAGCTGGACACGCCGACCCAGTATGCACATTCCAACCAGATAATGTGCCAAGGCCAGGAAAGTTACTAATCGTCCACATCAAGGCCAGGAAAGTCACTAATCGTCCCAAGAGGGGGGGTGAATTGGGTGAGCTTAAAATTTCGTCGGAAATATAAAACTTTAACAGTAGAATTAAAACAGGA
The DNA here is from genome assembly GCA_963210345.1 of Inga oerstediana. Taxonomy (NCBI): domain Eukaryota; kingdom Viridiplantae; phylum Streptophyta; class Magnoliopsida; order Fabales; family Fabaceae; genus Inga; species Inga oerstediana. The sequence continues at coordinate 61,754,871 of OY723400.1, read as the reverse complement.
AAGAGTAAGGAGAAATATCACTGAAGTGTACACCAGGATTTATACTGGTTTGGCCACAACCACTTTGACCTACGTCCAGTCCTCAGAGCTTCTCTGAGAGTTTCACTATAACTTCCAAGATTCAGTGGGTTCTTGGCACCTCAGTACAAGCAAGTTCCTACAACTGAACACTCGCTCCCCCTTACAAGTTGTAATTCAATCCCAACTCAAGGTTCCACAACCTTAAGTTACCTCAATAACAAATATTGAGTTTGAATGAAATATCTCTCTCACAGAGTAAATAAGAATCACTGAAGCATAGAATCACAAGTACAATGAAAAACAGAGTAATGAACTTGATGATACGTTCGTAAGTGTGTTCTTATGTATCTCTCTGTTTAGATGTTCCCATATATATAGATACGTTGGTAATGATTGCTGGAACATATTTCTTCATGTCCGTTGGAGCGTGCGCAGCCATTATTGACTTTTCCAGTTTTTGAAAAACATACGTTATGGTAGGTGACGGTCGGTGACATTTGAGCGTTGCTTTTGACTTTCCTTATTTGGTAAGATCTCTTCATTGTTTATCTGTTGAAATGCTAAGTACACTAATATAATGAAAAGTTAATAAAATAGAAAACATAACAATGACCGTTGGAATGATTTCAAACTTTCTGGGTTTGCTTACTCGAGTATCACATGAATGTTAGTCGAGTACTTACTCGAGTATCATCGGGAAATCTTTGATCAACTGCAAGTCAATGAATAAATACAAGATTACTCGGGTAGTGCATGGAATAACCAATTTTCAAACCTTTGGAAATATATGTTTACTCGGGTACCTACTCGAGTAAAGCACTCACAACTTTATGAGTTACTCGGGTACCAACTCGAGTAAACCTTCAAATAAACTTTTGGTTACTCGATGCTTTACTCCAGTAATGGTGGCAGGATTTTAAGGCCGAGAGCACTTACCTTGTTACTCGGGTATGGACTCGAGTAATGCATTCATTTGTGCATAGGTTACTCAGGTACAACCTTGAGTAAATGTACTTTTTGTGCATGACTTACCCTGGTAATGACTGGAAGTTTACCTTGAAAATATTTCTGCATACTCGGGTACTTACTCGAGGAATCCACTTAAAATACAACATTAGATACTTGCATACTAGAGTAAGGAGTCGAGGAAAATGAGATAAAAAGAAATCAAGTTAATCGGGTACCACCTTCAAGTTTTAACTTACCTTAGTGCGTTACTCGAGTAGCTCCTCGAGTAACATTAGCAGTAGTACTAAGTGCCGAGAGCTCCACATTTTCAGAAACAAAGTTACTCGAGTAACTCCTCGAGTATCATTGGCAACTTGAAAGCAACTGGAAGTTTTTCACATGGTTACTCGAGTACCGCCTCGAGTAACATTGGCAGGCCGAGAGCAACTCCAAGTTTTTACTTGGTTACTCGAGTCTCTCCTCGAGTAACATTGGCAGGCCGAGAGCACCTTGAAAATACTTACACTATTACTCGAGTACTTACTCAAGTAACGTTGGGAGTTTACTGGAAGTTGTCTCTGGTTACTTCAAGTTTTGTCTCATTACTCGAGTAGCTCCTCGAGTAATTCCTTAGAAAACTTGCTTCTGATCAAGTTCCTCAGCATTTTCTCTGGATCTTTCTTCATTACTCCAATGCTTACTTCAAGTGATGCTTGTTCCTGTCATTACTTTGTTCAAACTTGTTTATTAATTATTTCCTTTTTAAACCATTCTTTTGTTATCATCAAAACATGAGATCTAACATTCTCCCCCTTTTTGATGATGACAAAACTTGGTGATTTTGAACATGGTTTTTCAAATTGGATTCTCAATTAAATATGTCTTATTAAGTTTGAATTCATAGCATACACCTTGTATACACAATAACTTCATTAGTCCAAGCATGTATCATAATTTAAAGCTTAAATGAACTTAAAATGAAATCATAACTTAAACATACTTGCATTAAACTTAAAATTTTCAAATTACAAAATAAAGTTCAAAGAAATTCAAAAAGCTCCTTAAAAACCCATGTACAACCAAATACCCCAAAGTAAACTAGGACACATCCACAAAATCACTCTCAAGCTCTTCTCCCCCTTTTTGTCTTCATCAATCAAGTGGAGGGCTAGGAGGCTTGACCATGGAAATAGGTGCCACTGGAAAGACCATAGAATCATCTGAATCCAAAGAATCAAATGAGCTAGAGGGCACTGGGTCAGGCAGATGGACTGGTGGGATATGGATGTCATCGCCGGGAGGAGAAGGTTGGAAGACAACTACAGTAGAGGTTTCTCCTTCTGGAGTGGTCTGAATCTCAGGAGTAGTCTCAACCTCAGGAGTATGATGTTCAGGGGAGGAGGAGGGAGATATTTCCTCTATTTGGGTAGGAGAGGGAATAGGTTTAGGAGCGGTTTCTGGCTGAGGTTTGGGAGGTGAATCATCAATGATGATATGTGTGGTCTCATGAGTTTCAGGATCGTCCACTGTGAATAGAACATCTTTGCCTTGGGGCTCAAGTGGATCAGAGACCGGAGGAATAGATGGTTCTGCCTCAGGAATAGAAGTATAAGTAAGAGGGTTCTCTGGTGGAGGTGGTGCAGAAGAGGAGGGACCGGCTGAAGGTCTGGGACCCAATGAGTCCAAGCGTGCCAGAATCAATCTCAGAGTCTCGCCCTGGGCACGTTGCTCAGGTAGCAACTCCTCATGCCTCTTGTCCATTCTTTCAACCAACTCTCCCATCTTGGTATTCATGTAGGTTATCAGTTCGGCATTTGTGTTGGTGATGTCCACATGGAAACCTCTGAGCATGTTCTCCATGAAGTGCTGGAGAGTGGCATTGAGAAAGGATGGCGATGATGTGGTAGCGGCTGGAGCCGATGACTGAGTGTCATCCAACTTGCTGGTCTCTGCCTCAATGGTCTTCCTTTTCTTCTTGGACCCAGATTCCAGAGGACCTTTGAGAGGGATGTCAATGTTCAATTTTCCTATCTGGTTTCTCCCAACCGGAGTCAACCTCTCAATGGGCTCCTTGCTATCCAAATACCATATCTTGTTCTCTTTCAGGATTAGAGACACAATCTGAGGATATGGCGTTGGTGTTGTAGCCTTCCCATCTACTTTATACTTGTTCTCTGAAAAGATATACTCTCCCAGATCCTTCTGTTCCTTCAAAAGTAGTGAAGCAAACCACCTAAAGTCCCTATTGGAGAAGTGGGTATAGTTGTTGGCTTTGGTCACTAGGGACCTAGAGTAGATGTACCATAGGACCCTGTGATGATCACACATGTCACTTGGTTTAAAATTTAGGGGGCTAACTAGCTCACCGGGTTTGAGAATAGTGAAGATTTGGTTTGGCTCAAGTTCAGAATAGATATCATCCAGGGGGTTCTCAATTCCTAACCACAAGTTAATCCTAGAGGGTGATATAAGTATCTTTTAGCCTCTAACTGTGGTGGTAATCTCTTCCTCAACTGAGGTTCGGTTAGGCTCATCTATAATCTCTAAGTTACAATTAAAATGAGTGATCACCTTTGTGCAAAAAGGCAATCTAATGGATAACCAAGGCATAAAAGGATCTAAATAAGGACTTAGGTCATGCTTCACTACCTCTTGAAGTAACTTCAGATCAACATAGTGTGTCTTACATACCTTCCTTCTGGAGAATTGAGACAAGTACTTCGGAGACTCCACCAATTTGCTAACATTGAATCCCTTTGGTGGGTTGGTGATCTCTGCTTCCGGTATTTTGGACTTCTTGGAAGATTGTCCCTTTTCCATTTGATCAATGATTCCAGTTATAGCCTTAGCCACATTCTTGTCATACTTTGGCTTTTTGATAGGCTTTGGTGTGAAAGAAGGGGTAGAGGAATCAGAGGGAGGAGGTGAGGGAGATTTGGCACTCTTCCCTCTTCCGGTTGAGGTACTCTTTTTGGATTGAGCCCTTGTAGCAATAGGCTCTTTAATCACTACACCTTTGGGTTTCGGTTGAAGAAGAACTTTAGCTTTTGGTCTTGGGGTGAGTTTTCTTTTCTTCTTGGGAGGAGAAGAAAGAGGATCAGAGTGTTGTTAGGTTTCAGAGGAGTCTATAGGAGTAAGATTTTTAGTTCTCATCTTTCTGAAAGATTGAAAACTGAGATTTTCAAAAAAACAGAGTAACTGACGCGAATTAGGGCACAGGGATTTTGAGCAAAATAGGAAGTTTCTAGGAATGAAAATGGTTGGGTTTTGACGGAAATGAAGCAAGGAATCACTTGTGAAAAGTTTCTGTGAGAGAGAATAGTGATTTACTCGAGGAGATTTTGTGGAAATGACCGAGTTTGCGACAGATAAAGACCTAGACCCCGACTTTACTCGAGGCGTTACTCGAGTAAACTTCAAGTTTACTCGAGGCCTTCCTCGGGTGTTCATACAGAAAAATTCTAAAATAATTCATTTAAATTGCGTACCTGGCATGAATAATATAGTAATTATCCATGGATGTTCCCTCGATCATTTATAACCCATTATCATCAGATTTTAGTCATTTTTCTTCAATTTTAGAATCTGGACTCCGACATTACTCGAGGCCTTCCTCGAGTAAGCTTCAAGCTTACTCGAGGCCCGCCTCGAGTAAGCTGCTTTTCAACTTCTGACTCTTCATTTCTTTGAAACTAAACCGTTATGTTTGAAAATCAAGTAACTTGATCTGTTACTTCCAGTTTTGAAGTCCATTACTCGAGTACATACTCGAGTAAAGTGCTTCTTTACTTGAAGTTGTTCCTCGGGTAATGCTTCTCTGTTAGTGACAACTTCAAGTTGGTACTCCAGTAAATGTGTCCTCTGATAATCTCTGTTTTTGTTTCCCAAAACAGAGTTTCTTTCTTCCTGCAAAACAAGTTTCTATATACTCCGATGCTTAAGTTAGTAATCATCAAAACATTATCAAGTGACTTCATCTAATATTATGAAATACTGAAATTACTTATAACTCATTGGGATTTACCATTCCCAATTCTCTCCTAATGTAAAGAAATTGATCTTTTGCAAGGGGTTTTGTAAAGATATCAGCTAATTGAAGATGAGTAGGGATGAATATTACTTTTACATCCTTCTTTTGGACATGATCTCTGATGAAGTGATGTCTGACATCGATATGCTTGGTTCTAGAGTGTTGAACTGGATTCTTTGCCAAGCTAATCGTATTAGTATTGTCACAATAGATTGGTATTTCTTTGAGATAAATACCAAGATCTTGTAATTGTTGTTTTAACCATATCACTTGAGCACAACAACTTGAGACTGCAACATATTCGGTTTCCGTTGATGAAAGAGACACTGTATTTTGTTTCTTGCTGAACCATGATACAAGAGATCCTCCAAGAAATTGTCTGCTCTTTCTGTCTGTTTTGTATCCTCCATAATCTGAATCTGAATATGCAACAAGATATTCACTTCTTCCTTTGGGATACCACAAACCCAATTCGGGTGTGTCAGCAAGGTATCTAAAGATTCGTTTAACGGTTTCAGCATGTGATTCCTTTGGTGCCGATTGATATCTTGCACATATGCCAACACTAAATTGGATGTCTGGTCTGCTTGCTGTGAGATAGAGTAATGATCCAATCATTCCTCTATATTTCGTGATGTTGTAGTCTTTTCCTTTGACATCAGCATCAAGTAACGTAGTTGAGCTCATAGGTGTGTCCGTGCCATTTGCTTCATCCATTCCATACTTCTTTAATAACTCTTTTAAATACTTTGTTTGAGATATGAAGATTCCATTCTTTCTTTGTTTAATTTGTAAACCAAGAAAGAAATTCAATTCTCCCACCATTGAAATCTCAAATTCTCCCTGCATTATCTCAGAAAATTCCTTACACAGAGATTCATTAGTAGCACCGAAAACAATGTCATCAACATATATTTGAACAATTAAAATATCATTGTGTTTTCGTTTTATAAAGAGTGTTGTATCAACTTTTCCTTGTACAAAACCTTGATCGATAAGAAACTTGCTGAGCCTTTCATACCAGGCTCTAGGAGCTTGTTTTAAACCATATAAAGCCTTTTTGAGTTTGAAAACATGGTCAGATTTAGTAACATCCTCAAAACCTGGAGGTTGTTCTACATACACTTCTTCCATGATATAACCATTTAGAAAAGCACTCTTTACATCCATTTGATAGAGTTTGAATCCTTTGATGTATGCAAAGGCTAAGAGTACACGTATAGCTTCCAATCTAGCCACTGGAGCATACGTTTCCTCATAATCAATCCCTTCTTCCTGATTATAGCCTTTGGCCACCATCTTGCCTTGTTTCTGATAATAATTGCAGATTCATCGAGTTTGTTTTTGAATACCTATTTAGTACCAATGATCGGATGATCTTTGGGTCGGGGCACCAAATCCCAAACTTGATTTCTCTCAAATTGATTTAGTTCTTCTTGTATTGCTATAACCCAATCATTGTCTGATAGGGCTTCATCAATATTAGAAGGTTCAATCTCAGAAATGAATGTAGAAAAACTTACTTCATTGAAAATTCTATTTCTAGTTTTGATCCCTTCATTCACATCTCCTATGACTTGATCTAAGGGATGACTTTTATTGTATTTCCAAGCTCTAGGTTGACCTAGGGATTGCTCTTCTTCCTTAGTTTCATCAACCTCTGGAATAAGAGATTTAGAAATAGATTGACCATTTTCTTGTTTTAAACCAACTTCCTGTTCTTTATCAATGGTTTTGTCAGAGGATTCAAATTCATCAAATACAATATGAATTGATTCTTCAATAATATATGTTCTTTTATTGTAAACTTTATATGCTTTACTTCGGTTAGAATATCCTAGGAAAATTCCTTCATCAGTTTTAGAATCAAATTTTCCTAAGTTATCTTTACCATTATTATGAATAAAACACTTACAACCGAAGATGTGTAAATGAGCAATGTTTGGCTTTCTCCCTTTATATAGCTCGTATGGTGTCTTTCCAAGTTTTGTTCTGATATAGGCTCTATTTGAAATGTAGCATGCTGTACTCATAGCATCAACCCAAAATACTTGAGACACGTTCTTTTCATTCAACATTGCTCTAGCCATTTCAGTGAGCACTCTATTCTTTCGTTCCACAACTCCATTTTGTTGAGGCGTCCTTGGAGCAGAGAAATTGTGATCAATACCATTAGTATCACAATATTCTTCAAAGGCTTGATTTTCAAATTCTCCACCATAGTCGGTCCTAATACCTGCAATGGACATACCTTTCTCATTTTGCACCTTCTTGGCAAAAACAATAAATTCTTCAAATGTCTCATCCTTTGATGATAGAAAAATAACCCATGTAAATCTAGAGAAATCATCAACAATGACCAATGAATATAGGTTGCCACCAAGACTCTTTACTCTTGCTGGACCCACTAAATCCATATGCAATAATTGTAATGGTCTATTTGTTGAAATCTCATTTTTCAATTTGAAAGATGATTTAGTTTGTTTACCCTTTTGACATGCATCACAAATCAAGTCATTTTTGAAATTTACTTTGGGTAATCCAAGCACTAAATCCTTTTTGAGTAGTTTGCCTAGTTGATGCATATTGACATGAGCCAATCTCTTATGCGATAACCAACTTTCATCGGTATTACTCAGAAAAAAATTTTCAGATTCATTTCTACTAATATCTAGAGTATAACAGTTACCTTCCCTTTTAGCTTTGAGTTTTGCCTTGATATTTTTCTTATCGAGTTGTAAGTCTTCCTTGTTGACAATCAGACATTCCTCTAAATCAAATATTATCCAGTTGTCTTTATCTGCACTTTGACTTACACTCAGCAAATGATGACACAATCATTCAACGTAATATACATCTTTGACTTGTATTCCTTTGTCATTTTTGATTTCACCAATTCCTGCAATCTTTCTGGATTGATTTCCTCCAAATTTTACCTTGCCACCTTCCTTAGGTTGCAATGTGGTAAAACTTTCGAAATCCTTGGTCATATGTCTAGAGCATCCACTGTCTATGTACCACTTGTTGTTTTTGGATGCTTTGAGACATATCTGCAATTGAAGGACTAAATCTTAGGTACCCACATCTTTTTGAGTCCTTTTGGGTTAGTACAAATGATTTTCTGAATATATGAACCTTTAGGTACCCATTTGTAGGTTCCTATTATTCCTTTCTTCTTATGAATGCATGAAGATGTATAATGACCTTTTCTATTACAGTAATTAAAAAATGCAAAAGGATTTGATATATGTACAGAATGCTAGAAATAATTCAAACATGACTTACCTCCTGCTTTCTTTCTACCTTTCCTTTTATCTGACTTTAGATCATATCCAATTCCAGATCGGTCATTTACAAATCGTTGAGCTTTTAAAATAACATTTAGCATCTCACTTCCTTATGTAAAGTTTTCAAGAGTTTTTGTGAGATCAATGTTTTTCTTTTTCAAAGATGAACAATTTTCACAATCCTTTTCTTTAAGTTTAGTTTCAAGAGTTTTGTTCTTCTTTTTGAAAACAACCAATTCTTTAACTACTTTGATGAATTCATAATGTAAAGCATTATATTCGGTAAGTAATTCATCATAGGTAGGTTCAGAATCATTTACCTCCTCTTCTGTTTCTTCTTGAGCGACGAGGCATATATTAGCTACTTCTTCCTCATCACTTTCTTCTTCAGAGGAACTATCACCCCATATAGCTGATACGAAGGCCTTCTTTTTGTTGAAGAATTTTCCTTTTCTCTTTTCTTTGCTCTTTTGGTTCAGCTCTGGACATTCCGACTTGATATGTCCTGGTTTCCCACATTCATAGCAAATGATATGATCTTTGCTGCTATTTCCTCCTTTCTGAAAGTGTTTGAATCCTTGACCTTTCTTGTAGAACTTTCTGAATCGTTTAATGATTAAGCCCATTTCATCATCATCAAACTCCTCATCCTCATCTTGATTTTCTTCTTTCGCTTTTAGTGCTAGACCTTTCTTTCTTTTGTCACCGAGGTCATCTAGTTCCCGTTTGAACTTTAATTTGCTTTCATATTCAGAAAGACTTCCAAATAGAGAAGCAACTGATCTCATTGATTCTCCCTTTGCCTCTTCTATCGCAGTGACTTTGGCCTCCCACTCTTTAGAAAGAATATTCAAAATCTTTCATACTTGGGTATGTTGATCATAGGCTTTACCAAGTTCTGCTAGTTGATTAACAAGATGAGTATATCTAAGTTCGAATTCAGAAATTGACTCACCTGATTTCATTCGAAGTAGATCGAATTCAGTGATCAATGTGTTGATGCGATTCTCCTTTATTCCCGAAGTTCCTTCATGGGCGATTTCCAGAGCTTCCCACATTTCCTTTGCTGTTGGGAGTGTGCAAATTCTGAAATATTCACTCTGACTCAAAGCACTTTGTAACATCAGAATTGCCTTGCTGTTGAGAGTGATAAGTTTTTTGTCATTCTCATCATATTCCGCTGGCGTCTTGGGAATTTTCTGAGAATCTACAATCTTTGTAGGTTGATAGTTTCCACTCTCAATCACATCCCATAGCCCATATTCAGTAGCCATCACGAATACTCTGAACTTTGCTTTCCAGAAAGAAAAGTATTCGCCACTGAAACCTGGAGGTCTAGTGATGGATGCTCCGTCGGGAAGAATTCCTTCACCCATGCTTGCCATTGGATCCTTCTTAGGCTGTTAAACCTTAACAAGAAGACCTACGCTCTGATACCAAATGTTAGAACAAGCGTTTCACCTAAGGGGGGTGAATTGGGTGACCTTAAAATTTCGTTGGAAATATAAAACTTTAACAGTAGAATTAAAACAGGAAAGAGTAAGGAGAAATATCACCGAAGAGTACACCAGAATTTATACTGGTTCGGCCACAACCACTTTGACCTACGTCCAATCCTCAGAGCTTCTCTGAGAGTTTCACTATAACTTCCAAGATTCAGTGGGTTCTTGGCACCTCAGTACAAGCAAGTTCCTACACCTGGACACTCGCTCCCCCTTACAAGTTGTAATTCAATCCCAACTCAAGGTTCCACAACCTTAAGTTACCTCAATAACAAATATTGAGTTTGGATGAAATATCTCTCTCATAGAGTAAATAAGAATCACTGAAAACAGAGTAATGAACTTGATGATACGTTCGTAAGTGTGTTCTTATGTATCTCTCTGTTCAGATTTTCCCATATATATAGATACGTTGGTAATGATTGCTGGAACATATTTCTTCATGTCTGTTGGAGCGTGCACAGCCATTATTGACTTTTCCAGTTTTTGAAAAACATACGTTATGGTAGGTGACGGTCGGTGACATTTGAGCGTTGCTTTTGACTTTCCTTATTTGGTAAGATCTCTTCATTATTTATCTGTTGAAATGCTAAGTACACTAATATAATGAAAAGTTAATAAAATAGAAAACAGAACAATGACCGTTGGAATGATTTCAAACTTTCTGGGTTTGCTTACTCGAGTAGCTACTCGAGTATCACATGAATGCTACTCGAGTACTTACTCGAGTATCATCGGGAAATCTTTGATCAACTGCAAGTCAATGAATAAATACAAGATTACTCGGGTAGTGCATGGAATAACCAATTTTCAAACCTTTGGAAATATATGTTTACTCGGGTACCTACTCGAGTAAAGCACTCACAACTTTATGAGTTACTCGGGTACCAACTCGAGTAAACCTTCAAATAAACTTTTGGTTACTCGATGCTTTACTCCAGTAATGGTGGCAGGATTTTAAGGCCGAGAGCACTTACCTTGTTACTCGGGTATGGACTCGAGTAATGCATTCATTTGTGCATAGGTTACTCGGGTACAACCTCGAGTAAATGTACTTTTTTCGCATGACTTACCCTGGTAATGACTGGAAGTTTACCTTGAAAATATTTCTGCATACTCGGGTACTTACTCGAGGAATCCACTTAAAATACAACATTAGATACTTGCATACTAGAGTAAGGAGTCGAGGAAAATGAGATAAAAAGAAATCAAGTTAATCGGGTACCACCTTCAAGTTTTAACTTACCTTAGTGCGTTACTCAAGTAGCTCCTCGAGTAACATTAGCAGTAGTACTAAGTGCCGAGAGCTCCACATTTTCAGAAACAAAGTTACTCGAGTAACTCCTCGAGTATCATTGGCAACTTGAAAGCAACTGGAAGTTTTTCACATGGTTACTCGAGTACCGCCTCGAGTAACATTGGCAGGCCGAGAGCAACTCCAAGTTTTTACCTGGTTACTCGAGTCTCTCCTCGAGTAACATTGGCAGGCCGAGAGCACCTTGAAAATACTTACACTATTACTCGAGTACTTACTCGAGTAACGTTGGGAGTTTACTGGAAGTTGTCTCTGGTTACTTCAAGTTTTGTCTCATTACTCGAGTAGCTCCTCGAGTAATGCCTTAGAAAACTTGCTTCTGATCTAGTTCTTCAGCATTTTCTCTTGATCTTTCTTCATTACTCCAATGCTTACTTCAAGTGATGCTTGTTCCTGTCATTACTTTGTTCAAACTTGTTTATTAATCATTTCCTTTTTAAACCATTCTTTTGTTATCATCAAAACATGAGATCTAACATAAAGGTGAGGATATTGATTAAATCCTAGCCACTTTTGTTGACTGTAAATGTAAGAATATATCAATTAAATTCTCTTCCTTTCCTTTCTCAAAGCTTGAATGAAATATGGGAGCAAAGGAATACATATATATTATTTTAATCTTGCATAAGTATAGAGCAAGGAGGGAATGGTTTTCTTGTAGGAAAAAGAAAAGAGTGTGTTGACTTGGTCTTGCATGTTCCTTGTGTCCACATAAGAGGAAAAGATAAGCAAATTGCTTTAATTATCTTCCTTATTACTTCTACTTTATAAGAGCAATCTTGGCCCTTCATTTTGTGTCCCAAATCTATCCTCAAGATCAAGTAACAATTAACTCTTGATCATGGCAAAATTAATTAGAGTGCCATTAAACCATTTTATTTCACTATATTACATTTAACCCTTAATCATATTTTGGGATATTACATCATGTAAGTTACACCTTTTAAAATTGTGCTTTAGAATGCTTGATGAAATCAGAATGTGAAAGAGAAGAATTTACTTTAGGAAGAATGGTTTATTGTTGTTGCTTCTGTGGAATGTGAGGTGTAGGAAGAATGATTACTGCCTGCTCTGTTCTTTTTCGGTAAATATTAATATGTTGATTTGCAATGATTTATTGTTGTTGCTTTTGTGGAATGTGGGATGTAGGAAGAATGATGTAAGTTACACCTATTGAAATTGTGTTCTAGAATGCTTGATGAAATGAGAATGTGTAAGAGAAGAATTTATTTTAGGAAGAATGATTTATTGTTGTTGCTTATGTGGAATGTGAGGTGTAGGAAGAATGACTATTTTTTCACCATTAGGCTTAATGTCGCTAGAATGGTTTGCTGCATAAAATGTTTTAATAGGGGAAATGGCTTGTTACTGGCTAGCTGAAAGTAATAGTTTAAAAAAAATGGAATCTTTTAGACTGGTTATTGAAAAAATTGGTCTTAAAAATACTCTTTAGACCCGTTCTTTGAATAACCGGTTTAAAAAATTATATTTTTTAGACCGGTAAGAACCGGTCTAAAAAGTATGACTTTTTTTTCAGAAGCACCATTAATCTCATTATATTTAGACCGGATATATAAACAACTGGTCTAAAAATTTAATTTTTTAGATTGGTTTCTTAACTGGTCTAAAAAATAACAGACTTTTAAGACCGGCTGTATCAAGATCGTATCCAGAACTGGTCTAAAATGTCAATTTTAACCGGTTTAAAAAGTGTTTTTTTCTAGCTATGGCACCATTATTTTTTTCTCCACAATTGTTATTGCCATTTGGCTATCACAACTTAGCGACACTAAGTGTCGGTTATACACCAAAGTACTTGCTAATAAGTTTTCAACAACTTAGCCTATTGCGGCTATCTTCAAATTAATAAACTTTGGAGCACACAATATATTAATTTTGGCTAACTAGTGGAAGTTCTCAAATAAAATTAAAACTTAGTTAACATTGTATCTCATACAACAGCAATCCACGGTACATGATACAAACATTTATGGTAGTAGTCAAATGTTTTATGTCCCTCTCAGAGAACTACATATGTATATATGCTCAATCACTATGCATGTAGCATATGTTATATCACACGGATTAATATTCATTAATGTAACAAATTCTCAAAAATTTGTGCATACTCAATCGAATTGCAAAATCAGTTCATATAGTATTTGCAGCATAAGGAATATTCACACATATATTCTTACACCACTATAATGATATAGCCTCAAAATATGAAAATCACATTTATCTACCATAGATAAATGAATAAATTTTCATACCATATAATGCTTGTTTCAAGCAACACAAAAATTGATAATTCATAGCAACACAGAAAGTTTATAAGATACACAACTTGGCATTATTTGTCACATGAGTCTAGAAAAATTTTCAATTATAAAATTTTTAAGGCACCCCCACACTTTCAAATATCTCAAAATGTTTTTTCACTTTACAAATAATATTTCTAAATAGATTAGAATCTCATCTCATATATAACTTCCCTTCCTTTCTAATTAAATTAGAATTTTTCGTCACCTATAATATTTGGTGATAAGCAAGATTGTATTTGGGAGTAATTCGATAAATCATATTTCCATTCATCGGATTTTTTTTTAAAAAAAAACCTCCACAATCTGATTTAGCATGCATATGAAGCAATATTGTAGATTTGACACCACATATGTAAGTATAATCCTTCCACAAACAATTTAAATGGAAAACCATATAGCCTGTGCAGGAAGTACTAATATAGAACTAATGCAACATAATAAGATTTGCAATACAAAAGCTATTTTATTGTTGCAAAACTGAATTCAAAGCATGGTCAGAGACAAACCCTGTAACCCCCTACCGTAATTATATCCGAAATACGAAATAAAAATGAAATTAGAGACCAATAAGAACAAAACTTATTTAAATTCCCATCTTCACGATAGGGTTTTCACAAATCACCTTCGAAATCTAATTAACCTGGTCTCATATTCAATTTCGAATACAATTACATCACGCGGAATATCACATTTAAACAAATATCAGAGTGTACAACAATATCATCCCGGCAACTCCCGGGTTCATATCTTTACATAGAATTCATAGGGTACATCCACCCTTTACAATTCCTCAAACGGGGATTACACAAATCTCAACTCCATACATGCATACTCAATACTCATCCAATATATAAGTACAATATCCAAATATACATCCCAACTATGATAACCAACTACCAAAATCTATAACCCGAAGTAGTCCTCGTCGCCTTTGCCTGTTTGCTCCATCCTCGATCCACCTACCCTGTCTAAAATGTTGGTAGGGGAGGGTGAGATTCGAGAGAATCTCAGTAGGAAACAAATACCTATATGCATGTATGATATGTGTTTAATGCATGACATGCTTGCAATACAAAACTCATGTTCACACAATGACATATCTGCGTGCTCAATGTTTCAACAACATACTCATGGCCATAGCATAACTAGAAACAGAGCTACAATCATTCATATATGTTTCACATAATCCAGCAAAGCAATACATGCATCAATACACAAACACAAATATCAAAGGATGCAAGAGAGGTAAGTTCCCAACCCTTTTCTTTCCACGTATGCTCCAGCTCCGCTTACTCGCGATCCAAACAAATACTGAACCACAATCAGGGCGACTATCAACCCTATAACCAAAGCAAGGACATAGGGTTATTCTCTATTCCAAATCCTTACTTTCATTACACTTAAAGTTGGTTACCATTCACACCCTTTAGGTGGCTAAAATAAGCTCAACGAAAGCTTAAAGGATTTGAGACGTACTAGGTTGGAAATCACCTTTCAAAATCTCAAAATGCTGAAAATGAGGGTTGGCTGCAGCCAAGAATCCTCTGGCTGCAGCCAGAACACGCACAAAAGGTTTTTGGCTGCAGCCAAGATTTTCTGGCTGCGGCCAAAACGTGCACAGAAACTTTTGCGCTGCAGCCAGGATTTTCTGCTGCAGCCAAGGCAACTTCAAAATTTCATAACTAATTCCAAACAAATCGAAATGAGGTCATCCCAAAGCCAAATGAAAGCTATTAAGGTCATATTCATAGGAAAAATATGGATCATTACTGGAAATCACCACACAAATCCAGAGTTACTCAAAATCCAACATTGCTCCAAAACAGAATCCAGTTTCGACCCCAAACTTTAGGCAAACATAAATCCCAGTTCACAAAACGAAATGACACAATTTATATGTCCATTTAGAAGAGTGGGATGTGAACTTCAAGACTGGAAAGTTTCAGAATTTTATAACATCATTTGCCCATTCAAAACGGCAACACAAACAGACTGCCCAGACAGAATTCTCACTGGACAGAATTTCCAGTTTTTCACACAATGCATCCAATCCAATTCAAATCAATTCCAATGATTAAATACCACAACATGACACCATTTTCAACACAAAACAACATCCAATTCCACCATTCTCATTCCACACGAAAATATCACAAAATCAGGGCAAAATCCTCAATTCACAATACTCAACCATAATTCACAAAACTTAGATCAAAAGGCTTCAAATACTCACCTCTTCCTCTTTCCCAAACTAATTTCTTGATTCTTCATCTTTCCAAATTTCCTCAAGCCATCAAACACCTTCAATCAAGAATCTAAAACCATAGCAATGAAGCTCTCATCACTATGAACAATATTAAAGAAGGGTATTAGAGCATTAGAGGACAAGAAACAAGCCAAATCTCACCTTATTCTTTTCTCTTCCTTCCCTTAGCTTTGGTCGTTCATGGAGGACAAGAGAGAGATGAGAATGATTAGATGATGAAGCAAGTCAGTTTTTTGCTACTAAAACCGACCTAAAAGGGAAGAGAGGAGAGAGGGAAGAGTTTGACATCTTGACCCAATCCAAAGGTCCACATTTTGCCACTTGTCTCAATCTTGTTCCATCAACCATGAGTTCACATGAGCACACCACATGAGATTCCACCCTTTGATCTATTGCACAAATCAATCTCAACCATTGATCTTGAAGTTACCAATGAGTTTCCTCTTCGGTAACCGATCAATCGATCGGTAACTTTACCGTTCTGCCCCTGATTACGGCAATTCCTCTTGAATCACCACCAAACGCACCATATCATTCCATTTAGCCACAATATGCGCCTTCCCTCTATTTTAAGTCAATTTAGATGTTAATCCATAATTGAGCTTAAATACAGGGTTTTGGCGCTGCTCAAGCACATACAAATCACATCGGGTGCCAAAACACACCATAATCTCCAAAAGGGTTTATTTATCACTAACCACATCCACTTTTAGAGTCATTATCTCTTAATCACAATTTAGGATCTTGCTAAACCGGGGCTTATTCTCTAGCCTCAAGTCTCAAAATTTGGGGTATTGCAAACCCTAAAGACAATGTCGTTAGCATATTAACAAAAACGGTAATTTAGGGAGAGATAACGGTGATAGAATATTAATAGAGGGTTGCCCATTTTTAAAATCCATTAACCATCGATAACATTCAAACCTTTAATGTCAAAGGAATTAGGCCAATTAAATTATTAATTTAAGGAATGTAATCTTCTCCTTTTGTTAATTAAATTGGTAATGGCGCAGAAAATTGTGACTTGTGCCCTACACTCTTATTCAATTAATTTAATATTTGAATTTCCTTTCTAAAATAAAAACACCTCCTGCCTTTGTATGAAACAACAATTAAAATCCACAACATGCCAATTACTGTGTCACCTTCAATATTCATTCCATACAAATTTATACCATTCACGATTTATCGAACAACACAATATTGGAAATTACAACCATTCAACGGAGTTTCCGTAAGCTCATATTTCTTTGAAATATCATATAATGTTGTTATGATCATAGCTAACTACAAAATCAAATTGGCCATATATGACGTAAGTAAAATTATGGTACCAGGTTCAATTTCAGGTAGAGAGCTATGTGTACCTATGGTGGGAGACCAAGCCGTGAGTGATATTGTCACCCCTTACTTATTTTGACTTGCAACGAAATATTGTTGCGTGGTTTGATGGGCAATAAAGGAATAGCAGAAATATACTAATAATAAGTGCATGATTACAGAAATTTCCCCATAGGGGTTCGTACATAATAATTACAAACCTTGTAGCCATACAGGGCTCTAAGGTATCTAAACTCATCCCAGTGAAATGGAGACTGTTAGATATGAATAGTTTTGATGATGTCAAATATAGATGTCAAATATGAGCAAAAAGTTTGTATAATATACTTATCTTCCACATTGACTAACTACCATATTTAATGTTGTATATCTTGTAGATTAGTCATAGACATCATTATGGGTTGATGTTATAATGCCTCATATGTGGAGAATGATCTCAAGAAGAAAATCAAGAGACAAGGGATTGAAGAAAGAAGGCATTGCAAGAACTAATAGGAATATCAAGCAAAGATTGAAGATATTCATCAAGAAGATTGAAGTTGGGTTATGAAGAATGATCATCAAGAGGAAAAACAAGAAGAAAGAGATTAAAGAAAGAAGAACTTGCAAGATCACATGAGAATATCAAGATTCAAGCTCTTAGAAGTGATACTGGAGGTTTCTATGATCAGACGGAAGTTAGAATGGGTCAATACGAAGCTAAAATGATGTATACGGAAGCTATGGTACCTTTGGGGATGATTACCCGAGTAATCACTCGAGTAATATGGCATTGTCTGATTTTGGAGGTGTTTACTCGAGGCCTTACTCGAGTAATCTGCCGGGTTATTTGATGAATTACTCGAGGCGGCACTTGAAGTAAATGGGACTCTGTTTTTCGCGCGGCAGAACAGAGGTTCGGTATTTTGATGCTATCTCTCCAACCACATGTCGGATCGAACTGAAACCGGTGGCATTGGAAACTAGACTTCCAACACGAACGTTTGACACCAAGATCACATTCAAAGGAGTTCAGATGAGGGAGATATGATCTGTTGAAGTTGACTCATGAATCACCGTCATATTCCAGGACAGCTTCGGTATTTTGGACATAACTCTCAAAATACATATCGGATTGAGACAAAACCGGCGCCATATGAAAGAAGACTCAAAGATCTTTCCATGGATATATAATTTGTCACATTTGAAGCTATATCCTAAGAGCTATGACTTCTGGAAGTTGCTGCTCGTGATTTCAGGATTGTCTAAGTACAGGAGATACTCCTTGGATCATAACTTTCTGTACACAACGAGTTTGGAGTTGATTCTTGTTGCATTGGAATGTAGATAATGAGGGCTTTCCGATGATATATAATTTGCCATGTTTCGAGTCAAAATCAAGAATTTACTTGAAGGCACCACTCGAGTAACTGGTTGAAAACAAAAGACTTTACTCGAGTAGGTACTCGAGTAACCATGTAGGTCACTTGTAGTTGCTCTCGGCATTTTGTACCACTGCCAATGTTACTCGAGGAGCTACTCGAGTAACTCACTGTGATAAGCAAAAAACCTGAAGTTCATCAAAAGTTTTTTAAAGGATTACTCGAGGTGTTACCCCAATAATCTATGAAGTTGCAAAAGCATTACTGGAGTAGCTACTGGAGTAAATCACTGTTCATGAAGAGTTATTGACGAAAACTTCAAGTCACTACTGGAGTAAATCACTGTTCATGAAGAGTTATTGACGAAAACTTCAAGTCACTACTGGAGTAAATCACTGTACATTGACGAAAACTTCAAGTCACTACTGGAGTAAATCACTGTACATTGACGAAAACTTCAAGTCACTACTGGAGTAAAGCAGTGTGCATAAAGAGAGAACTTCAAGTCACTACCCGAGTAAGCTATGCAAAAAATAGAAGGTCACTCGAGTAGCCACTCGAGTAACCCGTGAAGAAACTTGATGTTTACTCGAGTAAGTACTCGAGTAATGCTTCCCAGAAAAACAGAACAGCGTCCCGAAGATTCTGGAAATCAATGGAATGATCATATTGAAAGAGGCAAGCTTCACCCAAGAGGGGGGTGAATTGGGTGATGTTATAAATTTTTCGTTTGAGGTGGTGATATGTAAATATAGTGAATAGAGTAGAGTAGAGAAGATTTGAACACAGAGAGTTATACTAGTTCGGCCTAACAACAATGCCTACGTCCAGTCCTCAGAGATCAAGACCTACTGAGCTTTTCACAATATCTCCAAGATTCAATGGGCTCTCAGAACGCCACAAGACAACAATCGTCCTTGAATGGACTACAAGCAGAAATATTCTCTCAACAAGAAACTTCTCACCCCCTTACGACAAGTCTTATGTGCAGAGAAACAATCTATGACTCTTCTCACTTGCTTATGTATACAAGACTTATGAGCAGCAACATTTTCTTCCGCTTACACCACTGTAAGTCTTATGAACAACAACGTTCTCTCCTGCTTGTATCTTATAAGGCTTATGAGTGGAAGACACTACAAGGGATTCTCTCAACTGCTTCTCTCGTAAGGAATAACTATCCTCTCAAGGTCCCAATACCTTGAGATCACACAAACATAGAATTTTGAGTTTGTATGAAGACTCTCTTACAGAGCAAATGAATAAACACTGAAGATCAAAGTGTATACAGAGAAAAATGATGAATAACAGAAACTTGATATGAGCTTATGAATGCATGTGCTGTATTTACTGTTTCTCCGTGAGTCTCTGTATATATATAGTTGCTCCAGTTTTTGCCCGTTTGGAAATTCTTCATTTGAGGAGCGGGACATTTTAAACTAATGGCAGACACGTGCATGTTTGAGTGCGGTAGGTGCCAGCGTGTTCATAATCATCTTGTCTGCTGTTGTATCACTTTTCTCATGTGGTTCAATTCAAACGTTCATATTCCTGTATCATCCTCTTAAAACATTCAAAACAATGTTAAACAAAGATAAAAAGTAATGATGATATGAATTAATAACAATAAACTATATTCGTAATGAACGTTGTGATACTTAGCCTTTTCTGTGGTCAAACAAGGCATCACTCGAGCATGAAAGGCTCACCTCGAGTGATCTCCGATTTTCCTTCATATACCTCTGTTATCGGGTTGTGCTTGCATGGAAAATCAGAGAGACAAAATCTTCACTCGCGGGTGAAGAAGGGTCTCACTCGAGCACAAAATCTCTGCTCGAGTGATCTTTGCCCATTACACTGGGAATGTCTTCTCGGGTCATCACTCGCATACCATTTTGACAAGAGTGAGAATTTGCACTCGCAGGTGATATGGACCCTCACTCGAGCACACTTACCTCTGCTCGAGTGAGAAGCATATTCTCAAGGAATATGCTCTCTAAACCATCACTCGCACCAGAATTTCAGAGGGATAGAATTTTCACTCGCGAGTGATATTTGCCCTCACTCGAGCACACTTACCTCTGCTCGAGTGAGAAGCATATTCTCAAGGAATATGCTCTCTTGAACAAGCACTCGCAACTGATCTGGAGAGGGATGGAAATATTACTCACAAGCATGGACGTGTTACTCCGAGCATGGATGGGTGTGCTCGAGCACACTTGTACTTTTCTGAACTTCAAGACTCTAGGCCAAGTACTCGCAGTGTCTTGCTCGAGTGAATATAGGAAGCATGCCATTACTTGCTCTCGGCCAAGCACTCGCATGCCCTTGCTCGAGTGAATATAGGAAGCATGCCATTACTTGCTCTCGGCCAAGCACTCGCATGCCCTCACTCGCATGTGTGCTCGAGTGAGAATGACTTCTCTGCTCGAGTGCATACCTTGTGCTTCGAGTGATCCAGTAAATACAAAGGGAGAATGCCTCTCGGGTACTCACTTCCTGGCTTTCTCTCACACCTGCTCGAGTACAGAAGTGATTTGTGCTCGAGTGCAGATTTCATGCTCGAGCACTCAAGTGCAATTTCACAGCAGATATCAGCAAACTTCAGATATGCATTTGGTAACTTGGAATCTTTTCTTAACCTTCTAAAAACATGTTTTACTCATAATTGATTTATTGTTATCATCAAAACTTGGGATCTAACATTCTCCCCCTTTTTGATGATGACAAAACTCTTTGTGATGAAGGTTTAAAAGAAATTGAATGAAATTTAAAAGTTTTGAAATTTCTTCAATGTTTCCAAAATGCATATCAAGTTTAAGTTCCAAATTCAAGTTTTCCTGCAATGTTTCCTTTGGACACTTAACAGCCAAGATAAGTATAGTATGAGGTATATAACTTAATAAGAACTTAATAACTTGAAACATTGAAATTTTGCTAATTAAAAACTTGAACCATTTCATTAACTTTTGAACAACACAAGATAACTTCAAAATAGCAAAATGACAATGTCATACATCTCAAATCCTACCCAATACAGAAAAACTACCCAAACACCCATATACACCCTACAGAAGCTCAGAAAATATCACACATCCTTCTCCCCCATTTTGTCAACATCAGAAGGGGGTTCTGGAGGTGGAACAAAAGATATCATGGCAGTGAGAGGGTCGATAGGCTGATCAGAGGGAGATGGTGCTTGAGGTACAGATGATGAGAGAGGAAGTGAGGGCGACCGATCAAATGTGACATCAACATTGGATTCAGGATCAGTGAAGAGCACATGAGTCTGTGGTACTGAGGGAGGAGTGGTCTCAGGAGGTACCCCGGAAGATGAAGAGGGAAAATGTGAATGCAGAAAGGTCTCCATATTGGTGATCCTCTGTGACATCTCATCCTGAGTTTTGAACATCAGTTCAAAATTCAAATTGGCCTTGTCTACCAGATTGATGACTTGTGCTTCCATTTTCTCCACAAGCTTCTCATATTCAGTCACTAACTCCTTCTTCAAGCTTGACACAGCTTGATTAATTACCTCAGACAGATGATTGGATAGAGAGGCATTGAGACATGAAGGAGGAGGAATAGGACCTTGTGCAGATGATTGTGCCTCATCTCCTCTGGATGGAGTGGCTTCCCTCTTTGATGTGGCTTTGGTTCGACTCACTGGAAGATTGATACCCATGTGAGTTAACTGAGTCTTTCCAAACGTTGAGATGAGCACCCTTTCTTTTCCTTCCAAATACCAGATTTTGTTTTTCATCAAGATGAAGGAAACAAGTTGAGGGTAAGGTATGGTTGTGGATCTTGTTGAAGAAAATCGAAACCTTCTCATCTCACTAAAAATGATCTCCCCTACATTCCTTTGTTGCCCAGCAACCAATGAAGCCAATAGATAGTAATCCTTTTGTGCAAAGTGGGTAAAGTTTTTGGATTTATTGATTATGCTCCGGGAGTAAATGTAATGAAGGATTCTGTGATTATCAGGCATATCAATAGGCTTGAAAGTGAGGGGGCCAATTGGGTTTTTTGGTCTCAAGATTTTGAAGGTTTCATTGGCAGAAAAAGAGGGTGGATCAGTAGGAGGTGCAACATAACCAAGTAAATCATTAATGATTTTGGCAGAAATCATAATGAATTTCCCTCTAATGGTTGTAGATACAGCTTCTTCAATCAGATCACCAGATCTAGACATAATATTATGAACTTTCATATTGCTGTAAAATGTTTTCACAACAGTGGGGGAATATGGCATATGGATATTTAGCCAGGGAGCATAGTATTGAAGGTAAGGGTACAAGTCAATATTACAATTCTTTTTCAGATAATCCAGATCAACATACACTACAGGGCAGAAATGTCTATGCTTAAATTCATCATCATATACCTTCTGTGGTAAGGCCTTAAGCTCTGTCACATTGAATCCCTCAGGAGGACTAGTGAGTTGGTCATCCACTGGTGCTTGAGAGGCAGAAGGTGCTCCTGAAGCAGAAGCACTTGGGTGCTTAACTTGGTGTGAACTTGAAACACCGGCTTGAGATGTAATCTTCCCAACTACCTTGTCCAATTTGGATTTTTCTATTTCTTCCCTGAGTTGTTTACTGAAGGTATCCCCAGAAGACGAAGATGATTGAGGTTGCTCTGAATCCTTCTTCTTTCCCTTTCCTTGTACCTCTTTGGATTGAGACCGGGTGATTATTGGTTCCTTGAATACCACACCCTTTGGTTTCTTCTGAGGAGGTTGGTCTTTCTTTGAGACTTGAGGCTTTGGGTGAGGTTTCTTAGCGGGAGTCCTCTTTTTGGTCTTAGGCTTAGGAGGAGGTGAAGGTGAGGGTGAGTTTTTGGGAGATGGAGGAGTAAGTTCAGGGGTTCCAGATTCACTGGCAGCAGAGTGAGTGGAAGAAGGAGAATGAGACTTTTGAGGAATAGAGGGTAACTTTGTTCTTGCCATTGAAAAGTGGAAGAGAAACAAGAACTCTTGTTTTTGAAAGAAAGAAAAAATACAAGTGAAGATTAGGGAACAAGTGAAGAATGCAGAAGATAAAAATCACCTCTTATAGAAGATTGAAAGGTTGTAACGGCGATTTGATGTAGAAGGACGTGATTGAATGATGAGAAAACGGTTGAAGATGAAGAGTTGTGTCTTTCGAGTGAGAGAGCACTTCGAGTGAGATGAGGAAGTGCGACGTTCTGAGCTCCCCAGTAACTGATATAAGTGACAGTGCTCGAGCATGAACCCTAGTGCTCGAGTGATGTTCATACTGTGCTCGAGTGTGTTCTATCTGTGCTCGAGTGATGTTCTGGAAAAATAAAGAAACAAGTAGAACGTACCTGGATTGTTGATTCCCTGACATATTTTGCATCTTTGTACTCAAATCCTCCAAGATCATTTGAGTAACCATGATTTGGATAGCTTTTGCACAGAGATTCTTCTACCTCACTCGAGCAGGCATTCCTCACCTCAAGCATGTTCATACCATGCTCGAGTGAGAATTCCTCACTCGCGAGTGAGTTCAATTCTCACTGTAGTTTATGATATATTCCCTTGTGTTCTTAACTGCTCTGTTAACCTCTGTTCTAACTATAAGAGAACAGAGCATCATGAATAGTGCTGTGCTCGAGCAGAGCTTCTTGTGCTCGAGTGACACAGCTCCTCACTCGAGCAGTACCTCCAGTGCTTCGAGTGAGACTCCTGCAAAAATAAATTTTGGCCACTCCGATGCTAAAGTCAGTATGGTTATCATCAAACAAACATTTAATTAAACTTTTTAACAAGAAAACTTACAACTCATCGGGATTAACCATTCCCAATTCTCTTCGAATATAGAGAAATTGCTCTTTTGCAATTGGTTTCGTGAAAATATCCGCAAGTTGAAGATGAGTTGGTATGAATTCCACTTTGACATCTTTCTTTTGAACATGATCTCGAATGAAGTGATGTCGAATGTCTATATGCTTGGTTCTTGAATGTTGTACAGGATTTTTTGCCAAGCTTATCGTGCTAGTATTATCACAATAGATTGGGATTTCTTTTAAATAAATTCCCAAATCTTGAAGTTGTTGTTTTAACCATAGCACTTGAGAACAGCAACTTGCCACAGCTATATATTCAGCTTCAGTCGAAGATAATGAAACTGTGTTCTGCTTTTTGCTGAACCATGATACTAGAGAACCTCCGAGAAATTGACATTGTCCACTGGTACTCTTTCTGTCAGTTTTATATCCACCGTGATCTGAATCTGAATATGCCATTAAGTATTCGTTCCCTCTCTTTGGATTCCAAAGTCTAAGCTCTGAAGTATCTCCTAGATATTTGAAAATTCTTTTTACTGTCTCTGCATGAGATACTTTAGGATTGGATTGATACCTTGCACACATTCCTACACTGAACTGAATATCTGGCCTGCTTGCTGTAAGATAGAGTAATGAACCAATCATTCCTCTATACTTTGTGATGTTGAAGCTAGGTCCCTTTACATCAGCATCCAGCAATGTTGTAGAACTCATTGGAGTATCAGCTCCGTTAGCATTATCTAGACCATATTTCTTCAGCAATTCTTTTAAATACTTTGTCTGAGATATAAATATGCCATTCTTCTTTTGTTTGATCTGAAGTCCAAGAAAGAAGTTCAATTCTCCCATCATGGACATTTCAAATTCTCCCTGCATAATCTTAGAAAAATCTTGACACATAGATTCGTTAGTAGCACCAAAAATAATATCATCAACATAGATTTGAACTATTAGAATATCATTTTTGTTATGTTTGATGAATAGAGTTGTATCAACTTTACCTCTGACAAAACCTTGATCAAGAAGAAATTTGCTTAGTCTTTCATACCAAGCTCTGGGAGCTTGTTTCAAACCATATAATGCTTTCTTAAGTTTGAAGACATAATCAGGTTTTGTTTCATCTTCAAAACCAGGAGGCTGTTCGACATAAACTTCCTCCATAATATATCCATTTAGAAAAGCACTTTTTACATCCATTTGATAAAGTTTAAAACTTTTGATGCAAGCAAAAGCTAAGAGTACTCGTATTGCTTCCAATCTTGCCACTGGAGCATATGTTTCCTCATAATCAATACCTTCTTCTTGATTATAGCCTTTGGCAACCAATCTTGCTTTATTTCTCACAATGATTGCTGATTCATCAAGTTTGTTTTTGAAAACCCATTTGGTCCCTATAACCGTATGATCTTTAGGTCGAGGAACCAAATCCCAAACTTGATTTCTTTGAAATTGATTTAATTCTTCTTGCATAGCAATCACCCAATCATTGTCAGATAAAGCTTCTTCTATATTAGAAGGTTCAATCTCAGAAATAAAAGCAGAAAATGTTACCTCATTGAGGATTCTATTTCTGGTTTTGACACCTTCATGAATATCTCCTATAACTTGATCAATTGGATGATCCTTCATATGTCTCTATGCTTTAGGTTGATCATGATCATCAATATCTTCCAAATTTTGAAGATCATTTGTTTCAAAATCATCCTGCTTTGAAATAGATTTGTTTTTCTTGATTGAATCCATTTCTTCTTCATCATTAAGTTTTGTCTGAGACTCAATTTCATCAAACACAACATGAATAGATTCTTCAATAGTACATGTTCTTTTATTGAAAATTCTATAAGCTTTACTTCTATTAGAATATCCTAGAAAAATACCTTCATCAGACTTTGAATCAAATTTACCTAAATTTTCCTTATCATTGTTGTGAATGAAACACTTACACCCGAAAATATGAAGATGAGCAATATTTGGCTTTCTTCCTTTGTAGAGTTCATATGGTGTCTTTCCAAGAGATTTGCGAATATATGCTCTGTTTGAAATATAGCATGCAGTACTCATTGCATCTGCCTAGAACTCTTGTGACATTTCTTTTTCATTAAGTAAAGCTCTTGCCATTTCAATAAGCACTCTGTTCTTCCTTTCCACTACTCCATTTTGTTGAGGTGTTCTAGGAGCTGAGAAGTTGTGATCTATCCCCTCGTTGTTGCAGTAATCTTCAAACAATTGATTATCAAATTCTCCTCCATGATCTGTTCTAATAGAGACAATAGAAACACCTTTCTCATTTTGAACCTTTTTGGCAAACATAATAAATTCAGTAAAAGTTTCATCTTTTGAGGCAATGAATATAGTCTAAGAAAATCTAGTAAAATCATCTACAATTACTAACGTATATAAGTTTCCTCCAAAACTTTTTACTCGTGCAGGTCCTACCAAATCCATATGAAGTAATTGTAAAGGTTTTGAAGTAGAAATTTCATATTTTGTTTTAAAAGAAGATTTAGTTTGTTTGCCTTTTTGACATGCTTCACAAATCAT
This sequence comes from Inga oerstediana, assembly GCA_963210345.1. NCBI lineage: Eukaryota > Viridiplantae > Streptophyta > Magnoliopsida > Fabales > Fabaceae > Inga > Inga oerstediana. The sequence continues at coordinate 61,728,142 of OY723400.1, read as the reverse complement.
GTTATCTTTGAATTTTAGCTTGGGAAGGCCAACAATTAAATCTTTTCTGATCAATTTGTCAAGTTGATTCATATTGACATGAGCCAAACGCTTATGCCATAACCAACTTTCCTCTGATCGACTCAGAAAACAATTTTCAGAAGAATTTGAATTTAAATCAATTGTATAACAATTACCGTCCCTTTGAGCTCGGATTTTTGCCTTGATAGTTTCTTTGTTTAGAGGTAGATCTTTCTTACTGACTATCAAGCATTCTTTCGAGTCGAAAATCACCCAGTTATCTTTGTCAGTACTTTGGCTCACGCTTAAGAGATTGTGGCATAATCCTTCAACATAATATACTCCGTTGATTTGAAACCCATCTGTTCTTCCCACTTCACCAATTCCAGCAATACGTCCGGATTGATTTCCTCCAAAAGTCACCTTTCCTCCTTCTCTAGGTTCAAACATGGTGAACTTATTTTTGTCACCAGTCATGTGTCTCGAACATCCACTATCAATATACCATTTGTTCGCTCGAGATGCTTTGAGACATACCTAGAATAAGATGATCAAGTTTTAGGTACCCACACTTTCTTGGGTCCTTTGTGGTTAGTATTTGGAATATGTGTCCCTTTCGGAACCCATTTATATGTTCCAACAACCTTTCCCTTTTTGAAATAACACGATGAAGTATAATGTCCTTTCCTATTACAAAAATTGCATGACACAAATGTGTTAGATCCCAAGTTTTGATGATAACAATAATTCAATTATGATTAAAACATGTTTTTAGAAGGTTAAGAAAAGATTCCAAGTTAACCAAATGCATATCTGGTGTTTGCTGATATCTGCTGTGAAAATGCACTTGAGTGCTCGAGCATGAAATCTGCACTTGAGCACAAATCACTTCTGTACTCGAGCAGGTGTGAGAGAAAGCCAGGAAGTGAGTACCCGAGAGGCATTCTCCCTTTGTAACCAATGGATCACTCGAAGCACAAAGTATGCACTCGAGCAGAGAAGTCATTCTCACTCGAGCACGTATGCGAGCAGGGCATGCGAGCACTTGGCCGAGAGCAAAGCAATGGTGTGCTTCCTATATTCACTCGAGCAAGGGTATGCGAGTGATTGGCCGAGAGCAAGTTAAGGCATGCTTCCATCATTCACTCGAGAAAGGCACTGCGAGTACTTGGCCGAGAGTCTTGAAGTTCAGAAAAGTATAAGTGTGCTCGAGCACACCCATCCATGCTTGGAGTGACACGTCCATGCTTGCGAGTATAATTTCCATCCCTCTCCAGATCAGTTGCGAGTGCTTGTTCAAGAGAGCATATTCTTTCAGAATATGCTTCTCACTCGAGCAGAGGTAAGTGTGCTCGAGTGAGGGCCAATATCACCCGCGAGTGAAAATTCTATCCCTCTGGAATTATGGTGCGAGTGATGGTTTAGAGAGCATATTCCTTGAGAATATGCTTCTCACTCGAGCAGAGGTAAGTGTGCTCGAGTGAGGGTCAAGATCACTCGCGAGTGCAAATTCTCACTCTTGTCAAAATGGTATGCGAGTGATGACCCGAGAAGACACTCCCAGTGAAAAATGCAAGGATCACTCGAGCAGAGATTTTGTGCTCGAGTGAGACCTCTCTTCACCCGCGAGTGAAGATATTTTCTCTCTGATTCTCCATGCAAGCACAACCCGATAACAGAGGTATATGAAGGAAAATAGGAGATCACTCGAGGTGAGCCTTTCATGCTCGAAGTGATGCCCTGTTGACCACAGAATATGATAAGTTTCACAACGTTCATTACGAATATAATTTATTGTTATTAATTCATATCATCATTGCTCTTTATCTTTGTTTAACATTGTTTTGAATGTTTTAAGAGGATGATACAGGAATATGAACGTTTGAACTAAGCCACATGAGAAAAGTGATACAACGGCAGACAAGATGATTATGAACACGCTGGCACCTACCGCACTCAAACTATTCTAATATGCACGTGTCTGCCAATATTTTCAAATGTCCCGCTCCACAACTGAAGAGAATCCAAACGGGCAAAAGATGGAGCAACTATATATATACAGAGACTCACGGAGAAACATATACAACACAGCACAAGAATTCACAAGCTCATATCAATTCTCTGTTATTCATCTGATTTCTCTGTATACACTTTTGATCTTCAGTGTTTATTCATTTACTCTGTAAGAGAGTCTTCATTCAAACTCTAAACTCTATGATTGTGTAAACTCAAGGTATTGGGACCTTGAGAGGGTAGTTATTCCTTACGAGAGAAGCAGTTGAGAGAATTCCTTGTAGTATCTTTCACTCATAAGCCTTATAAGATACAAGCAGGAGAGAACGTTGTTGTTCATAAGACTTACAGTGGTGTAAGCAGAAGAAAACGTTGCTGCTCATAAGTCTTGTATAAATAAGCAAGTGAGAAGAGTCATAGGTTGTTTCTCTGCACATAAGACTTGTCGTAAGGGGGAGAGAAGTTTCTTGTCAAGAGAATATTTCTGCTCGTAGTCCATTCAAGGACGATCGTTGTCTTGTGGCATTCTGAGAGCCCATTGAATCTTGGAGATAGTGTGAAAAGCTCAGTAGGTCTTGACCTCTGAGGACTGGACGTAGGCATTGTTGTTAGGCCGAACCAGTATAACTCTCTGTGTTCAAATCTTCTCTTCTCTACTCTATCCACTATATTTACATATCACCATCTCAAACGAAAAATTTATAACATCACCCAATTCACCCCCCTCTTGGGTGAAGCTTGCCGCTTACATTTGGTATCAGAGCCTCGTCTTCTCCGAAGAGCCTAACAGCTTGAGAAGGATCCTATCAATGGCAACAATGGGTGAAAATATCCTTCCAGACGGTGCTTCAATCACTAGACCTCCTGGTTTTGCTGGAGAACATTTTTCGTTCTGGAAAGCCAAATTCAGAGTGTTCGTGATGGCCAACGAGTATGGATTATGGAATGTTATACAAGATGGTGACTATGTTCCAATGAAGAAAATCGAAGATAGAGCTGTCAAAAAGAGTCCAGATGAGTTTGACGAAAATGACAAGAGGTTAGTAACATTAAATAGCAAAGCCATTTTAATGATACAGAGTGCTCTTAGTCAAAAAGAGTATTTTCGTATATGTACTCTACCTACTGCCAAAGATATGTGGGATGCACTTGAAATTGCTCACGAAGGTACATCTGGAATCAAAGAAAATAGGATCAATACTTTAATAACAGAGTATGATTTATTTCGTATGAAATCTGGAGAGAGTATATCAGAATTTGAACTAAGGTATACTCATCTTGTTAATCAATTATCTGCTCTTGGAAAGTCGTTTGATCAAAATTCCCAGGTAAGAAAGATTCTTAATATTCTTACAAAAGAATGGGAAGCAAAGGTGACAGCCATTGAAGAAGCCAAAGGAGAGTCTATGAGATCCGTAGCTGCTCTCTTTGGTAGTCTTTCTGAATATGAAGGTAAGTTAAGATTCAAAAAGGAACTTGAAGAAGTTGATGATAGAAAGAAAAGGGGAGTTGCATTTAAAGCTATCAAAGAAGAAGAAGAAACTTCCGAGAATGAAGAAATTCCTAGTGATGATGAAATGGGAATGATCGTGAGAAAGTTCAAGAAATTCTACCGAAGAGGACAAAGGAATTTCAAGAATTATCAAGGAGGACCAAGCAAGAAAGAAAACAAAGAACACCAAATAGTATGCTATGAATGCGGAAAACCAGGACACATCAAATCTGAATGCTTCAGGAACAAAGACAAAAAGAAGCAGAAAAAGAAAGCATATATATCATCTATTTGGGGTGATAGTTCGTCAGACGAAGAAAATGACAACGACGAAGTAGCCAATCTATGCTTGGTAGCTAAGGAAGAAGAATCAGACTCTGAGGTAAGTGACTCTGAACCATCTTATAATGAATTATTATCTGAATATAATGCATTGCATACAGAGTTCATTAAAGTTGCTAAAGAAATGGTTAGTTATAAGAAGAGAGTAAAAGAATTAGAAAATAATGTCATGTCATCACATAAAATGTGTAAAGAGAAAGATAAGAAAATAGAAGACTTAACAAAGATTGTTGAAAAATTTACTAAAGGAAGTGAAACTCTCAAGGTTATCTTAAGTTCTCAGAAAGTTTCTTTTGATAAATCTGGAATTGGATATAACGCTGTGCATGATAAGAATAAAAAGAGTAGTAGAGACTATCTTAAATATTTTAGGAATTCTGTGCATACATCAAATCCATTTGTGTCATGCAATTTCTGTAATAGGAAAGGACATTATACTTCATCATGTTATTTTAAAAAGGGAAAGGTTGTTGGAACATATAAATGGGTTCCGAAAGGGACACATATTCCAAATACTAACCACAAAGGACCCAAGAAAGTGTGGGTACCTAAAACTTGATCATCATATTCTAGGTATGTCTCAAGGCATCTCGAGCGAACAAATGGTATATCGATAGTGGATGTTCGAGACACATGACTGGTGACAAAAATAAGTTCACCATGTTTGAACCTAGAGAAGGAGGAAAGGTGACTTTTGGAGGTAATCAATCCGGACGTATTGCTGGAATTGGTGAGGTTGGAAGGACAGATGGCTTTCAAATCAACGGAGTATATTATGTTGAAGGATTATGTCACAATCTCTTAAGCGTGAGCCAAAGCACTGACAAAGATAACTGGGTGATCTTCGACTCAAAAGAATGCTTGATAGTCAGTAAGAAAGATCTCCTTCTAAACAAAGAAACTATCAAGGCAAAAATCCGAGCACAAAGGGACGGTAATTGTTATACAATTGATTTAAATTCAAATTCTTCTGAAAATTGTTTTCTGAGTCGATCAGAGGAAAGTTGGTTATGGCATAAGCGGTTGGCTCAGTCAATATGAATCAACTTGACAAATTGATCAGAAAAGATTTGGTTGTTGGTCTTCCCAAGCTAAAATTCAAAGATAACATGATTTGTGAAGCATGTCAAAAAGGCAAACAAACTAAATCTTCTTTTAAAACAAAATATGAAATTTCCACTTCAAAACCTTTACAATTACTTCATATGGATTTAGTAGGACCTGCAAGAGTAAAAAGTTTTGGAGGAAACTTGTATACGTTAGTAATTGTAGATGATTTTACTAGATTTGCTTGGACTATATTCATTGCCTCAAAAGATGAAACTTTTGCTGAATTTATTATGTTTGCCAAAAAGGTTCAAAATGAGAAAGGTGTTTCTATTGTTTCTATTAGAACAGATCATGGAGGAGAATTTGATAATCAACTGTTTGAAGATTACTGCAACAACGAGGGGATAGATCACAACTTCTCAGCTCCAAGAACACCTCAACAAAATGGAGTAGTGGAAAGGAAGAACAGAGTGCTTACAGAAATGGCAAGAGCTTTACTTAATGAAAAAGAAATGTCACAAGTGTTCTGGGCAGATGCAATGAGTACTGCATGCTACATTTCAAACAGAGCATATATTCGCAAATCTCTTGGAAAGACACCATATGAACTCTACAAAGGAAGAAAGCCAAATATTGCTCATCTTCATATCTTCGGGTGTAAGTGTTTCATTCACAACAATGGTAAGGAAAATTTAGGTAAATTTGATTCAAAGTCTGATGAAGGTATTTTTCTAGGATATTCTAATAGAAGTAAAGCTTATAGAATTTTCAATAAAAGAACATGTACTATTGAAGAATCTATTCATGTTGTGTTTGATGAAATTGAGTCTCAGACAAAACTTAATGATGAAGAAGAAATGGATACAGTCAAGAAAAACAAATCTATTTCAAAGCAGGATGATTTTGAAACAAATGATCTTCAAAATTTGGAAGATGTTGATCATGATCAACCTAAAGCATGGAGACATATGAAGGATCATCCAATTGATCAAGTTATAGGAGATATTCATGAAGGTGTCAAAACCAGAAATAGAATCCTCAATGAGGTAACATTTTCTGCTTTTATTTCTGAGATTGAACCTTCTAATATAGAAGAAGCTTTATCTGACAATGATTGGGTGATTGCTATGCAAGAAGAACTAAATCAATTTCAAAGAAATCAAGTCTGGGATTTGGTTCCTCGACCTAAAGACCATACGGTTATAGGGACCAAATGGGTTTTCAAAAACAAACTTGATGAATCTGCAATCATTGTGAGAAATAAAGCAAGATTGGTTGCAAAAGGCTATAATCAAGAAGAAGGTATTGATTATGAGGAAACATATGCTCCAGTGGCAAGATTGGAAGCAATACGAGTACTCTTAGCCTTTGCTTGCATCAAAAATTTTAAACTTTATCAAATGGATGTAAAAAGTGCTTTTCTAAATGGTTATATTATGGAGGAAGTTTATGTCGAACAGCCTCCTGGTTTTGAAGATGAAACAAAACCTGATTATGTCTTCAAACTTAAGAAAGCATTATATGGTTTGAAACAAGCACCCAGGGCTTGGTATGAAAGACTAAGCAAATTTCTTCTTGATCAAGGTTTTGTCAGAGGTAAAGTTGACACTACTCTATTCATCAAACATAACAAAAATGATATTCTAATAGTTCAAATTTATGTTGATGATATTATTTTTGGTGCTACTAACGAATCTATGTGTCAAGATTTCTCTAAGATTATGCAGGGAGAATTTGAAATGTCCATGATGGGAGAATTGAACTTCTTTCTTGGACTTCAGATCAAACAAAAGAAGAATGGCATATTTATATCTCAGACAAAATATTTGAAAGAGTTGCTGAAGAAATATGGTTTAGATAATGCCAATGGAGCTGATACTCCAATGAGTTCTACAACATTGCTGGATGCTGATGTAAAGGGACCGAGCTTCAATATCACAAAGTATAGAGGAATGATTGGTTCATTACTCTATCTTACAGCAAGCAGGCCAGATATTCAGTTCAGTGTAGGAATGTGTGCAAGGTATCAATCCAATCCTAAAGTATCTCATGCAGAGACAGTAAAAAGAATCTTCAAATATCTAGGAGATACTTCAGAGCTTGGACTTTGGTATCCAAAGAGAGGGAACGAGTACTTAATGGCATATTCAGATTCAGATCACGGAGGATATAAAACTGACAGAAAGAGTACCAGTGGACAATGTCAATTTCTCGGTGGTTCTCTAGTGTCATGGTTCAGCAAGAAGCAGAACACAGTCTCATTATCTTCGACTGAAGCTGAATATATAGCTGTGGCAAGCTGCTGTTCACAAGTGCTATGGTTAAAACAACAACTTCAAGATTTGGGAATTTATTTAAAAGAAATTCCAATCTATTGTGATAATACTAGCACAATAAGCTTGGCAAAGAACCCCGTACAACATTCAAGAACCAAGCATATAGACATTCGACATCATTTCATTCGAGATCATGTTCAAAAGAAAGATGTCAAAGTGGAATTCATACCAACTCATCTTCAACTTGCGGATATTTTCACGAAACCAATTGCAAAAGAGCAATTTCTCTATATTCGAAGAGAATTGGGAATGGTTAATCCCAATGAGCTGTAAGTTTTCTTGTTAAAATGTTTAATTAAATGTTTTGATGATAACCATACTAACTTTGGCATCGGAGTGGCCAAAATGTGTTTTTGCAGGACTCTCACTCGAAGCACAGGAGGCACTGCTCGAGTGAGGAGCTGTGTCACTCGAGCACAAGAAGCTCTGCTCGAGCATAGCACTATTCATGAAGCTCTGTTTTCTTATAGTTAGAACAGAGGTTAACAGAGGAGTCAAGAACACAAAAGGAATATAACATAAACTACAGTGAGAATTGAGCTCACTCGCGAGTGAGGAATTCTCACTCGAGCATGGTATGAACATGCTTGAAGTGAGAAATGCCTGCTCGAGTGAGGAAGAAGAATCTCTGTGCAAGAGCTATCCAAATCAAGGTTACTCAAATGATCTTGGAGGATTTGAGTACAAAGTTGGAAAATATGTCAGGAAATCAACCATCCAGGTACGTTCTACTTGTTTCTTTATTTTCCAGAACATCACTCGAGCACAGTTAGAACACTCGCGAGCACAGTATGAACATCACTCGAGCACTAGGAATCATGCTCGAGCACTGGCACTTATATCAGTTACTGGGGAGCTCAGAACGTCGCACTTCCTCATCTCACTCGAAGTGCTCTCTCACTCGAGAGTCACAACTCTTCATCTTCAACCGTTCTCTCATCATTTAATCACGTCCTTCTGCTTCAAATCGACGTTACAACCTCTCAATCTTCTATAAGAGGTGATTCTTGTTTTCTGCATTCTTCACTTGTGCCCTAATTCCCTCTTCGTGTATCTTATTTTTTTTCTTCTTTCAAAAAAACAAGAGTACTTGGTTCTCTTCCTCTTTTCAAATGGCTAGGACAAAACTACCTTCTATCTCTCAAAGATCTCATTCACCTTCTCCTACTCACTCTGCTGCAAGTAAGTCTGGAACCCCTGATCTTACTCCTCCATCTCCCAAAAACTCACCCTCACCTTCACCTCCTCCTAAGCACAAAACCAAGAAGAGGACCCTGAAAACACATCCAAAACCTAAAGTTTCCAAGAAAGACCAACCTCCTCAAAAGAAAGAAAAGGGTGTGGTCTTCAAGGAACCCATACTCACCCGGTCCCAATCCAAAGAAGTACAAGGGAAGGGAAAGAAGAAGGATTTAGAGCAACCCCAATCTTCCTCTTCATCTGGGGATACCTTCAGCAAACAACTCAGGGATGCAATAGAAAAATCCAAATTGGACAAGTTAGTTGGGAAGATCACATCTCAGGCAGGTGTCTCAAGTTCACATCAAGTCAAGCACCCAAGTGCTTCTGCTTCTGGAGCACCTTCTGCCTCTCAAGCACCAGTGGATGACCAACTTACTAGTCCTCCTGAGGGATTTAATGTGACAGAGCTTAAGGCCTTATCACAGCAGGTATATGATGATGAATTCAAACATAGGCATTTCTGTCCAGTAGTATATGTTGATTTGGATTATCTGAAAAAGAATTGTCATTTGGACTTGTACCCTTACCTTCAGTACTATGCTCCCTGGCTAAATATTCATATGCCATATTCCCCCACTGTTGTAAAGACATTTTATTCCAACATGAAAACTCATAATATCATGTCTAGATCCGGTGATTTGATTGAAGAAGCTGTATCCACAACCATTAGAGGGAAATTCATTATGATTTCTGCCAAAATCATTAATGATTTGCTTGGTTATGTAGCACCTCCTACTGATCCACCCCCATTCTCTGCCAATGATACCTTTAACATCTTGAGACCAAAAGACCCAATTGGACCCCTCACTTTCAAGCCTATTGACATGCCTGATAATCACAGAATCCTCCATTACATTTATTCCCGGAGCATAGTCAATAAATCCAGAAATTTTACCCACTTTGCACAAAAGGATTACTATCTTCTGGCTTCATTGGTTGCTGGGCAACAGAGGAATGTAGGGGAGATCATTTTTAGTGAGATGCGAAGGTTTCGATTTTCTTCAACAAGATCCACAACCATACCTTACCCTCAACTTGTTTCTTTCATCTTGATGAAGAACAAAATTTGGTATCTGGAAGGGAAAGAAAGGGTGCTCATCTCAAGGTTTGGAAAGACTCAATTAACACACATGGGTATCAATCTTTCAGTGAGTCGAACCAAAGCCACATCAAAGAGGGAAGCAACACCATCTAGAGGAGATGAGGCACAATCATCTGCACAAGGTCCTATTCCTCCTCCTTCATTTCTCAATGCCTCACTGTCCAATCATCTGTCTGAGGTTATTAATCAAGCTGTATCAAGTTTGAAGAAGGAGCTAGTGACTGAGTATGAGAAACTTGTGGAGAAGATGGAAACACAAGTAGTTAAATTGGTAGATCAGGCCAATCTTAACTTTGAACTGATGTTCAAAACACAAGATGAGATGTCACAGAGGATCAATAATATGGAGACTTTTCTGCATTCTCATTTTCCCTCCTCATCTTCCGGGGTGCCTCCAGAGACCACTCATACCTCACCCCCTCATTCAGAGACACATGTACTTTTCACTGATCCTGAATCTAATGTTGATGTTACATTTGTCCCACAACCATCATCTCCTCCTGACCAGCCCATTGACCCTCTCTCTGCCATGATATCTTTTGTTCCACCTCCAGAACCCCCTTCTGATGTTGACAAAACGGGGGAGAAGGATGTGTGATGTTTTCTGAGCCTTCTGTAGGCTGTAGGGTGTATATGGGTGTTTGGGTAGTTTTCTGTATTGGGTAGGATTTGATATGTATGTCATTTTTCTATTTTAAAGTTATCTTGTATTGTTCAAGTTTGTTAAAGTTAATGATATGGTTTAAGTTTCTCATTATCAAAATTTCAATGTTTCAAGTTATTTGTTAAGTTATATACCTCATACTATACTTATCTTGGCTGTTAAGTGTCCAGAGGAAACATTGCAGGAAAACTTGAATTTGGAACTTAAACTTGATATGCATTTTGGAAACTTTGAAGAAATTTCAAAACTTTTCAATTTCATTCTTTTTCTTTTAAACCTTCATCACAAAGAGTTTTGTCATCATCAAAAAGGGGGAGAATGTTAGATCCCAAGTTTTGATGATAACAATAATTCAATTATGATTAAAACATGTTTTTAGAAGGTTAAGAAAAGATTCCAAGTTAACCAAATGCATATCTGGTGTTTGCTGATATCTGCTGTGAAAATGCACTTGAGTGCTCGAGCATGAAATCTGCACTCGAGCACAAATCACTTCTGTACTCGAGCAGGTGTGAGAGAAAGCCAGGAAGTGAGTACCCGAGAGGCATTCTCCCTTTGTAACCAATGGATCACTCGAAGCACAAAGTATGCACTCGAGCAGAGAAGTCATTCTCACTCGAGCACGTATGCGAGCAGGGCATGCGAGCACTTGGCCGAGAGCAAAGCAATGGTGTGCTTCCTATATTCACTCGAGCAAGGGTATGCGAGTGATTGGCCTAGAGCAAGTTAAGGCATGCTTCCATCATTCACTCGAGAAAGGCACTGCGAGTACTTGGCCGAGAGTCTTGAAGTTCAGAAAAGTATAAGTGTGCTCAAGCACACCCATCCATGCTTGGAGTGACACGTCCATGCTTGCGAGTATAATTTCCATCCCTCTCCAGATCAGTTGCGAGTGCTTGTTCAAGAGAGCATATTCTTTCAGAATATGCTTCTCACTCGAGCAGAGGTAAGTGTGCTCGAGTGAGGGCCAATATCACCCGCGAGTGAAAATTCTATCCCTCTGGAATTATGGTGCGAGTGATGGTTTAGAGAGCATATTCCTTGAGAATATGCTTCTCACTCGAGCAGAGGTAAGTGTGCTCGAGTGAGGGTCAAGATCACTCGCGAGTGCAAATTCTCACTCTTGTCAAAATGGTATGCGAGTGATGACCCGAGAAGACACTCCCAGTGAAAAATGCAAGGATCACTCGAGCAGAGATTTTGTGCTCGAGTGAGACCTCTCTTCACCCGCGAGTGAAGATATTTTCTCTCTGATTCTCCATGCAAGCACAACCCGATAACAGAGGTATATGAAGGAAAATAGGAGATCACTCGAGGTGAGCCTTTCATGCTCGAAGTGATGCCCTGTTGACCACAGAATATGATAAGTTTCACAACGTTCATTACGAATATAATTTATTGTTATTAATTCATATCATCATTGCTCTTTATCTTTGTTTAACATTGTTTTGAATGTTTTAAGAGGATGATACAGGAATATGAACGTTTGAACTAAGCCACATGAGAAAAGTGATACAACGGCAGACAAGATGATTATGAACACGCTGGCACCTACCGCACTCAAACTATTCTAATATGCACGTGTCTGCCAATATTTTCAAATGTCCCGCTCCACAACTGAAGAGAATCCAAACGGGCAAAAGATGGAGCAACTATATATATACAGAGACTCACGGAGAAACATATACAACACAGCACAAGAATTCACAAGCTCATATCAATTCTCTGTTATTCATCTGATTTCTCTGTATACACTTTTGATCTTCAGTGTTTATTCATTTACTCTGTAAGAGAGTCTTCATTCAAACTCTAAACTCTATGATTGTGTAAACTCAAGGTATTGGGACCTTGAGAGGGTAGTTATTCCTTACGAGAGAAGCAGTTGAGAGAATTCCTTGTAGTATCTTTCACTCATAAGCCTTATAAGATACAAGCAGGAGAGAACGTTGTTGTTCATAAGACTTACAGTGGTGTAAGCAGAAGAAAACGTTGCTGCTCATAAGTCTTGTATAAATAAGCAAGTGAGAAGAGTCATAGGTTGTTTCTCTGCACATAAGACTTGTCGTAAGGGGGAGAGAAGTTTCTTGTCAAGAGAATATTTCTGCTCGTAGTCCATTCAAGGACGATCGTTGTCTTGTGGCATTCTGAGAGCCCATTGAATCTTGGAGATAGTGTGAAAAGCTCAGTAGGTCTTGACCTCTGAGGACTGGACGTAGGCATTGTTGTTAGGCCGAACCAGTATAACTCTCTGTGTTCAAATCTTCTCTTCTCTACTCTATCCACTATATTTACATATCACCATCTCAAACGAAAAATTTATAACATCACCCAATTCACCCCCCTCTTGGGTGAAGCTTGCCGCTTATAAAATGGATTTGATGTATGCACAGAATTCCTAAAATATTTAAGATAGTCTTTCATGTGATGATATGACATTACTTTCTAATTCTTTTACTTTCTTCTTATAACTAACCATTTCTTTAGCAACTTTAATGAACTCTGTATGCAATGCATTATATTCAGATAACAATTCATTATAAGAGGGTTCAGAGTCACTTACCTCAAAGTCTGATTCTTCTTCCTTAGCTACCAAGCATAAATTGGCTACTTCGTCGTTGTCATTTTCTTCGTCTGACGAACTATCACCCCAAATAGATGATATATATGCTTTCTTTTTCTGCTTCTTTCTATCTTTGTTCCTGAAGCATTCAGATTTGATGTGTCCTGGTTTTCCACATTCATAGCATACTATTTGGTGTTCTTTGTTTTCTTTCTTTCTTGGTCCTCCTTGATAATTCTTGAAATTCCTTTGTCCTCTTCTGTAGAATTTCTTGAACTTTCTCACGATCATTCTCATTTCATCATCACTAGGAACATCTTCATTCTCGGAAGTTTCTTCTTCTTCTTTAATAGCTTTAAATGCAACTCCCTTTTTCTTTCTATCATCGACTTCTTCAAGTTCCTTTTTGAATCTCAACTTACCTTCATATTCGGAAAGACTACCAAAGAGAGCAGCTACGGATCTCATAGACTCTCCTTTGGCTTCTTCGATGGCTGTCACCTTTGCTTCCCATTCTTTCGTAAGAATATTAAGAATCTTTCTTACCTAGGAATTTTGATCAAACAACTTTCCAAGAGCAGATAATTGATTAACAAGATGAGTATACCTTAGTTCAAATTCTGATATACTCTCTCCAGATTTCATACGAAATAAATCATACTCTGTTATTAAAGTATTGATCCTATTTTCTTTGATTCCAGATGTACCTTCGTGAGCAATTTCAAGAGCATCCCACATATCTTTGGCAGTAGGTAGAGTACATATACGAAAATATTCTTTTTGACTAAGAGCACTCTGTATCATTAAGATGGCTTTGCTATTTAATGTTACTAACCTTTTGTCATTTTCGTCAAACTCATCTGGACTCTTTTTAACTGCTTTATCTTTGATTTTCTTCACTGGAACATAGTCACCATCTTGTATAACATTCCATAATCCGTATTCGTTGGCCATCACGAATACTCTGAATTTGGCTTTCCAGAACGAAAAATGATCTCCAGCAAAACTAGGAGGTCTAGTGATTGAAGCACCGTCTGGAAGGATATTTTCACCCATTGTTGCCATTTGTCGGATCCTTCTCAAGCTGTTAGGCTCTTCGGAGAAGACGAGGCTCTGATACCAAATGAAAGAGGCAAGCTTCACCCAAGAGGGGGGTGAATTGGGTGATGTTATAAATTTTTCGTTTGAGGTGGTGATATGTAAATATAGTGAATAGAGTAGAGTAGAGAAGATTTGAACACAGAGAGTTATACTGGTTCGGCCTAACAACAATGCCTACGTCCAGTCCTCAGAGATCAAGACCTACTGAGCTTTTCACAATATCTCCAAGATTCAATGGGCTCTCAGAACGCCACAAGACAACAATCGTCCTTGAATGGACTACGAGCAGAAATATTCTCTCAGCAAGAAACTTCTCTCCCCCTTACGACAAGTCCTATGTGCAGAGAAACAATCTATGACTCTTCTCACTTGCTTATGTATACAAGACTTATGAGCAGCAACGTTTTCTTCCGCTTACACCACTGTAAGTCTTATGAACAACAACGTTTTCTCCTGCTTGTATCTTATAAGGCTTATAAGTGGAAGACACTACAAGGGATTCTCTCAACTGCTTCTCTCGTAAGGAATAACTATCCTCTCAAGGTCCCAATACCTTGAGATCACACAAACATAGAATTTTGAGTTTGTATGAAGACTCTCTTACAGAGCAAATGAATAAATACTGAAGATCAAAGTGTATACAGAGAAAAATGATGAATAACAGAAACTTGATATGAGCTTATGAATGCATGTGCTGTATTTACTGTTTCTCCGTGAGTCTCTGTATATATATAGTTGCTCCAGTTTTTGCCCGTTTGGAAATTCTTCATTTGAGGAGCGGGACATTTTAAACTAATGGCAGACACGTGCATGTTTGAGTGCGGTAGGTGCCAGCGTGTTCATAATCATCTTGTCTGCCGTTGTATCACTTTTCTCATGTGATTCAATTCAAACGTTCATATTCCTGTATCATCCTCTTAAAACATTCAAAACAATGTTAAACAAAGATAAAAAGTAATGATGATATGAATTAATAACAATAAACTATATTCGTAATGAACGTTGTGATACTTAGCCTTTTCTGTGGTCAAACAGGGCATCACTCGAGCATGAAAGGCTCACCTTGAGTGATCTCCTATTTTCCTTCATATACCTCTGTTATCGGGTTGTGCTTGCATGGAAAATCATAGAGACAAAATCTTCACTCGCGGGTGAAGAAGGGTCTCACTCGAGCACAAAATCTCTGCTCGAGTGATCTTTGCCCATTACACTGGGAATGTCTTCTCGGGTCATTACTCGCATACCATTTTGACAAGAGTGAGAATTTGCACTCGCGGGTGATATGGACCCTCACTCGAGCACACTTACCTCTGCTCGAGTGAGAAGCATATTCTCAAGGAATATGCTCTCTAAACCATCACTCGCACCAGAATTTCAGAGGGATAGAATTTTCACTCGCGAGTGATATTTGCCCTCACTCGAGCACACTTACCTCTGCTCGAGTGAGAAGCATATTCTCAAGGAATATGCTCTCTTGAACAAGCACTCGTAACTGATCTGGAGAGGGATGGAAATATTACTCGCAAGCATGGACGTGTCACTCCGAGCATGGATGGGTGTGCTCGAGCACACTTGTACTTTTCTGAACTTCAAGACTCTCGGCCAAGTACTCGCAGTGTCTTGCTCGAGTGAATATAGGAAGCATGCCATTACTTGCTCTCGGCCAAGCACTCGCATGCCCTTGCTCGAGTGAATATAGGAAGCATGCCATTACTTGCTCTCGGCCAAGCACTCGCATGCCCTCACTCGCATGTGTGCTCGAGTGAGAATGACTTCTCTGCTCGAGTGTATACCTTGTGCTTCGAGTGATCCAGTAAATACAAAGGGAGAATGCCTCTCGGGTACTCACTTCCTGGCTTTCTCTCACACCTGCTCAAGTACAAAAGTGATTTGTGCTCGAGTGCAGATTTCATGCTCGAGCACTCAAGTGCAATTTCACAGCAGATATCAGCAAACTTCAGATATGCATTTGGTAACTTGGAATCTTTTCTTAACCTTCTAAAAACATGTTTTACTCATAATTGATTTATTGTTATCATCAAAACTTGGGATCTAACACATATAACTCATTCTTCTTGCTTCTAATCACTCTAATACTTCATTATATTAGTGATTGATGTATTTTTCCAGGAATACAATGAAGATATGATGTGAAGAGTCAAAAGGTGAATTTACGGAAGCTAAGCGTCAACGTTCACAACGGCTAGTTTTCAAATTGAAGAAGCCACACTCCAACGGATATATTATGCTCAAACGGTCATCAACCTTCATCAACTATAAATAGAAGATCATCCATAACAGAAGGGACCAAGTGTGCATACATCATCGAAATGTCAACTTCCTGACATCATTGCCCATCGCACATACTCTCTGTTTCTCTACTTTCTATATCATTTACATTTAAGAGAGAGAGTTTTTGTATTATATTTCAGTGTTCATCATATCCACTCTGTGAGAGAGTTTATAAACACTTTCAACTATATTTCTGAATTGATCTCAAGGTAGAGGGACATTGAGTGGGTTGATTTCCTTACGGGAAGCTGTAGAGAGAATCACTGGTAAGACTTTCTACTCATAAGACTTACAAGGTGCAAGCAGTAGAGAACGTTGCTGCTCGTAAGACTTACAGTGGTGTAAGCAGAAGAGAACGTTGCTGCTCGTTAGACTTGCATAGGTAAGCTGGAGGGAAAGATCTTCAGGATTGCTCTGCTCGTAAGACTTGTTGTAAGGGGGAGTATCTTGGTGAGAACTTTGTAAAGGCTTTTCTTGTGCCTGGATTAAATAAGAAAATAGTGGATTTGAAAATCTCAGGAGGAGCCTGGGGACTGGACGTAGGTCATCGTGGATTGGGCCGAACCAGGATAAATCACAGTTTGCATATTCTCTTCCCTAAACTCTTATACTTCCAGCATATATCATTTAGATATCTAACTGTGATTTATGATTCATTACTTTTATATTTATTGCTTCCTCTAAGATGCGAAAAGAATTTCAAAGTTATTAAGTTTTTATCTTACACCCAATTCATCCCCCTCTTGGGTGTCAGCCGGTTCTAACAGAGACATCTTCCCGTCTTCATTCCACCAATGCAATTCGCTCATACAGTTCTCTTATTTGTTCTCAGCATATCTTCTATCTCATCCTGTCTAAATTGTTAGTAGGGGAGGGTGAGATTCAAAAACAATCTCGGTAGGAAACAGATACCATAATGCATACATGATAGATGCTATATGTATGACATATTAGCTTTAACTAGATGTATGCCGCATAATGACATTTTTGCATGCTCAATGTTTCATGTAACAAAACTATGGCCACAGCAAAATAGAAATAGAGCTTCATTTGTTCAAATATACTCTACACAATCAAGTAAAGCAATCACATACATCACTACACAAGCAAAGATATCAATTACATGCAATTAAGGTAAGTCCCCTACCTTAGCCCTTCTTGATCCTTAAGTATGCTCCTCAAACTTTATGCCTCGTAATGTGTGTCACAGCTCAGCTCTCCACTCAGTCCTACAATTCTAAATGTACCATTTAGACACTTTCATAGTGCTTCTGGTGGTAATATGAAACTATTGTGAAAATTTACCAAAATACCTCTGGGACCCGGCTTGGCCTCCCGTACTCAGTTCGATCGTACTTTTTTTTGAAATTTTGTTTAGGCCTATCCTGACATAATTTTATCTAAGGAATAAATTTCTGAACTTAGAATTATCAAATTCAATGTCAAATTACAAACTTGAACTTGGCAGCCCCGCTTTAAGGGTTTTAGAGGTGTTTTCGTAATTATGCTTTTTTGGGCTTTTCCGAAAAAGTGACCAATTGTAACCCCACCTGAATTTCCCTCCTGAACTCAATGGAACCATCAAATCATTGAAAATCCAACTCTAAGACCCTCTAGCAGCCCTAGATGAAATATACGGGTTTTTCGGGGAAAATCGGGGTTTTGTGATTTCGACTCCGTAAACACATTCCCTTATACTCCTAACCACTTTATTGATTATTTCATTAAGCTAAAACTACCATTTAGACCCAATTTTGGCAACATAACTCATAGGCCATGTCATTTCTGAAAATTCAATCCAAAGACAATCTAGCAAAATTTCACCGATTAAATTATCCACAATAGCCAGAAATAAGCAATATATGAAGGTTTGGAGGTTATTTTTCACTTCTTTCTGGATTTTCTCAAAGTGATTGAGCCCTAGCTCTCTTCAACACAAGAAATGGAGCTTCCAAACCCTTAAATTACACGGAAGAGTAGCTTAGGAATGGAGTTATATGCATTATGAACCAATTTACAGAAGAAATCACTTACCTTTACAAGTTTTTCCTTCTCCTATTCTCTCTTTAAAATTTTGCTCTTCCTCTCTCATGTGGCTGCTGCAACATGACGGAAATTAGAAGAGGATGCAGATGAGAAATATTTTATAAGTCCATGCTTATGTCATCTTTAAGTATGCTTATGTCATAATTCCATTTTCGGATTTTTTTTTACAGATTTTCTGCCCAATTTTTGAAAAATCATAACTAATTTTGTAGACATCGAATTGGAGCGATTCTAAAGACTATAGAACCCTTATTATGTCTAGTTTCAAGGAAAAATATAGCTTTTTGCTAGCTGGACGCACAAAAGTTCCAGAATTTAAATCTTTAAATGCTATTCCAAAAGCACTCCAGTTTTTCTTGGCTAAATTCAAAAATTCATATCTTTTCGCATATAGCTTCAAATGATTCATATGACCTATCAAATTAAAGCTAAGGATGTGTACTTTTTTATCTTGTAAAATTTTATAATTTTAACTTATCATTTGGTCATACAAAATCAAATGATAAGCTCACTGCTTCACACGAAATTTCATCGTAAGCATAATCATATTCTCCAAAATTCACCATTTTACTTTCTTAATACCCCAAAGATATAATAAATATTAAGGAATAAATTTGGAGCACTTACTAAACTGGGGTTTAGGAGTTCACTTAATTCAGGTTTATTCCCAAACCTCTGATCTTAAAATTCAGGATATTACAGATATGCCAATATCTAGGGATGCATGATCAGGTCTAGCACATGTCGGGATGATGGTGATCATGCTTAAACTTTTTGCCCAAAATGTAGCCTTTATAGTGGATTAATTAAAAAAATATATAATTGTTATAAAATCTAATCATGCTATATAACATATCAAATAATTTGAAGAGGTTTTATAAACTCAATTATGTAGCCTCTATAGTTGATTAATTTATTAAAATACCTTAGGGTAAATTCTTCTCTACAAGCCATGTTCTATTCAAATACTTTGTTTACTTATTAGATTATAGTCTTCTTATAATCGATTATCTTAATGACTCATTAGATTAGTTATGTCTTCTTCTGGTAATACTATTCGTATAGCCTATTCGACTACTACAAAAAAAATGGTATTTTGTAGCGGTGACATTGTAGCGGTTATAATTAACAGCTACAAATATTAAAATTTGTAGAGGTTATGACCTAAATCGCTACAAATTTGTAGCGGCATTTCCCACCAAAATTTGTAACAGCTACAAACTCAATTTTGTAGCGGTTAAGCAAAAAAAACCTGCTATAAATATGGGGTGCATTTCCTGCCAAAATTTGTAGTGGCTAAGTTATAGTGGTTACTAAATAAAAACCACTACAAGGTTGCTGCCACTTGGCACGACCAGGATGTGCCAATAGTGTAGCGGTTATTTGCAGTGGTTTAACCAATTAAACTGCTACAAAATTCGAATCGTTGCCTATTTGTAGCGGTTATAAAGTTATAACTGCTATAGAATTTCAGAGGTCTCAGAATTTGTAGCGATTTTGCACCATAACCGTTACAGAACTTCAAAGGTTTTTGTAATTTGTAGCGGTTATTTAAGAACCGCTACAAAGTTTAGCCACCCTAGCTTATTTGTAGCAGTTGATGTAGCAGTTATTTCAAGAACAGCTACAAAGGCCGCCACTATATAATACCACCGCCCCCCTTAACTTTTCCGTTTGGCCATTTTGTTTCCTGAAGTTTCTCTTAGTGTTTTCTTTTAGATTTGAGCATTCAGATGTCTGTGGAAGAGTTTTTGCTGCAGTATTTCTCATTATTAGTACTTGAGGTATGGAGAAAATATATTTTTTATTTTTATTATATTTTTGCATAATAATGTGACTAAAATGTTTTTTTTTTGAATTTTTGTAGTTGATAAGGCTTCAAGAGAGGATGGAGGAAGGAACCCGAGGTCCCTAGACCAATTTTGTGGGGTGGCAGAAGTAAATCAGGGGACAGAGGGACGAGGCAGCGCGGAGGGAAGGTGACCATGGCATTTCAGCCTATCCCCCCACAGGAGTCGACCCTACCATAGCTACTGTAAACGATCCCACAGGAGATGACCGCACCAGAGGTGCCTGATTTTGGGGAGGTAGTTATCAACGTCGATGACTATGACTCGAATGAGGACTTCGACATCCCGATTAGGATTAGAGAGATGGAGCAATTCCTCGATGAAGAGGAGGTGCGGGAGCAGAACAACCCACGAGGGTCGTCTTCACGGTCTACTAGGTTTGAGGTACAGGTCCAAGGTAAATAAATTTTTTTATTTAATAAATTATTTATTTAAATTTGAAATGTTAAATTTGAATTACAATTTATCTAATGTGCAGTAAATTGTGCAGATGAGCAGGGGAATGTGTCCGTGAGGAGGCTGGACGTGGCTAGTCTAAACAGCATGGACTGGATACTACGAGTTGTAGTGCCATGGAATGAGGGCATGGACCAGCCCATTGACAATGTGGGTTACCAATTCAATTGCTTCGTGAATGACCTGGGCTCGAATTAGTTGCGGTTCCCCCTTCACTTCAGTACATGGAGGCATGTTCTAAAGGGGCCGAAGGACCTAGTGTGGGAGGAGGTAATGCAGGTAATTAATATTTTTTTAATTAATTATATTTAATTAATATTTTTAATAAGATATTTATAATTATTCATATTTAAATATTTTTTTATAGTTGAGGTTTGCCGTTCGGGCCAACAGGATGAGGTACACGCTGTTAAAGATGGGCGACAGCTGGAGGAACAGGAGGAATCGTCTTTTCCATAGTGTGGATAAGGATGGGACAATGCCTCTGGAGCAGCTGATCAAGAGCATCTCGGACAGCGTCCCTCGGAAAGACTGGGCGAGTTTTGTCCAGTTCTGGAGGAGCGCTGAGGGGCAGGTAATGTATTTATTAAATTATTTATATATAATTTTGTAATTGATAATTTTTAAATTATAATTTAAGTTTAATTTGAAATTTATTAATTTTAAATGTTTTATATTGTTTTAATACATTTAATATTTTTTTCCAGGCACTTTCTCAGTGGAACACGAGGTGCCTGGTCAGCAGACGATCTACCATACAGTAGGATCGAAAACCTTTGTTGTCATTTACTGTGAGCTGATAACTTTTCATAATATTAAATACTTTTAGTTCGTTATTTGATAACACTAACTGAATTTTGTAATTCTTTTAGGAGAGGAAGGCATAGCAAGAGAACCGTCAGACGGACTATGGGGGTTTTATGCTATCACACACAGACATGATGACGGGACTCTAACCTCTCAGTAGGCAGAAGCGGCCATTGTAAGTAATTTCATTATTATAATTTTTTATAAAACCAACTTAATAATGAAAAATACTAATAAGTAATTGTTTCATAAAATGGCAGGAGTAGATGCAGTAGTCGCAGGCTAAGATGTGAATGACCCAGGCCGAGGAGTCACAGGGGTCGTGGAGTCACCTGTTCTCAGATGAGCAGTATCCACAGGTTCCCCCTGTCCATCAGTTTGTCATCCAGCCTACTCCTCCTCCTCTTCCTGCTAATGATGATGGTGCTGTTAACTCTGCTCAGTGCTCCGATCCAATAGCACCTGAGGGAGGACTAGATGATCAGCCCCTGCTGCCTAGTTTAGGACATATTTATTTTTTCTTGTTGAAACATTTGTAAATAAATATATATAATTTTTTTATTTCAGAACTTAAATTCTTATTACGTTTACCATAGTTATATTTATATTCTTAGACTGCGTTGTTGAATTTGTGAATTAATTGCAACAGTATTATTTATATTTAAAACTAAAAAAATTAAATTATATATATTTGTAGCGGTTAATCTAAAAACACCACTACAAATATAGTTCCATATTTGTAGCGGTTAACACAAGAACCGCTACAAATGTAAAGACATGTGCGCAGGAAATTCAAAATTGAAATGTTGACTATTTGTAGCGGTTATATAAATAACCGCTACAAATATTGAACTTTTGAATTTTGAATTTTCCCCACTTTGTGCATATTTGTAGTGGTTACTTATGTATAACCGCTACAAATTAATATTAGTAGTGGTTTTCTTTTAACCGCTACAAGTTTAAAACTAATTCTTCAATTTGATTTCCAACAGCTTAAAAATTAGTAGCGGTTTTATACATGTAACCGCTACAAATGTGTCGTATCGCAGTGGTTAATGTGGCAGTTTTTAAACCGCTACAAAATATTAAACGCTGAAAATTCAGAATATAAGGTTCCAAGCATTCGTCATTCTCTATTCACTCATCTTCTTCACTATACTTTCTTCTCTCTCACTAGTAGCTATGGATAAGTCATGGATCAGGTTACCATGCAATTCTCCAAAATATTTGTACGGATTAAAAAATTTCTTGGAGTTTGCATTCACTCATGCTAGCTGTCACAGTAAGATCGTCTGTCTGTGTCGGAGATGCAAGTTCAAGAAGTGGCATGCACGAAATGTTGTTAAGGAATATTTGCTTCTGAAGCCTTTCCCAGAGGACTATACGTTCTGGGCAGTTCATAGTGAGAAGGATGACATTAGATATGATGATGCTCTTCCTTGAAGTTTGCAAGTAGGAGTTCAACTAGATGAAGATGATCCTATGAATGATGCTGTGCGTGATGCATTTCTATTTCAAGGCAACAACGTCAACGAAGAAGTGCACAGTTCTGAGTCGGTGTTTATGAGGAATGAAGTAGCTTGGGATTTTTTCAGCTTGATAGATGAAGCAGATCGTCCTTGATATCAAGGTTGTTGAAAATATTCTAAATTATCTTTCTTGATCAAATTGTATCATATTAAGTGCTTGTGTGGAATCACAGATAAGGGAATGTCGATGTTGCTTGAATTATTACAAGATGCATTCCCTGACACTGAGATTCCCATAACATTCTATGAGGCCAAGAAGATTATCAATAGGTTGGGGTTGAACTATCAAAAGATTGATGCATGCCCCAACGATTGTATGCTGTATTAAGGAGATGATTCCAGCAGGGAGACTTGTAAGAGATGCCACACATCGAGGTACAAGACAATTCGAAAGAGGAAAAAACAGAAGATGAAACCTGCAAAGATTCTCAGGTACTTCTCTTTGAAACCTCGCCTACAAAGATTATTTATGTCATCCAAAATGGCGGAGCACATAAGGTGGTATGATGTTGATAAGAATGAAGACGGTAAAGTAAGACATCCCCAGGATGCAGACGCCTGGAAAACATTTGACAATGACTTTCCATCTTTCGCGGCTGACCCTAGAAATGTTTGGCTTGCTTTGGCAACCGACGGTTTCATTCCATTTAGGAATCTTAGCACAAGTTACAGTATTTGGCCGGTAGTCTTGGTTCCCTACAACTTGCCGCCCTGGATGTGTATGAAACAAAGCTCCTTTATTATGTCTATTATTATTCCAGGTAAAAAGGCACCAAGAATGACATCGATGTATATCTCCAACTGCTTATTACGGAATTACTTGACTTGTGGAATGTTGGCATCGAGACGTACGATGCTTTCGGGAAGACATTGTTCAACTTGCGTACAGCCTTGATGTGGACGATTAGTGTCTTTCCTGGCATTGGCACATTATCTGGTTGGAATGTGCATACTGGGTCGGCATGTCCAGCTTGTAATTTTGACTTTGACGCAGTACGCCTTCCCCACAGCCGAAAGTGGTGCTTCATGGGCCATTAAAGGTTTCTCGATGGAAGGCACAAGTTCAGATTGTAGTGGAATCGTTTCAATGGGAAACCAGAAAAAAGAGGACCACCTCATACTTTGTTCAGTACAAAAATCTTATAGTAGCTTGAAAATTTTGAGTTTGAGTTCGGAAAAAGTGATGATTCAGCACAAGCTCACCAAAAGACATGCAAGACTTCAGCGCCTCAACAATGGAAGAAGTATTTTATTCACTCTTCCATATTGGAAATCTAATTTACTTCACCACAGTCATGATGTCATGCATATTGAGAAGAATGTTTACGATATTGTGCTATATACACTGCTTAACAGACCCGACAAGACAAAAGATCACCTTCAAACGAGGAAAGATTTATACGCCATGGGAGTTCATGAAGACACTTGGCTAGATGAGCATAAAAAATTTCAGCCGGCAAAGTTTACCCTCACAAAATCGAACAAGGAAGTCTTCCTCATGACGTTGAAGAAATTAAAAGTTCCTGATAGGTATTCAAGCAACATTTCTCTATGTGTTGACTTGCAGGCTCGAAAGGTTGCTGGCCTGAAGAGTCATGACTCATATGTTCTTATGCAACAGTTACTCCCTCTAGCTATAAAGAATGCACTTCCTCCCGATGTGGTTATCATGTTGGTGGAACTTTGTTCTTTCTTTTGAAAGTTGTTTACTAAGGTTTTGATCGTTGAAGAGCTCGATCAGCTGCAGTCCAAAATCATTCTTACGTTTTATCATTTGGAGATGATCTTTCCTCCATCCTTTTTCATTGTGATAGCCACCTTATAGTCCACATCGTTCCTGAATAAAGCTTGCTGGCCTAGTACAATATTGATGGATATATCTGATTGAGAGGTACTTATTTTAAATATGTGCTTCATTATTAGTTATTATGTTTGCTAGTCATCCTTTTCAGCATTTAGTATCAATTTTTTCTTCTTTACTTTGTAGGTTCTTTAGGAAATTAAAATCTTATGTAAGGAATAAGGCGTGACCAGAAGGTTCTATAGTTGAAGGCTATATAAGGGATGAGGTACAGTATTTTTGTTCAAGGTATTTTGATGACCTTGAGACGGCTTTCAACCGCCCACCTCGTATTGACAATTGTCCTAAACCTATGCCAATATCAGGAGAATTTATCCCTCATGTTGGTAAACCAGTTGGAGGAACTGAGAACTTTAAATTAAAGGCAACTGAGAAGTTGCAAGCACATAGACATGTCTTGATTAATTGCACGCAAGTTAAACCTTTCATACAGCAAGAATTGTACACTCACATATTATTCTATATCTTTCGTGACATTTTTCACTTTTATTTCACTATCACCTTCCCATGATTAATTGTAGGGAATTCAGAAGTCATGTTAAGCGTCAACTCAGGATCCATACACAAACATCCTTCGAAGTTGACAAAAAGGTCCACAGAGAATTTCTGAGCTGGTTTGCGCACAGAATACTAAATGACCACAACCTACACTCACCAGATTTCAGATCTCTTACAATTGGCCCTCTTAATCATGTGAAAAGGTTTACAATATACAATGTCAATGCTTTTAAGTTTTGCACGGTTTCACAGGATCAAGGATTGTAAACTCAAAATTCAGGTGTTTATGGCATATTTGGGACAAGGAGTTATGCGAGCAGTAGTGACGCCAACATGCAGTTCGAAGGCGTCCCTTACTATGGAAAGCTTCTTAATGTGGTTGAATTATCAAGGCCGTTTCACCGTGATGCTGTTCAAGTGTTTGTGGGCAAATACCACTACTTCTCGGGGACTGACAACTTATGACTTAGCACTAGTACAGAAAAGGGATTTTAGATCGGTTATAACGGATAAGGTCTTAAAAATATGACCGGTGATATTTTTGTAATTATGATGAAATATTAAGATCGGTTTTATTTATAACCGGTCTTGAAAGTACTTTTAAGACCAATTATATTTAAAACCGATCTTTAAAATAATTTTAAGACCGGTTGTAATAAAAACTGATCTTAAAATATATCCAATTAAAAAAATAAATAGATGTAATATACTTTCTAGACTGGTTCTAAATTTAACCGATCTAGAAAATATTATTTGAATTAAAGACAATTAAAAAAATAAAATGGTTATTATTTTTAAGACCTGTTGTATATGAAATCTGATCTTCAATATTAAAACTTTAAGACCGGTTATTATTTAATAACCGGTCTTAAAAATAGAAAATTTTTAAGATCAATCATTTATTAATAACTGGTCTTAAATATTAATTTTAAGACCGGTTTCTAATTAAAACCAGTCTAAGTATTACTTTTAAGATTGGTTGTTAATTACAACTGGTCTTAAAACAGACCTGGATTTCAAAACGCGCCTAATTTTAACTCTAAAATTTGAGACTCAAGCACATTAGCAAAATCCCTCCGTTGGTTCGCGACAGCTCCTCTTTTCCCCTTCTCTCCTCCGTCCTTAACTTTGCCACCGTAAATGGAGATTTATGGTTAAATACATTGCTGTAGTCTATCTTCGTTTGTTCCCTCTGATTAGTTTCGTTCTCAACCTTGTTTTTATTGTCAGGTTTGTGCTTCAGTTGCTAGGCGTTCAATTTAATTAATAGTTTCATTTTTGGGTATTTTATTGAAATTGTGAGATGACTTGGCTTCCATTTTCTTTGTTCGATTCTTGCAGTAAGTCATCAACCTACTTTTCAGAACCGTCCATTGCCTCCTAAGAGATACCTTACTCGAATCATAAAGTGGCCAAAGACTGTTCAAATCCATAGAAAGAAGAGGATTCTCAAGTAAAGGTTGAAGGTACCGTTAATTATTTTGAAATGTTTTACATAATGCATGTATGTCTGAGGTTAATGTCCTTATGCTTCTGTGGACCCAGGTTTATTTTGGTTGTGTATGAGAAGGGTTCAATTTTGGTTCTATATTTTTGCATGTTCAATATAGTAAAACTCTGGATAAGGTAGTGCTGATATTGCTTGATATGAACTTTGGTGTTGCTTCTGAGTCTGCCTCCTAATGCATTTATGTTTGTTCAACTTGTTCAAACATGCCTCTCTTTTTTGCTTCTGAGTGTGCCTCCTAATGCATTTATGTTCAACTTTGTTCAACTTGTGTGGAGATTGCCACCTATTTTTGCATGTATGTTGAACTTGTGCATTACAATTAATTATTTGCTCATGTTTGCATAAATTGGGAATTGCTTTTGAACGATGCCTTTGAAAATAGTGCCGTGTAGCAAAATTTCCTTAAACCATCACTAGCTATCCTTAAATAGTGTCCTTAAAGTGTTTTTAAGCAATGAGGCATCCTAGTGAGGGTACTCCCGATCTAACTAATCTAAATAAAAGCGAGCCTAGCAATGCTCCTAGCCAAGAACACAGTGAGCCACATAACCAGGCTAGACGAAGGGTTAGGAGAGCCACCCAATTGGGAGACATTCCTCTCAATTAGAATACCAGGGAAAAGATTCCGATTGAGTTTGATAGTTATTGGAAACCAATCGGGCCTTATGCAAGCCGGTATAGGAGTTTTGCCGGCCTCCTAGCACGTAACAAGCCTAGCATCTTGATAAAGTAGTGGAAAAATGTGGATAAAAATGTGAAGTAACATATTTGGGAAACTATCCAACTCACTTAGGACATTCTTGAGAGTGAAGTCTTGTATGACAAGAAAATGACGTATTGTGATGAACGCTTGAAGAAGTTTAAGACAAGTCTAGTTAACAATAATGTGTATATCGAGGTGGAAGAAGGTCAGCCTCATCCTAATCTGTGCGATCAGTATTCTTTTAATGACGAATAGACTTGGCAAGAATTTGGACGGCTTCGGACTACACTAGAAGCATTGGTGACTTGACTTATTTTGCATTTGATTTGCTTATGAATTATGAATTTTCTTTATTGATTTACAATGACTTAATTTTGATTTCTTATTCGCAGCAAAAATGGAAAAAGGCCCAAGAGAGTGGTAGAAAGAATGATTGCACCCATACAATGTCTCGTGGGGGTTATGCGAAGGTCGAAAAAGACTTGTTGGTGGCCAAACAGAAGAGATTGGAAGAAGCAGCTCAATCCGATCCTTTTGTTCTTCTTTCTCCGCCATCTCCGCCATCTCCGATAAGTAGTTATTTTGTCACCAAAAGAGGAGCGGGTCTTATACGAGTGAACAATCTCATATAGTCGGTGAGAAAATTGTAAGTATTGTTGTTGACTTGTTGTTATTAATTATTTAGTAAACAAATTTCATTACTAACATTTGTCATCTGTGTCTTATAGGAGGAGCTTAAAAAAAACAAGTCGAGGGATCGTTTAGGTCGGATGGGAGGAATGGCATCCTGACCGTAGCTATAGGAAAACTTGAGCATCCTGACTGTGTCAGAGGGATTGGAGGAGGGGTAGGCATAAGGGATTACTTTGGAGCACCCCAACACTGTTCCTCAAGTATTATGGTGACTAGGGAGGAGATGGAGCTTATATTAGCCACTGTGAGGGCAGAAACTAGCACTACTACAGAATTAGGATATAACCACCCCAAAGGACATCCCAAATTTAAATTGGGTGGTTAAAAAGGCAGGCGGTGGCAATTTCATAATTATATTTATGTAAGGAAACCTTTAGACGTCCTAAATTTGAATTTAGGACGCCTAAAGTTCTTTTCACGCGCAATATAAATTTTTTTAGCTCCAGGAGCTGGGTTTAGATGTCTTAAAATAATTTTGGGAGGTCTAAACCCATACTTTAGATGTCCCAAATGTTTTTGGGACGCCTAAAGTCAGACTTTAGGCATCCCAAATGGCATTTAGGACACCTAAAGTCAGACTTTAGGTGTCACTGCGGATGTTAGACACATGTCTGACATGCGTCTTCTCCATTCTCCACCCACTATCCCTCCTTTTTGACCAAACAACTCCCTCTTTCATTCATTATTCACTGTCGACACACACCTCTCCCTTCTTCTTTCATTGTAGGCCATCGACCCACCTCTTCCACATCTTCTTGGTTTTTTCCTCCACCTCCTTTCCATTGAAGACAACGCACGTACCACCCCCTCATCCACAGTGTCTTGGTTTTTGCTTTCCTCCACCTCCTTCCTTCCATTATCGTCCACACCTCCTCCATACACCGTGGTCTTCTTTGCTTTCTCCACCCTCCGGCGTACCTCCTCCACCATGCATACACTGTATATAGCCGTCGGTGCCGCCTTTATCGGGTTAGTTTATTTTCTTTCTTTTTTTTAACAGAATAGTTTATTTTCTTTTTGAAATATAAATTTAGTTGAAGAAATTAAATTAAAACTTGCACTGTGAAATAGGACGTTAAATTTCTTGTTGAAATATAAGTTGTAGCTCACGTAGAAATGAGTTTGTTAATTGTGCTTATATATTGGCTAAACAGGATGTTTAATTTTTTTAGTGAAAATAATTGAAAACCTAGCCAATGGGAAATATCACGTTAATATATTGTTTGTTTGATATGTTTGGAGCTTGGAAATGTTTGTTTTATATGTTTGGAGGTTGGGAATTGAGAGGGAAAATATGTATATATATTATTATAAATAAATGGAGCTTTTGAATGATTTTGATAAAATTAACAACAATTAAACAAAGTAATTTTTGTTTCTTTAATATGATTGATTTTATTTTTTTTAGATTAGATTAGTAAGATTATTAATGTAGTTTCCTTAATATAATATAGTAAGTAGTATAATTATTATTTGTGTTGTGGAGAGATAGTGTTGCTTGAAATTTTGGGATGTCTTACTTTTAACGGGAAATGCTATCGAAGTTTTTGTTGAAAAAAGTGAAAAAAGGAAATCCCATCATATATCATTGAAAATTGAACTAAACGTGTGAGTATTATTGGGAATGGCTTAGGTGGTAATAAAATGGATCACAGTTGGATGAATTCTTTGAGAACTAGTGAAGAATATGAGAAATGGGTGGAAGAATTTATTGAATTTGCCAGAAAGAATGCTCCTGCAAAAAATGGGAAGTATTTTTGTCCTTGTGTCAATTGTTTGAATATGAGTCGATGGGATGTTGATGTCATAAAGGATTACCTCCTTTGTGATGGAGTAAATATGCGATACATAAGGTGGATATGGGATAGTGAGGAAGTAACGGATTGTCCGTCACACAAGAAGAAAGATATGGATGTTATAGATGAAGATAGAATGGAGAAAATGATTCACGATGTTGAGGTAGAATCCTTTGCATAGTCGCAGGAATATGACAGCCTGCGGAGTGATTCTAAGACACTACTGTACCCTGGGAGTAAGTACATGCGGCTGACAGGAACATTGCATTTGGTTAACTTAAAGGAAACTTGTGGGTGGACCGATAGTAATTTCACATTACTCTTGAACTATTGTGTGATATGTTTCCAGAGGATAATGTACTTCCAAATCGTAAGTATGAGGCCAAGAAAATCCTGTCTACAATGGGTATGGAGTATAAAAAGATACATGCTTGCCCTAATGACTGCGTACTGTACAGAAATTAATATGGAGGTCTTAGTGAGTGTCCTAAGTGTAAAATTGCACGATCAAAGTGAAAAAAGATGGTGGTTGTTTGCGACTGTAACAAAAGCGAAGAAGTTGAGATGACACTTTGATGAGAGAATATCTGATGGGAAATATCATCGGCACCCAGCTGACTCTCCACAATGGCAAAACATAGATGAAATATTCCCTCAATTTGGCAGTGAGCTTAAAAACCATTGGCTTGGGCTTTGTACAGACATCATTAATCCGTATGGAACTCTTACTAGCACACATAGTGCGTGGCTGGTTCTCCTTGTAATATACAACTTGCCTTCCTGGGTCTGTATGAAACGCAAGTATATGTTGCTATCTATGATGATTTCTGGACCAAAACAGCCAGGGAACGATATTGATGTCTACTTGGCGCCTTTGATTGAGGACCTAAAGAAGTTGTGAGAGGAAGGCGTAGATGTGTTTAATGCTTATAAGAAGGAGTCCTTCAAGCTACGTGCAATGATTTTCATAATGATAAATGACTTCCCTACGTACAAAAACTTGTCAGGGTATAGCGTGAAGGGTCATAAAGCATGCCTCATATGTGAAGCAGACACACCCCATCAACTAAAGCATGGAAGAAAAACTTTCTACCTTGGCCACAGGAGGTTTCTTCATCGGTTCCACTCATATTGTAGGCTAAGAAAGCGTTTTAACGGCTTACCAAAGCTTGGAATGGCTCCAAAGTCATTAATCGGAGAGGAATTTTATAGTCGAGTGGAATGTATCAATGTCACTTTTGGTAAGAATCAGAGGGCTGTGGGTGAGAAGAACATATAGAAGAAGAGATGCATTTTCTTTGATCTTCCATATTAGCGTTTGCTTGTCGTGAGACACAGTATTGATATGATGCATGTGGAGAAGAATGTTTGTGATAGCCTTATCAGTACACTTTTGCACATACCAGGGAAGACTATGGATATGATTAGTATAATATTAGACCTTATTGATATGGGAATAAGAGAATGGTTACATCCACGACTAAGAGATGATGGTAGGAGGGCATATATGGATCCAGCAGCGCATACACTATCAAAAGCAGAGAAAAGAAGTTTGTGTGGGTGTTTGCATAAAATTAAGGTACCGCAAGGGTATTCCTCGAATGTGGGAAGATGTGTCTCAATAGACAATTTGAAGTTAGTGGGAATGAAGTCCCATGATTATCATGTATTGATACAACAACTATTACCGGTAGCTATTAGAGGCATAATGAAAGATGAAGTACGAACCACTATAACAAGATTGTACGTTTTCTTCAATGCTATCTATAACAAAGTCATTGACACTAGAAAGTTGGATGAACTGGAAAATAAGGGTTACATTATTTTGTCACAACTAGAGATGCATTTTCCTCCTTCATTTTTCGATATAATGGTGCATTTGGTAAGGGAGGTAAGGCTCTGTGGTCCAGTTTACCTGAGGTGGATGTACCCTTTCGAGCGATACATGAACATCTTAAAAGGGTATTCTAAAAATCCTTATAAACCAAAAGCCACAACAGTAGAAAGATATGTAGTTGAGGAGGCTATGGAGTTTTGTAAAGATTATATGTCAGGGAAGAAGGAACAATCTCGGCATGAAAATGGGAAAAGCAAGGGAACACGAGGACTGAAAGTGAAGAATGTTCCTCGTGAAGAGGTATTGCAAGCCCACTTGTATATCTTAAATAATATGGAAGAAGTTCAACCTTACATAGATGAACACAGAAGGACTTTGAAGAACAAGAATCCAAGGAAGAATGACATGCAGATTGCTATTGAGCAAAACAAGACATTCATGCAGTGGTTCGAGGAAAAGGTTTTGCACGAGACCGGTGTGTCTGAGACAATCCAGTGGCTATCTTGGGGGCCTTTATTTCAGGTTATTACTTGGACCGCTTATAATATAAATGGCTATTCTTTCTATACGAAAGAGCAAGATGACAGAAGTACCATGCAAAATAGTGGGGTCATGGTAGAAGTTGAAGCTATGCACTTTTCTAGTTCGAGAGACAAAAACCCTATATTAGCATTTATAGCCTATTATGGAGTTATAGAAGAAATACGGGAGATTACATACAACAAGTTCAAAGTTGCTTTATTCAAATGTAAGTGGGTTAGCAATAATGCTATGGCAATAGATAAACAATTTGGATTTATCTCAGTCGATCTTTAAAGAGTTGGCTATAGAGATGAGCCCTTCATTCTAGCAAGCCAGGCGAAATAAGTGTTTTATGTCACTGATCCTGAGAGCAAAAACATGTCCAATGTCCTTAAAAGTAAAAAAACGAAGTATGGTGATCCGACCTTAAAAGTAAAATTGAGATTTGGGACGTCTAAAGTCCCCCCTGTGGAAGACTTTAGACGTCCCAAATTGAGATTTGGGATGTCTAAAGTCCCCTCGATGGAGGACTTTAGATGTCCTAAATTGAGAATTGGGACGTTTAAAGTTTCACCTTAGAGGTCCCATTTTTTGGGATGTCTTTTCTTAAAACATACTACTCCCCCCACATAGACATCCTCCTATTTTTGGACGTTAAAAGTGCCAAAATAAGGATGTTAAAACCCCTTTTTGTAGTAGTTTAGGGTCGAGGCAGAAGTATCTTTGATGCACGATTTGAAGAAAGGTTCAGTAAGATGAAGGAGGAATAGATGATCATGACGAGCACAAGACAAGCAGATACCAGTACTCCCTAGGCTCATTCCCTAAACCCTAAATAGAACACTAAAGGGAGTTGCATTGGTTAGTCATCAGAGGAACCTGGAAAAGAAATTAGTGAGCCTTATGACTTCTTTGTAAAGGATCCTCTGAGACGATTGGTTGTACGGGGGAGCGTGTACAACTTGGGATCAACTATCCACTACCAAGAAATAAAGGATGATCAAGTCAGAGTGGTAGTTGAAGAGGTGATCGTTGTAGATACACCTCTCCCTATCCCTATTGATGACTTCAAGGTTGTGGGCGATGTCATCAACTCTTTCATCTGGTGGCTAAAGAACTTTGTTTTTGATCGAGCTGAGGAATCCCCGCCACTTCCACCTCCACCTCCACCACCTTCCACTCAAGATGTTTCACGGCCTTCATTGAATTTCATGCAGTAAGTGATTCTGATGGTATATGATACGTCCTTTACAACAAGAGATTGGTCTACTGAGTCAGCTGTTGGCAAGTCAGGGGCGTAATGCTATCTTGAGAGGGATGATTTAATGTCGTTCGTAGCTCCTCTATAACAGCTTACAATTTCGATTGTCTAGCTCTTTTTGATGTAAGTATCTTCTCAAATTGGAAGTTAATATTTTATACATAACACCGTTAAACTTTGATTAAATGTCCCTGCTTGAATTATTGTAGGTGCATGCATCGTAGGTTGGTTGACTCTGACAAAACCAATAAATTTGGACTCCTATGCCCAGTTCAACTCTACGACAAAGGGACCACTGCTTTTATTAGACACACATACTTATCACACAGGCTTAGTGAAACCCCAATTGAGTGTTTCTTCGCTCAATATTTGCATGGGTAAGAAACAAATTTATATTTCATAATATACATAATGTTTTATATTTGCTTAAAAGTGTTCCCTTTTTTAGTGTTTATTGGCAATTGGCTATTTTGTGCAAGAAGAGTTATTTTGTCATCCTCTTATGCTCCCTCTACCTTAACAAGCCAACTAGTGAATTGAAGAAGAGCTTGAACGCGTAAGTTTTCTTGCATTATTAATTACCTTTTGTGTGCAAAATTTATGGAACTTGTGTAAAATAAGTAACCTTTATGATTTTGATGATATAGGGCTATGCGGACATTCCAACACACTGCTTGTGGTAGGCCTATGTGTGAGGTAAAAAACCCTACATGGATCTTGCCAAAAGTTAGTTACATATTGGTTTGTTTTAAGAATGTATTCAATAATAAGCCATGCTTTAATTTTATACTTGTTTTAATGATATCATATTATTTTTCAGACTCGTAGGCAACCACCAGGGTCCAACTTGTATGGGTTGTATATTCTGAGGCACATGTATAATATTATTACCCTAGGCACGACAGAACTTACTGAAGAGGTAAATGTATATATATTTCAAAAATTTTGTATTACTTTTATTTTTTTAAGTGAAGTTAATGTTTTGCCTGGGTTTGGTGTTTCAGATGTTTGAACTTACTGACCCCTTTCCAGAAGAAGATATTGAGCATATTCGTAATTGTTGTGCTGAATTCATTTATGAATTTTTACAATAGTGAGTTCTTGTAAAATTGAGGAATTTTTTTGTATGTATTGATGAATTGATATGTTGGTTGGTTGCAAATATTGTTGGTTGCATGATTTGACATGTTTGTTGGTTTTAACATGGTTTTGTATATCTTGATGAATTGACTTGTTGGTTGCATGATATGACATGGTTGAATTCATTTATGCATATATATATATATATGATGGTTTTAAACAAAACATTATACATGAAAATATATGACATGTTACAAGTTCCCAATTCAATGACAAGGTTAAAGTAAAAGGAAATAGTAAGTGGAAGGTTAAAGCAAAAGGACATGGTAAGTGGAAGCAAACCGAACACCATATGACACTTAATAAGTATGGCATTGGATATAGCAATTCTAGGATGCGTTCTGATAACTAACCTAATCATACACAATTAAATATATATATAACACTTTTAAGACCGGTTATAAAAATAACCGGTCTTAAAAGTTATTTTAAGACTAGTTACATATACAACCGATCTTAAAATTAAATTTTTAAGACCGGTTTTATGTATAACCAGTCTTAAAATTAAAATTTTTAAGACTAATTATATATGAAACAGGTCTTAAAATAACTTTTAAGATCGGTTATAATTATAACCGGTCTTAAAAATATTATGTAAATTCCCTTACAACAAAGGTCTTTTAAAACCGATGCTCATGACAACCAGTCTTAAAATTATTACTTTAAGACGGTTATTAATACAACTGGTGTTAAAAGTAGTATACTTTAAAGATCGGTTGTATCAAGACCGGATCCAAAACTGGTCTAAAAAGCTATTTTTCCACTAGTGTAGGGATCACATCAGTCAATTTCTCACGGCCAATTCATACTGGTATTTCTCAAGATGATGAGTCGTATATTTTTGCTTCAAAGGCACAGCAGGTTTTTTATGTCAAGGACGAGAGGAACATGGAATGAGACATGGTCGTTCATTTAAAGCCATGAGACGACCATTACGACATGGGTGAAGGTGATAACATCACCTACGAGAGTGAACCATTTCTGCCCGCCAATTTTGAAAACTACTTCCCTGAAGGTGATGACAATTTACCTCTACTGCAGTGCGTTTTTTTTAAGTCCACATCATTTAAATTTAATAATACATCACTAACAATAATTTTTCTACATAATTTCTGTAGGGATGGTGAGGATGAGTGATCAAATTCAAATTATATTTTTGTCTTTAAAAAAAATACTGGAAAAAAATATTTAAAATAAAATAAAAAAATATTTGGAGCGGTTCTTAAACCGCTTCAAAAATAAAAATAACTGCTACTAATTAAAAATCGCTACAAAATGGATACATTAACCGCTACAAATGCTACACGGATTCCTATAAATACCCCTACCACATCTCATTTCAAACACTGCCCCATTTTTTTTCACCTTACCCCTCTTTCATTTTCTCTCATTTACAAATTTTTTTGTATGAGTTAAGGAGCTTAACAATACGATGAAATATGGTAACACATTTTTAAATTTTTTATTTGAATACTTCTTTCCTTCGCATAAAATTTATTCTCACAATTTTTTTTAGATATTTCAGAGTTTTATCTCATTTTAATCTATTTTTCATACACAATCACATTGTAGTAGACAACATAATAGTTCCTTTTTACCTACGTATCCTTAATAATATTATGAATAGAATCTTTATACTTATCCAACTAAATTAAATTATTCCTTTTAATTTATAAATGAGCTAAACTATTGAATAATAAGCTAATTAAATTAGCTAAACTACTAAAAAAAATAAAATATTTAATTTAACATAAAAAAACTGAAATAAATGATTGTATTTTTTTTTTTTTGAAAATTTTCTTAATTTTTGTAGCGGTTACAAAATCGCTACTAATTAACGCGCCTTTTTCAAATTGAAATTAATTTTTTGGTGCGAATTTTAAATTTTGATGAAATTAGTAATGGTTATATAACCGCCACTAATTAAAGGAAAATCATATTTGTAGCGGTTCATGAACCGCTACAAAATACCTAAAAAATTTTAATTTTCTTTTCCGCCTTAAAAATTTCACTTTTTGATATTTGTGGCGGTTGTATAACCGCACAAATATCATAGAAAATGAATATTGCTTATAGCGATGTTGTCATGGTGAGATTGAACCGCTACAAATAAAGTAGCGATCATTTTGCTTGAGTAGTGGTTTTATATAACCGCTACAAAACCGCTTGCAATATATGATTTAGTAGCAGTTTTATAATCCGCTATTAATATTG
The DNA here is from genome assembly GCA_963210345.1 of Inga oerstediana. Lineage (NCBI taxonomy): Eukaryota > Viridiplantae > Streptophyta > Magnoliopsida > Fabales > Fabaceae > Inga > Inga oerstediana. The sequence goes on along the minus strand of OY723400.1, from coordinate 61,691,225 downwards.
TTTGTAGCGGTTAAAACCACTACTAATAACCATTTTTTACCACTACTAAATCACTTTTTTTGTAGTCATGACTCTAGTAAGGATTATAACAAAGTTTCTTCTATCTATTTGTGAAGCACTTAATCATGTTTTGTCATCAACAACTATCATCAAAATGTGAAATTTAACACTTATCTTATTTTTTTAGATTTTATTAAGGCAAAAGAGGTATTGATTTTTTTTAATGAAACATGAAAAAAGTTTTCTGTCTCAATAACTGTCTAACGATGAGCTCAATGATGATGATGCCCTAGTTAACACCAACCCCATAAATATATTAATTTATTTTGTAATTGAAATTATATTTAAATCTTTGTATTATTAATTATGTTATTATATAAATGGTTGTAGGATTATAAGCTAAAATAATAAAATTTGAAATTAGCTAACGTAATTGCAACAAAATTCAATTAGCGACATAATTTTTTGTCAGAAATCCATCACAAAATATGTTGTAATGGAAAATAGTAACGGATTAGTGATGAGAAATAGTGACAGAAATTGTCTGTGGCTAATATCTACCACAAAATAGTTTGTCACGAATTGAGTGGCAAAAATTAGTTATGGAAATATGATGTCACTAATTCTATCACAAAATATTTTATTATAGAAATTACTGATGGATTAGCAATGGAATTTAGTGATAGAATTTTTTCTATCACAAATTTCTGTTACAAATCAGTTTGCGTTGGAATTAGCGCCAAAAATTAGTCACTACTACAGAAATCACAATATATGACGATTATTAACTGCCATACATAACGGTTCCGAACTGTCATATATGTGGGTGCTATAAATACTCGGCACAGATACATTACAATTTCAAACCGTTATTTATTCCAAACCTATTGCAACATTTATAATATAACACCCGTTATATATGGAGGTTTGGTGAGGCCATGATTTGCATATTGCTGTGATAATAATTAATGGGCACACATATACAACTGTCATAATATATGTTAATACTTGCGTGATACATAATGGTCTCATTTTACAATTTTTATTTATTCAGTAACATACATAATAGTTTGTATGTAAGAATTGTGACTTTAATAAAAATAAATAATGGTCTCACATAGAAAATCGTTATGTTTTAGTACATAAATAACGGTTTATAATTAAGAACTGTGACATTTTACAATAAATAATGGTTTTAATTTATAGCCATGATGAATGGATATAAAACTCTTCAAGTGAGAGTTTCTTAGCTAGTTGACCTTCTCTATAGATATAATAGAATAGTACCTTCCACACCAAGTTGCTATGCAATTTGGATTAGATTAAGACATTATAGGCTTTGTGGGGAGAATCAATGCAACTGTTGACATATATAAGTGCTAATGTAACTATTGACCTATATAATTATATCTCTTTGCAGGAATTAATCTTAAAAAGCAAAGGACTCTAGGGAAAAAACATATACCCCTATCATAAAGGGCGGAGGGGATATGCAAACACTTGTGCCCCTTTTGGTACCATGGAAGAATTTTTTATAGAAGTGGAAGTGGAAATAGAAGTGAAATTGGAGGTGGCAATGAAAATGGAAGTAGGTTCAAAAGTATGTTTGGTATGCTGAAGGAAGTGGGATATAATTTTTAATCTATATGTATAGTTTTCTTGTAAAAAGACCAAAACACCCTTGTCTTTGAAAAAAACTTCTCTCTTGAAAGAACCACCATCGGAGAACTTGAATTAAATCTTTATCGAAGAAAAAGGGGAAAGGCATAATCGATCAAAGCAAAATAAAATCGCAATCCCAAAATTAGAATCAAATCTCCATCAATCAAAAAATCTTGTTAAACAAGAGATTCGATCTTAGTAAAAGGGGGAAATTATAACCACACAAATGAAGCAACCACAGGCTGAGAACGATGAGGGTGATTGTGAGATAGTGAGAGGAAATGACTGACGATTGATAATGAAGCCTATGACAGAAATCAAGAAATGAACGTGATGCCACTAGAACAGAGGAAGAGGGAGGGACGCCAAAGTGGAGAACAACCAAACAGGAGATAAGTTGGAGATGAGGAGACGAGATGTAGATCAAAGAAACATGTTCTCAAGATTGATTTTGTGCTCTTTGAAAATCATAAACCAGATATAAGCATTGTCGTCCGCCACCTCTCCATTGCCCTCAGCATTCACTGTCGTCCTCCACCTCGCTATCGCCCTTAGCATTCACCATTGTCCTTGCCATCATCATCGTCGTCCTCTACTGTCCTCAAGGTGGCGCTTTGTTCACCTGATTTACTAGGGAAAAATGGTCTCAAGTTTGGGTTCCATGGAATTGGACCCAGTTCCCATAGGGGAAGGATGGAAGTGCCAGTTCCCAGATTTGATAGAATTTACACTTCCATATAACTAGGTTCTAACATACTAAACAAGCCCAAAAATAAGTTCCCTCCCCATTTCCACTTCCCAAGCACTGTTTCTATACTTCTAAATGTAGCATTAAGTTCAAAGGTTTCCATAACCTGTGCGCCCTTTCTGATAGGGGTATTTGTTTTTTACCCCATCTTCCTTTTCTCTCCAGGCTTAATTGCTCAAGAGACACAAGGTATAGGTAAACATTTACATTATTATATATATAGATTGAGAGTATGATTGATTTTAGCCATAAAGCCCAAAAAATCTTAATCCATCCAAATTGCATCACTACTCAATGTAGAAAGTACTCCTCTATTATTTATAATTAGAGATGAGACTAAATAGCTCAAAAACTCTTACATTGAAGAGTATAGGACTAATCATTACAACTTTATCTAAGGATATATTTGATGTGTACTATCTCTACCATGTCTTTAAAGAAGAAAATGAGATATATGGATCACTTATCCTCAAGTATACTACTGAGGAAGTTGGAAAGTAGAAGTTCGTGATAAGAAACATTTACAACTAGGAGATGACATATGACAAACACATCAAGCTCCATATCAACAAGTACCACACGTTGAATGAGGACCTTCGGACTGAGAAGATCAATATGCTAGATGAAATCATGACTAGTGTACTGATTAAGAAGTTGCCAATTTGGTGGAATGACTACATGCAACAGTTGAAGCACAAATAGAAACAATTTACTCTAAATGATCTATTGAACATACCAACCAAAAGGTGATACAATCTATAAAGGCCAAAGAAATGGCTGCTAAAGCAAGCTTAGTCGAGGGAAAGCCACACAACAACAGATATGACCTAGAAATAAAAAGAATAAAAATAAGAAACCTTACTACAAGTCCAAGAATACTAACCCCAATAAGAAGATAGGCAGTTGTTTTGTTTGTGGAAAACCATGTCATTATGGTTGTTGTCTTTGATTCATACCAATTTAGGTGATTTGAAACAAACTAAAACCAAAGGAGGAAAAAGATATTATATTATTTTTATCGACGATTCTTCAAGATATACTAAAGTAATATTATTGAGAAATAAAGATGAAGCTTTTGAAAAATTTCTTTTATATTAAGCAAAAGTATAAAACTAGTTAAATAAAAGGATTAAATGAGCTAGGTTAGATAAAGGAGGAAAATATTTATTACCAAATGATTTTTGTGAAAAAGAAGGTATGATACATGAAGTAACTCCTCCTTATTAATCTGAGTCTAATGGTGTTGCAAAAAGGAAAAATAGAACTATAAAAGAAATGATGAATGCCTTGCTTGTAAGTTCTATAGCACCAAATAACTTGTGGGGCGAAGCTTTGTTGTCTGCTTGTTTTCTACAAAATAGAAAACCTCATAAGAAAACTAGAAAGACAACTAATGAATTATGAAAATGGTTTTTTACCTAATCTTCAATATTTGAAAGTGTGGGACTGTCTTGCTGAAGTTTTACTACCCAATGTTAGAAAGAGAAAAATAGGTTCTAAAACTTACGATTGCATGTTTATTGGATATGCTCAACAAAGTGCTGCTTATCGTTTTCAGGTTTTGAAAAATGATGTTTTAGATCATAACACAATTGTTGAAACAAAGGATGTAGAGTTTTTTGAAAATATATTTCCTTTGAAGGTTGAGCATATTCTTAAAAGAGTTAAAACATTTTCTACTTCTTCTAAACGAAATTCAAACAAAGTTTTAGTTAAAGATTTAAGGAGAAGTGAAGGACAAAGAAAACAAATATCTTTTGGAGATGATTTTTATACTTGGTACAATGTGAACCCAAAAATTTTTGTGGAGCTATTTCTTCTCTAAATGAATCTTTTTGGAAAGAAGCAATAGAAGCTGAAATTGATTTTTTAAATCAAAATAAAATATAGGTTTTGATGGACTTGACTCCAGGAGTAAAGCCTATTGGTTGTAAATGTGTTTTTAAAAAACAAATATTTTCCTGTTGAACTATTGATAAATACAAGGCTATGTTGGTAGCTAAAGGGTATATTCAAAAAGAAAATGTTGACTGTTGTGACACCTTCTCTGCTATAACTAGGTTTTCTTCAGTTAGAATACTAATTGCCTTAGTCTCTATTCATAAACTTTTCATTCATCAAATGGATGTTAAAATATCTTTTTTAAATGGAGATTTAGAAGAGGAGATTTATATGGTGCAACCTGAAGGCTGTATTATTTTTGGGCAAGAAAATAAAGTTTGTAAGCTTGTTAAATCTTTATATGGTTTGAAACAAGCACCTCAATACTGGCATGAAAAACTAAATCAAGTTTTGTTAACTGATGGTTTCTCTACTGTTGAGGTAGAAGGATGTGTTTATATAAAACTTGTAAATGGTGATTGTGTGATTATTTGTCAATATATGGATGACATGCTTATCTTTGGTAGTAGCATGGGTGTTGTGCTTAAGGCAAAACATTTTCTGTCTTCTAATTTTGATATGAAAGATTTGGGTGAAGCAAAAGTGATTTTGGGTGTAAAGATCACACTACAAAAAAACATTGAATTTCTGATGGAATTTGCCACATAATTCAGAGTTTCCGACAAAATTTGCCATGGATTTGTGATGGAAATGGATTTCCAATAGAATAGATTCTATCACTAATAATAGCGTGACAAACCAATTTCTGACATAACTCAATTCTGACGGAAATTTGGATTGGAATTTCCGACAGAATTCTGTCAAAAATTTGTGACGTAATTTAGATACCATAGGAAGTTTTGTTGCAATTTTTTTTGTGACGGAATTCAGATTCTGTCAATTTTTTTTATTTTTTATGCCACGTGGCAACTCTGGGGCCTCCACCTCATCGCTAGCGCCGGCTCGTGGCAACTCCAATGGCCTCTACCTCATCGTCGGTGGCTAGCTCCACCATGTGTTGTCATCGGTCTCCGCCATATGTTGTAACCTGGCTTCGCCACATGTTGCCATTTCTTTTTTCCTGAAAATGCAACTCGTCTTGGTCCCCTTTGGTTCGAACCCACAACCTTATCCGTACACGCGGGATGCCTTACCAGTTGGGCTAGAATGCTTTGACATTTTATTATTACACAATTATATATATAATTTTATTATATATAATCAATTATTTATAAATATATGTTTGTTTCTTATACATAAATATATATTATTACAAAAAAAATAAATATAAAATAATTTTATTTATTCTTATAATTTTTAATATAAATTAATTTCAAATTAAAAAATTTTACATCTTAGATAAATTTTCATATTACTATTTTTGTCCAATTTTTGAATTTAAATTTTATTTTTAATTAAACTTAATTAATAATAATAATATATATATAAATTTTTATATGACCATTTTGGCCCTACAAGGACCAAAACCTATAGCTGGAAACTTGAGGGGTCAAAACCAAAATGGGGAAATATGTGGCAAAATTATTTGCTACGGAATTTGCCAAGGAATTTTTTTATGGTAATTTGCCACGGAAACCATGGCAAATTTAATGTTTTTTTAGCGATCATAAGGAATGACAATGACATCATACTTTCTCAAGAAAATTCTGAGAAAGTTTGAATTGTTTGATGAGTCTCTTATGAATGCTCCTTATGATCTTAATGTGCATTTCAAGAAAAATGAAGGGGATGCAATCGCTTAATCTAAATATGCACAAATTATTAGGAGTATGTTGCATTTAATAAACTATACCAGGTCAGATATAGCATACGCTGTGTGTAGATTGAACAGATATACTCATTGTCCATGCAATGAACATTGGAAGGCTTTGGTAAGGGTATTAAGATACCTGAGAGGAACCATAAATTATGGTATTCATTATAGTGGATTTCCTATTGTACTGAAAGGATACAGTAATGCTAATTGGATCTCATATTCAGAGGAGAGAAAATCCACTAGTGGCTGTGTTTTTGCTCTTGGTAGTGGTGCGGTAAAATAGAAGTTAGTCAAACAAACTATCTTAACCATTTCCTCAAGGGATTCTAAGTTTATTGTTTTGGAGTTGGCTGGTACTGAGGCTGAGTGGTTGAAAAACTTCTTGGCAGATATCCCACTAGGTGAAAACCAACACCATAAGTGTATTTACATTGTGGTAGCCAATCTATGATAGCTATAGCTAAAAATAAAACCTTTAAAGGTAAAAGCAGACATATTCGATTGAGACATAATATAATAAGGCAGTTGCTAAAAGATAGTGTAATCTCAATCGATTATGTAAGGTCAACGGTGAACCTTGCGTGGATCTATTTACAAAACACTTATGAAGGAAACAAATCTTTGATTCATCGAGGGAAAAGGGACTTAATCTGATATGAAATTAATAGCGATGGCAACCCAGCCTCTATGATTGGTAATTCCATGAAGGGTGTTAAGTGGGTAAGAACAAGTCGGGTGTTAGTTCTACTATCCCTAAAGTAAATTGTTAATCCCTTCCTATGATTTTGAGAAAGTGCTAGAATGCATTTTGATGAGGATAAGCAAAGCTCTTAATGATTTCACAGTCCTATGGGATGGTGTGCTCATTGTAGGTAAATTTCATGAAATCACCTCTATGAACGTGGAGTGAGGTTGCTCTTATGAGATCATGATAAAATCTCTAGAGCATTCGTTATGTACTAGGCTCACGCATGGTTGTCTTAATGTGCAAAACCGCATTAATAATGAAACGTGGGGTTATAATCTGACTTCTAATGCCTCTAGTATATGCCTAAGAGATGTGAATTCATAGTCCATAACTGACATCTCTCTGTATTAAGTGTAATTAGTCTAAGTTTAGTTCATAGTCCAAAAGACCATTAGATATAATGGATGTAACCCTATGTGACACTTAGTTAAAGGCGTTCCTTTTGGCACATGTGGGGCTTTATTGGAGTTTTAACATAAAAGTGGGTGTGTCAAATGGAACAAGTCCTACATTGCTTGGGAGAGAGAGAATACAAGTGTATATATTACAACTTATGAATTTGAGTTAGTAAATGAGCTAAGAGCAAGAGTGGGATTGCGTGCACAACAACGGGCCACCAGGAGGCAAATGTAGCGGAAATACAGCGATCTCCCCTCTATGAGTTGAATATGGACTAGGCACTTTTAATTAAATATTCTTTAGAAAAATTTAAAATTTATTTTTGTGAAAATGGCTTATCGGAAAAACCAAGTTTTTTATGTATTTGAATTTGAGATCTCAACATTTTGGTTACAAGGGCATGAACCAGATTTTATTTTGTTCAATCAGCCATCACTATCAATGTTCATGTTGCAGGTCTTTATCTCCAGATTCCAAAACTTATCAATAAAATATTTGTATATATTTCAACACATTCAGAAAACAATGGTTTAATCATGTTTATTGCAGTTGATTTGGCCCAAAGTTCGAGTGCATGAGAGGCCTATAAAAGGCATTGGCTGCAAGAGGTTCAGGCACCTTGCTCAAAAAGCTCAAGCACTTTCTTCCTCTATGGCTTTTCTGTCTGTCTCATATTCTCTCTGCTTGCTAGTTGCTTCATATTTTGTTGTTTGTTCTCCTTGTATCTGTAGGAAGGGTCTGTTTTATCCTAGAAAGTGCTGCTTCTAATTAGCCAATGTTTACAAGAATAGCTCTTGAGGACAGCATCCTTGGATGTTACTCAAATTACACAATGTCTTTGCAGGAACTTCGCTAACATTTTGCTTCTAAATATAAAACATTTTTTTCATTTTAATTGCTTACGTTTATCATTTTTCTGCAAATGAATTTGCACATTTATAAGTTCTTATATAATCTAATGATACACATCAATCTTTTAGATAGATCATATAATATATGCTATAATTAAGTAATTTATTTCGCTTTCTTAATCTTTTCAAATTAGTCAACTACCTTTTATTTTAAGGACATTTGTTCCCTACAGTAGGTTCTAAAGTTATTAATGCCCTATTCTCTAGTGCTTTCTAATACTTCCAAACTTCTCAAATGTTTTTTTATTGATCTTTAATTAGATTCTACATAAAATTACTAATATTTTGATATTTCATGGGTAGTAAATGGTGCAATTTTATTTTTTTTTATTTATGATTTTCAAAGAAAACAAAATTGAGTTAACTGTGTACACCTCTTCGCTAGTAACTGAGTCATTGAGTGTGACATAGAAATCTTGATCGAAGAGGACTTCGGTCGTAGGCAAGCAAATGAGCAGAAGCAAATGCCAATAGGCAAACTACCAAGTATACAACTTTCAATTCTCAGTGTGTATATATATATATATATCTCTATTTCTATCTCTACCTCTTTCAATTCTCAGTGTGTTTATGAGTTTATGAATGAACTTAAAAAAACTATCTTTAAGGAGAAGCCATTGATGTGGTCTTTAATTTTCTTGCAGGAATGAAGAAGCAAATAAAAACTCAGTAGTATTTTTCTTCACCTAGAACTTCTTTGGATCATATGATTAAGGTTGTGACCCTTTCTTTACCAACTATGTGCCTGTTTGGATTAGAGGTATAAGCTGCTTTTCCAACGTAATTTATGGTATATGAGGTAAGTTTGTGAGAGGAGTTTTGTCTCGACTTACGTGAACATGCTTTTCCACCACTTTCTCAAACAGGCCTTATGTATATACTAATTTATTCATGATTTGGCAATTCAACCATGAATCATTATGTCTTAATAGATTAATGGTGGATCTGATATTCTTGATATTGAGAAGGAATTCACTAATCTAACATGAAAGATTGGACCCCATCACTAAATTAATTGTCTCCTTACCAATCTCCCAAACTAAAAATATGACCTTATTCATTCATTTAGAAGTATGCACATGGTGCACATATTTTTCTTGGACCACTTATTATATATATAAAGATATCTATCATATTCATATTACTGTTCTCTTTTTAATTTAATTTGTTTGATTTTATATTAGAATAAGTATACTGCTAGGTAACTACCAAAGAAATCTCAAAAATAAAAATTAATAAATTCACAGACCATCCGTACTTAATTTAAATTGTTTCAAAAGGAACATGCATGATACAAATTTATTTTTGCCCAAAATGTAGAAGATCTTAGACTCTCTGAATGATGAATCACCCTTTTTGATGCAGTCAAAGAAATGTAAGAATAATCATGAACTCTTTCTCTGTTAAAAAAATATTCTTCAAATATTATTTCTACTTATTCTGAACTGCTATTTTTTTGTATATGAAGTTTTGGTGATTGGCATATTGGCCCTCCAAGCCCAAGTTAGTGTTCCCTTCAGAGAAGCTTATCAATGAAGAGTTTGAATTCAAGTTTGGGATTGAAGAATTCTATGATCACACTGTGTAATACTTCAGAATAAGGGGATTCTGAAAAATTGAATTTTGATATATATATATATATATATATTAAGTTAATATTGCCGACTACTCTCTCAACTTCTATAATAGCAGTATGATTTGTGAATTGCTTAATGTGATATATGCATATTGAGCTACATTTGAAGTTAATTACAGTTGTTAAGTTCATTGATCTCCTGTTGTAAGCTTTGGTAGAATCTCTATGTTAAAAAGGTATAGTTGGAAATATGCTGTTTAAAATGAAATTGAGAAGTTGAGTCAAAATTACTCCCTCTAATTCTTAATATAAGACATATTTTTTATATTTATTAATCTTTTCCTAATTTACCTCTATTGATCCTCTCTTGACAATAATAAAGAAGGAGAGAGAATGAGGTAATTAATAAAGGAAGATGACTAAGGTGTTTTAAAAAATATATAATATATTAACTAATTTAACTAATTTTTTTAATCTAATCAAAGTAGGTAAATATGTCTATATTAAGGACCGAAGGGAGCCTAAAATTTCACAAAATAAAAAAAGTCCTACAAATCATGCACATAGAGATATAGGTAATATTATCAACAAATGCTAGTCTAAGTTTAAGGGGTTTTGGTCGCTTAAATTGGAGGCATTGATTTCAAGTTCCTTTGACTTCTTTCATTTGACTCAATTTGTCATCCAACAAATTTAAAACTAAAGTAGAATAGATTTTTTTTATGGAAAAAAATTAGGGAGAATTATAGTGAAGGATCAAATCCACATGTTAATGCATTATTTTTAGACATGTTTTTTTTACAAGCACATATCTATGCCTACAATGTTTATAAGCACATTATAGTGAAGGATCAAATCCACGTGTTAATGCATTATTTTTAGACATGTTTTTTTTATAAGCACATATCTATGCCTACTAGGGGAATCATATTCAAGGCATTGTCATGTATTAAATATGTATTATTTCCAGCAATGTTTGTAACGTTGTGGGGAGTTTTTAGTCATGTCAAAGTAGGATCGGGAATTACTTAGTTTACTGGGTCTTGCACGATGAATTTAGAATTTTTCTTGAATCACTTAGCCATTGATAAAAGCTCATTTGAAAGAACAAAATGAAAGAAAGAATTGAAAAAAAAAATGAATTACAGAAAGAATTTCTTAAGTGGGATGTTGTCTACGAGAGGATTTCATAGAGTTGTAGGGGAGGTTGAAAATCGCACCAATATTGAATATTCCCGATCCTAGAATGTGACCCTTGTGTGGTCTACAAAGAATGTGACCCGTGTGTGGCCTATAAAGAATGAATAAGGCAACTTGTGTGGTCTACAGAGAATTGCAACCCGTGTGGTTTGTAGTGAACCAACCAATATGGTATGCAATAGAATGAGAAAGAAAGAAAGAAAGGATTGGGATATGTTCTGGTGAAGCAGGATGGAATGGTGGCATGTGCCTCTCAATAGTTGAAACCTCACTAGATGAATCACCCCACTTGCGAATTGAGCTGGCAATTATTATTTGCTTTGCATATGTAACAACACTATTTTGTATGGTGTATTTGTGAATATGTACTGCGACCATAAGAATTTTAAATATTTAAAAATCAGAAAATTATAATATGAGACAACATAGATGAATGAAAAAGCAGAGACGGGACTATCATCATTGATGCTTTGATTTGAGAAGTAGTGTAGCTGATAGTCATGATGATACTGAAACAGAAATTGATGAAGGGCTTAGAAATCTGAAATTGGAAAGTCATATAGTACTTGCTAGCTACAGTACTAGAAAGGAGAAAAGAAGTCTGAGAACTTGAATTGAAGAAGCTCAGACATAGGATAGACGGGCAAGGTCTATTAGAATAAAATAGAAATAGAAATAGAAATAAATGAGAAAACCTCTAGAATTTGAGGTATTGGGAATTTGGAGTGTCCTCCACCATTTGAGATGTCAAAAAGGAGTAGAAGTAAAAAATGAAACCCTTGCTATAATGGTCCTTTTGAAGTATTATTAAGAATCAGACCAATAGCAAATTTCAAGGACGAAATTTATTGAATGAGGGGAGAATTGTAATGTCCCAAATTTTGGGCTTAAGACTTTAAGGATAAGCCTATATCAGGCAGATTACTAACCCTAGTTTGGGAAGAGTCACAAGCATGATGAGAGATAGAAAGACTCTTGGAGACTATATAATCTAGCCTTACCTGGCAGAGGGCTCAGTATGGGTAGATAGTAAGATCAATGTGTCGGTGCAGATGTACGCATGACACGTATACGGTGCCATTAGGTTAGTAGAAAGATACCACCCATCCATGTCATGAGATATGGGACTGATTGGTCGAGCGAAATATGCCAGTATAGGTGTTCACATGACATTTTTTGGGTAGACATGTGTACCCTTCGTTTTTGGAAAGGCAATGGTATGTGCTGGCATGTGGGATCCACACACGTACTACGACCTGGCATCTTTTTAGGATCTCCGTTATGGGTGATGCAATCTTGAGCAAGTCCCAAGTGGAATCCTAAGTGAGCACTTGTAAAGTAACTTTATTAAAGTAGTTTTAATAAAGTAAGTCATGATGAGTAATGATAATGCAACTTTTGTGTTGGACAAATAAGAAAGTGACACTTGTCCATTCATTATGTAAAGTACAAATCAACTTTTATGTTGGCATATTAAGAGAGTGACAAGTGTCCCTAATGATGAGGATTGCTTTTTGTCTTATGTATTGGCACACTCATGAGGCGCCACATGTCATTTAAGCCGAGGAAATCCACCTATCTCAGGTCTGATCACCCAACTAACTTTCTTAAAAACCAAACCCAGGAGCTAGGGAAAATCATCAAACCCTCACTTTCCAAGACAAGTTGGATGGCTAAAGGCCTGAGAAAAGATGCGGGACCCACTTTATTGAAGTAAGTGACACATGTCACTGAATCACTAGATCACCAGACAAATGGCACTGTAGGAATCTGACACATGGCATAATTTGTCAAGACTCTCTCTTGGCCATATATTTTGGCCAGCTACCCCAAAAATCAAAGAAAAATCATAAAAATCATGGAAAATTGTTAGAGGAGAGATTGAAGTGAATAGTAACTTTTTAGAACTTCAATCCGTTGAAACACTACTGAATCAGCGTTTTCTCTCAAAATACCCTTCACAAACCTTCTTATACTCATCCCAAGTTTCATTTCTATGGTTTTGGATTTTCATTTAGAGGGGTTTGGTGCTGTCTCATTGGCCATAGTACTGTTGGATTTCTGAACCGATTGTGGAAACACTAGAGGTAAGTATGGGCTTAATTTTGAACAGTTTGCTTTGTTGTTTGGATGAGTTTTCATGAAGGTGGGGGTACTATTTATTTTTCATGCAGGGGGTATTTTTGAGGTTTAATCATGTGTTTATGGTTAAATGATGATTTATGATGATTTTGGAAGTTTATGTTTAAAGCTGCCTGAATTTGTGTTTTGGAGGCTGTGAACTTGTAATGTGTTTTTGATCGGTCAAACTTGGTCCAAAAGCTATGAAATTTTATAAGATTAAAGTAGATATTCAGGACTTTAATTTTATAGGTATTATAAGCCATTTGGACTAGAGGATTGAAATTTAAGATTTTTCAAAGTTTGACCCTGAATCTGGAATGAAATCTGTAACAGTCTGAGTTTGACGAATTGATGGGAACTGTGTGGTTATAATCGAGACTCTATAATATTTTTCTTTGAAAGAGGACTTACATAGCTTTTTATAAAACCTAGAATCAACCCATTTGGATTTTTGTAAAATTAATTATGAATTTTCAAAGTTCAGTTTGGAAAACTGGCAAATTTCTAGGAGAGTGATTAATTAAGTAAGATATTGAATTGATGTGCATCTAGAAGTGGGGTCACATAGCGTTTGGAATCATCACAATTGGACATTTGTACAATTAGTTATGAATTTTCAAAGATTATTGAAAATTCTGGTAGATTTTGGTAATTAGGCAAAAATAAGAAAGTAAGGATAATTGGTAATTAATTTAAACTTTAATGGTTAAGTAAAGCCCATAAAGTTAATGTGGGCCCATTAAATACCCATTGGACCTAATGTGTTAACTTTAAGTCTAACCAACCAAGGTGTCTTGGGTTATTAAAATTTGGGACAAATGTGGGCTTAAAGAATAAAGACAAGTCTTAGTGGCTAAAGTAGCCCATTGGAAATTTATTTGTCATTACTCTAATAATATGGCCATTTATCTAGGGCCATGAGATGACAAACAGGAGGCAATAGAAGCAACTTTAATGGTTGGAAGAAAAGGTACAAAAGGGGACTTGAAGACAAAAGGTTGTGAACTTACCTTAATTGCGTGTATTGATAAGTATGCTTGTATGTTGATGTGCATGATTGCTTTACTTGTCTATGTGTAACATAGTTGAATAATTGAAGCTCTGTTTTCTATTGATGCTATGGCCATATGTAAGAAATGTGAAGCATTGAGCATGCAAATATATTATTATGTTAATATGAGCCTACGTAAGGCAAGTACATCATGCACTAGCATTTATCTTACATGTATTATATTTATTGTTTGCTATAGAGATTCCCCTGAATCTCTCCCTCCCTTAACCAACTATATAGGCAGTTGAGCATAGAAGAGGAGTACAGGATGTTGTACCAGGAAAGAAGTTGCAATGAAGAAGAGAAGAATTGTTCACACCCTCATCCATTACGTAAATTAATAAATTTGCAATGGTTAACTGTATAACTCTCATAATGAATGAATTAATTATCCAAGCACAATAATTGAACTAGGAATGGGTAATCACGCGGTATGAGACCATTAGTTAAGAAACTTCGGCATATAAAAATGAGCAAAGAATCACTCTGATTAAGATAATAAAGAGAATTAAGGAAAGATGAGTCACAATGAGTAGGAAACCACGGTGAACAATCTTTGAAAATTTTTAATTTATTCAGAAAACCCCCTTCAAGTGCACGTTCGAATCCTATATTGGAGTTGGGATTTGAAATTGTTTACCAAGAAATATCACTTAGTGGTTAAGATTTACTATAAAGACTCATCAAAACAATAATGTAACTAAGGCGTTACAAATATCACTAAATTGTTGTAGGATTATAAGCTAAAATAATGAAATTTGAAATTAGCGACGGAATTTTTTGTCACAAATCCACCACAAAATATATTGTAACAAAAAATAGTAACAAAATAGTGATGAGAAATAGTGACAGAAATTTTCTGTTGCTAGTTTCTGCCACAAAATAGTTTGACACAAAATTAGCGATGAAAATTAATGATGGAAATATGATGTCACTAATTCTATAACAAAATATTTTATGACAGAAATTAGTGACGGATTAGTAATGGAATTTAGTACTGGAATTTTTTCTGTCACAAATTTCTGTTACAAATCAGTTTGCGATGGAATTAGCAATGAAAATTAGTCACTACTACAGAAATCACAATATATAACAGTTATTGACTACCATACATAACAGTTCCGAACTGTTATGTATGTTGGTGCTATGAAAGCTTGGCACAGATACATTATGGTTCCGAATCGTTATTTATTCCAGACCTATTATAATGATTATAATATAACACCCGTTATGTATTAAGATTTTGTGAGGCCATGATATGCCCATTGCTGGGATAATAATTAATAGGCATACGTAAACAACCGTCATAATATATGGTAATGCTTGCATGATACATAACGGTCTCATTTTACAGTTGTTCTTTATTCACTAACGTACATAATGATTTGTATGTAAGAATCATGACTTTTAATAAAAATAAATAATGGGATCATGTAGAAAATTATTATGTATTTAGTACATAAATAATGGTTTATAAATAAGAATTGTGAACTTTTACAATAAATGACAGTTTTAATTTAATAACCATGATGAATGGATATAAAACTTGAGTATTTCTTAGCTAGTTGACCTTCTCTATATATATAATTGAACAGTACATTCCTCACCAAGTTGCTATGCAATTTGGGTTGAATCAAGACATTTCAAGCTTTATGTGGAGAATCAATGGCAATTGTTGACATATATAAGTGATAATGTAACTATTAACCTATATATAATTGTGTCTCTTCACAGGAATTAACCCTAAAAAGTAAAGGACTCTAGGGAAAAAACATATAACCCTATCACAAAGGGTGGAGGGGATATGCAAACACTTGAGTTCAAAGGTTTGCATAACCCCTGCGCCATTTCTGATATGGGTATTTATTTTTTACCCCATCTTCCTTTACTTTCTAGGCTTAACTGCTCAATAAACACAAGGTATAAGTGAACACTTATATTATATATATAGATCAAGAGTGTGATTGATTTTAGCCACAAAGCCCAAAAAATCTTAATCCATCCAAATTGCATCGCTACTCAATGTGGGAAGTACTACTCTATTATATACATAGATGAGACCAAATAGCTTAGAAAGTCTCACATTGAAGAGTATAGGACTAATCACAATGTTGAATTTCATAACATTTAAATTGGTGCCACATGTGGCCAAAAACAATTTGGTGTGACATGCTTAATAGAAAGATAGGAGACGGACATTCATTCAGATCAATAATGTGATGTCCAAACAAACATAACTTCACAGCAATAAGTTCAATATGTCACCTAAACTAGTTTATTCATAGAGCTTGTTCATGTATGACTCTCGATATATATGAACTAGTTTATTCATAGGACTTGTTCATGTATGACTCTTATTGGTACTGTAATACCCCAAATTTTGAGACTCAAGGATAGAGAATAAGCCTGAGATTAGTGGATTGCTAAGCCCCGGTTTAGCAAGATCCCAAATTTTGATTAGGGGTTAATGACTACAAAAGTGGACGTGGTTAGTGATTAATGAACCCTTTTAGAGAATATAAAGAGGATTGTAGTCGCTTGTGTTATGAGCAAGGCCAAAACCCTGTATTTGAGTTCAATTGTGGATTAACATCCAAATTGACTTATAATAGAGGGAAGAATTGAATGGGGTATTGTGATAATGATGTCATGTTATGGTATTTAATCATTGGAATTGTTTTAAATTGGATTGGACACATTGGTTGCAAAACTGGAAATGCTGTCCAGTGAAACTCTATTCTGGGCTGTCAGTTTGTGTGAACGTTTTGAATGACCAAATGGTGTATAAAAATTATGAAACTTTCCAGTCTTATATTTCATATCTCAAGCTTCAACATGGATATATAATTTGTGCCATTTCGTTTTGGGAACTGGGAGATATGACTGTCCAAAGTTTGGGATAGAAACTGAACTCTGTTTTGGGGCAGTGATGAGTTTTATATAATTCTGGAATTGTGTGGTGATTTTTAGTAATGGACAATATTTTTCCTATGAAGAGGACTTAAATATATTTCATTTGGCTTTGGAATCACCTCATTTTGAGTTTTCTAGAATTAGTTATGATTTTTCAAAGTTTGGGCAGAAAATCTGCCAGAAAATCCGAAAATGGGAATTATGACATCATCTCAATAAAAGATGACATCATCATGGAATTAAATATCTTCTCATCTTCTTCAGCTCCCATTTTCTGTCGTGAGTTTCAGCTGAAATAGAGAGAGAGCATATGGGATCTTTAGAGAGAGAAAGAGGAAGAAATCTCGTAAGGTAAGCCAATTTCTCCGACGATCTAGCTCCTAACGCGTATAACTCCGATCCTAAGCTACTCCTTTATGTTCTTTAAGGTTTGGAAGCTCTTCCTTTGGTGTTAAAACAGCTAGGGTTTCAGCCAAGACAAGGAAAAGCTAGTGGGAGCTTGAGGTAACTTCCAAACTCTTGTGTATTGACTATTCTGGCTGCTGTGGACAATTTAATCGGTGAAATTTTGCCGGATTGTCATTGGTTTCAAAAATGGAAAATGGGTGTGTGGGGCTGTTATGCTGCCCAAATTGGTACTAAATGGTAGTTGTAACCTAAGGGAATAGTCAATAAAGTGGTTAGGAGTAGAAAGGAACGCGTTTACGGAGCCGAAACCGAAAAACCCCAATTTTTCCTGGAGTACATGTATATTTTGGCCAAGGCTATAAATGGGTCTTAGAGTTGGATTTTCAATGATTTGATGATTCCATTGAGTTCAGGATCAAAAATTAGGTGGGGTTACAGTTGGGCACTTTTTCAGAAAAGGCCGAAAAAGCATAATTACGAAAATGCCCTTGAAACCCTTAAAGTGGGGCTGTCAAGGGTAATTTTGTAATTGACATTCAATTTGATAATTCTGAGTCCGGAAATGGATTCCTTGGGCGAAAATATGTCAAAATAGCCCATGTCAAAATTTCAAGAAAAGTACAGCCGGACCAGGTACGGCGAGGCCGGGCCGGGTCCCCGGGGGTATTTTAGTAAATTTCCAATATAGCCTCATATAACCCCCAGAAACACTTTGGGAGTGTCTAAATAGTACATTTGACATTGTAGGATCGAATGTGAAGCCCCGAGTTGCTGGCACGCAAATCGAGGAGAAAAGACTGGAGGTAGGGAACTTATCTCTCCTGCATGCTCTGATAACTGTGTTAATGTGTTGATGCATGTTATTGCTTTGCTTGATTATGTGGAATATGTATGAATGATTTGAAGCTATGTTTCAATATATGCTATGGCCATATGTGTATCGTTCGAAGCATTGAGCTTATAGATTTGTCATTGTATGTGTGCATGAGTTATGTGATGCAAGCATGTCATGCATTAAACACTTATCTTGCCTGCATATTAATAATGTTTCCCTATTGAGATTCTCTCGAATCTCACCCTCCCCTACCAACAATTTAGACAGGGGAAGTGGCTCGTAGAGGGAGCGGCTAGGACTCCTCCGAGATGACATTGTGTAATCCCCATTTGAAGAATTGTAATGGGCAATTGTACCCTATGTATCTTTAACGAAGGTATGTGCCCAGGATTGCCGGGATGATTAAGTTGTACACTCTGATATTTATATGAATGTGATTTACCTTCGCGTAGTAATTGTATTTGAAATGTGAACATGAGACCAATTTTGTAAATGATTTCAAAAAGTATTCGCGAAAATCCTGTCATGTGATGGGTTAGTAAATGTTATTTGATTATTATTGGTCTCTATTTCATTTTAATCACGTATTTCGGATATAATTACGGGGGGGGGGGGTTACAGGTACACCTAAACTAGTTTATACATCACACCTATTGAACTTTTTAAAGTAACTTCTGGAGATATGGATACTTCCAAAAGAGGAGATATATTTGCTTAGGGATCATATCTCTAGAAGTTATGTCAAAAAAAGATCAACAAAATAGGAACCTTTAGTTAAAGCAATGGGTTGAAAACTTCCTGTGATAGGAAATGAACATTCAATCAGAGCAATAATAAGTTTTTCCAAAAAAAAACATAACCTTAAAAAAGTAAGTTAATGTCACCTTGAATGCTTTATCACATGTTGACTTCACAAAGGCACCTCAATCAAATAAGGACAATAGAGCACCAAAGGAATGCAACCTAGCCAGGGCTCAAGAACAACAAAAATGTAAGTTAGGGCAAGCAAAAGCAACTTGCTTGATGGTCACTGAGATAAGTATAAAGGTATTGACTAGTGCAACTATCGTTGAAAAGTAAGATAAAGGCTTTTTATGGTAGGCTCAACTGAAAATGACTCTCGACAGCCAGAAAAGACAACAAGAGTAGTAGGGTTACGGTGTTTGTGTGTTTTGTTTGAATAGAATAAGTGCCAAGTGTATTCCTTTCAAACACTTAAATAGGAGAGCAAGGGTAGGATTTTTGGGTTGTCGGGTATAAGACTTTACATAACGGTTATATCGATAAAACTATTATTTATTTATTTATATTTAGCATGATTATTTGCTAAAAATTGTGAGTTATAGTATTGTTTTAACATATACATATATCACTATTATTAGTTAATAAATGTAAGTTTTTTTTGTAGCTAGTACCCTAATAATTACATTTTTATATTTTATAAAAATAAAATCAAAAAATATCATTCTTTGGTGACTAGTTGTCTAATAGATGATATGAGGTTTGCTATGAATTTAGGAACTTTTATTCCCTTCAATTTCAATGAATCAAAAGTTTCGTAAATTTGTAGCAAACCATACATCATCATGCTTCAGGCAGAATATGAGGATCATGATAGCCAATCCTATATTCATCAAGAATAAGATTGGCCTTCGTGTTTTTACTTGACAATATCTGGCCATCCTCTTCACTACATGGTCAATGTGATATGTATGCTACATCATTGCCTCCATTTGAGGCAGAGGCGAGGAAGGAGGTGGAGGATGAGGGTGACACTGTGGATTTTCTAATAAGTATTTAGCATGGTGTTTCATCTTGGCTATTAAAAGAACTTAGGAGGATGATAATCATAAGGAAATTGGGAGTTTATATTGATTGGAAGTGACGGGTTTGAACTATCATTGCATACGTTGGATGTTGAAGAGGAGTAGTCATGACAGTGGTTGGTAATGAAGGGTACTTGGTTCTCATGCTGATCATTAAAGAGAAAAGAAGCACAGAGTATTCTTATTATAAGTGTAGGGAAAGGGAAAGGTTTGGACAATTTAGTTGACAGTTATTTAAGAGAAATTGTAATATTGTTTTTCTAATATGAAGTTTGAAAACAAATTATTTGTTTGTTCATCTAACGTTTCATGATAGTTTACTGTAAGAACTATCATTCTTATGAGACAATATATGACAATTACAAAGTACAACCGTAACGCACATACCTTCTTTTAAAAAAATTATGGTGGTGGATTATGCAATCATCATTTTACAACAAAAAAAAAAAGACAAAGTAAAAAGACAAACTAAAAAAAAAAGTTACGGAGATGTTTTAAGAATATGATGCAACATCAGATACTTCATTCTCTACTAACTTGTCCACCTTCTCGTTCGAAGATTGAATGAGAGAGGTAAGTTCCTTCAAGCATGGTCCATGCGTCCTTACTCTCGCATGTAAGCTTGGACCATATGATAAAGCTCGTAGGTTGTGTGGACGAGACCTTTAATTCTTGTTGGCGGAGGGAGTTCATCTTTCGGTTTTTTTCTAGATGATGAATTGGAAGTTCTCTTGCATTTGTCCATGATGTTTAGTTAAATAAGAAATTGGCTTTGAGAAGTTTAAATGTAAGTAGAGCAGTAGAGTTCAGTTTTCAAATATTTATATAGAGAAGGTTTCATAGATTATCGAGTTGTCATGTCTTTTAGTATTAAAGATCATTATATTTTATAAATGGCAATGGTTAATTCTTAATAACTATTATGTATTGGACAATTTTTTTAATTTATTGGTATCTACTATTAATTGCATAATCAACCACAATATTAACTTAGAACCATTAAGTATGCGGGCAAAAGTACTTTATGGTTCTTAATTAATAACCATGAATTATCAATTTTTAACTTTATCTCCCTCCTCCTATGATGTGGATGAGGAAGAGGTGGATGAATAGGACGATGAGGATGGAAGTTGTGGTGACTACCATCCTCATTGTCTTGTTCATCCTTTTCTTTCTCGTGCTCATCCTCATCCTCATCCACATTCTCATCATTAGAGGAGGGAGACAAAGGCCAGATCAAAGTATAATCATTAGTGTGGGGAAGGGAAGAGGTTTCAAACCATCACAGTGTTTGTTGTTTCATGATAGTTTTCACTTAACAACAGTCATTCTTGTGAGACAAAATATGACGGTTACAATTATTACTATTATTTATTTGCTTGAACTTATATTAAGTGACCGGTTTTACTTGATAACCATTATGTATCTCAAGCATTGAGGATCCTAACTATGTCACCCCCTTCGCCAATCCATCTATTGCTCCGAATGACGAGATGGCATAAGAGAAAAAAGCACTCAGGAATGGTCTTGTTGTCATGAAGAAGGTCAAAACAAATTAAGAGAAAAGGGAGGAAACTTACTATAAGGTGAGGCAAGAAATGACAAATTGTAAAATCTAACGAATTATAAACTTTTCAGATTTCAAAATTTGACCTTTCTTGTTCTATTTACAGTAAGTTTCCTCTCCTCTCTTTAATTTTCTTTTTAAACCTCTTTTATGACAACAAGACCCTTCCCTAGTGCTCTTTCTCTTATGACATCTTGTCATTTGGCGTAATAGATGGTTTAGCGGAGGGGGCGGAGGCACTAGCTATAGCAGAAGGGGCAACATGGTTAGGATCCTCAGTACTTAAGCTATTTTTGGCCACCAACAAGCTTTGAGGAGGAGGAGGGGGTGGCGGCAGAGTTCCCTAAGATCTTAACATGATGAAGGAGAGATAGAGGAGGACGATAAAGAAAAATAGTAAGAGTCACAAGGAATAGTTGAGTTTAAATAGAGGTCTAATGGATTACGAAGGGTTATGACTTATGACTTATGAAGATCTAATAGGATTACGAAGGGTTATGATGAGTTATGACATTAAAGGTCTGAATGTCATGAAGGGTTATGAAAGAGTTAGATGATGATTGTTTCTAAAGACCATTATGTTTTGTCTTCATTGAAATAAGTGTTTCGAAAATGAATTGTTTGTAAATATTACATGATAGTTGTTTCTTAGGAACTATCATTTTTTTGTCACTAAATAAATGACGGTTATTAGCTACAACTATTACTTTTGTGTTCTCTCGAATTCTGCCTCATAATACATGATGATGAATCAACCATTACGTTTAAGCGTTATATATCCTTATGTGACCTCTGCCTCAACATACATGACTTTTATTAGCTATAACTGTTATGTATTATGTCTTATAAATTCCTAAATCTGTAATAGTGAGTGACAGAAAAATTTTGTCACTAATCTGTCACAATTTTTTTTGACAAAAATTAGTGATAGATTAGGGTCAGAAATTAGTTTTTTAACATCTCATTTTTAGTCACCAATATTCCCTATATGCAATTGACACATTTAATGGAATAAAATGGTGAATTACGATGTACATGAATTGTGTAAGAGCACAATTGTAATTTGCCAATAAAATAAGAGTTAAATTATTTTCCTAATTAATTAAAGCCAATTTTGGTGAATAATGGAAATTAAAGGGAAAAATAAATATATGGTGGTTAATGGTGCCATATGTCATTATCTTAAATCCAAACAAAAAGATGAAGCAAAAAGTAAGCTCATGGTATGTCAGATATAAAATATATTATTTTGCCATTTGGATGGAGCAATTGAAGAAGCCTATTTGGTCCATTCGGAACCCTCCATGGCATCATCTAGTCAAAGAGAAAGAGAAAGAATTAAGCCCAATTAATTAGAGATAGGCTTAAGCAAAAGACATATGCAAATTCCATTAAAATAATATTTCCTAAAAGTAAGAAAGATAAGAGAAGAGATAAGGATGATGATAATTAAGCTCATTTATCTCCATCTTGGGCTCATTTTTGGCTGACCAAAACAGAGAGAGAGAGATATAGGAAAGTTGAAGAGAGCTTGGTGAGTACAAGGAAGCAAGCTAGGGTTCTAAATGCTAAAATCAAAGATAAAGCTTAAAGCTTGTAATCTTAGTGATTTTGCCTTTTAATCACCTTGGAACTTCCTCTAATCTCTTCTTCAACTTGGAATCATGTTTAGCAAGAAAAATCTAAAGGGAAGAGAGAGTGAACAGTAACTTCCTAGAGAGAGAAAGTGAGCAATCAAGAGGTAATCTCCAAAACTTTGATCCTCTTGTGTTATATGATGCTATTGTGTTTATTGTTTTTGGTTTTGGTTTGGTTTTGCCTTGTATTATGATTTTGGGATGATGAACCCTAGAGATGTTATGCTACCAAAATTTCCCCAAATCATTGTCATTTCATGTTTAAGTAGTTAATCATGGGATTAGAAGTGAAAAATAATTGATTAAACAAGAGAAATCAAGAAAACACATTTTCCCTCATAGGAACCCTAATTTTGTTCAATTACAGAATAGTGAGGAGGAGCTAGAATTTTGTAATTTTGATGATTCCATTGGATTTAGAAGGGAAAATTGTGTAAGTGCATGTTGTTTGATATGCTTTCAGTGAGGCAGTGGCATTATGCAATGAAATTCATTAGTCAAACCTAGTCCAAATGTAATAAAACTTTGTAGGATTAAAGTAGACATGTAGAGCTTTAATGTGATAAGTGGTGCATAATTTTGGGCCTTGTATACTAAAAGATATGAATTTACAAGGTTGTGCCCTGATTCTGAACTTGATTTTGGAATAGTATGGGAATTCATAGAATTCTATAATTTTGTGTTTGTACATGGCAGTGATTCATATTTTTCCTTTGTAGAGGACTTAAAGAGCTTTCCATAGAACTTTGAACCACTTCATTTAGATTTTGGTAGATTAAGTTATGACTTTTGGAAATTGAGCCAGAAAATAGAGGACTTCTTGGCCGTCGCTAGAGGATTTGCTTGGCCGCGACCCAAATGTTTCTGACCTCTCTAGACCACGGCCAAAGTATTTCTTGGTTGCAGCCAAGTCCCTTATTTTAACACGTCATATTTTTGAATGTTGTTAATTGGTTTAGCTTTTCTAACCCCATAGGCACTTGTTTAGACTTCTAATGGCTACCTAAATAGCCCAAAAGATAACCAACAACTGTGTTTAGAACAATATATGAATATGTAATAACTCAATTCTTGTACATTTAGAATTTTAGGACATATCAATAGCCCGAGTCGAAACTAAAGTTTAGGACAAATAGTCAATTTCACTGAAGAAGAACTCAGGTAATAACTCTATCTTTGATAAACTATGTGAATAATAATATGTTTTTGTATGCCATCTTCTGTAACATGAGCATTGTTTTGTCAAGTAAGGCATTGTGCGTGTAGGCACATTTATAGAGGTTTACGAATAGTAGGGGGAAGTAGTCCCGATTTATGTGCACATGCTATGTTGTTTGTGTTAAGTTGCATTACATGGTGTATAGGATATTTATCTGTCACATTTTATATGATTGATTACATGTTAGTTTTGATATTCATTCAAATCTCACCTTTTTTCAAATATTCAAATACATTCCAGCTGAAGGTAGCAACTCGAAGGGCAAGTCTGTGGCTACCGACTAGTAGAGTTCCGGTGCACGTGGAGACTGTTGTTGGTTATCTAGCTCATAATTTAGTTTCTTTTAAACACTCTGTACATTTGTGTATATATATTTCAAACCCTACAGGGAATTTCCTTTATTGTAAATAAGTACTTAATGTCAGTATATTTTCGCTATTTCTGTATGCCTTAGGAAACTATGCGCCTATTACTCTACATATATCAAAATGTTAAGGGGTTTGACATTTTTTGTATTAAAGCTTAGAGCGGTTCTGGTATTTTTAGAATAGTATATTGATATGGTCTTGTTTGTATAGTGACAGGAAATCATGCATGGATGATGACATTGAAAGTATGAGAGATCACTCTCATCGGTGAACCAACGTCCCCTGGAGTAGTGACTTCCTAAGGGATAGCTGTATATTGAGTACTATGTGCTAGGTGGCGTCCAAATAAGGAGGATGGACAAGAAGAGCTCCTTAGTGAGACCAACATATGGCCCAAAGCCAAGGCCAGCATCACCAATTAGGTCTTTGATTGGAGACTTAGGACATCCACTGACAGACGAATTTGAGGAACCCCCCAAGTGAAGTTGACATCTCTCAAGCAGAGATGGTACACATGCCTTATGACCTGCAACCGGATGAGGAGTTGTGGGAGTATATCCGAGGTAGATATCAATTAGCTGTACGAGCACATGCCTCTCTTATTTACCAGTACCTCTCATATATGGGTGTCGTGGAGTCCCTGTAGTAGAAGCAAAAGCTGTTAGAGATAGATCTGGGTAGACGAGCTTTGGATCTTTACTACCATGGACTTCTTTCCAAACTCGGTCTTTTGGAATCAAAAGAAAAATGACATAGTCGAGCAAGGGCCGTACAAATATTTTAAGGAGTTCATGGAGCATATAATTGACTATTTATGGAGAGTAATGTGGGGTCCAGGCACATTATTTTGGGTGATTGGAGGTAGTCAACACATCTTTTAAGGTGAGGGCAGTCACATGGAACAGGTGGATAAAAGAAGATAAAGCCAATGTCATTATTTTGTATGGGTACATAAAAAGTTAAACGTACTTAACTCAGGGCAATTATGAGATGAGTAACCCCTTGAGAAGCTCTATGTATAGTTAGGATTTGTTATGTAAAAAGTGACAAAGATTTGTTGTACAGTTTAGGACATATTATGTGTAATATTTTTCCTAACTGCTGTGTATACATGTATATGCTATGTATGACATATCTATGTACCCGACATTTTAAGACATGCAAAAATGCTCTTGTGATCATATGAACTTATTTATCTCTATTTTCATATAGTGAAATACAAGGATGGTACAACCATGAGGTAGACTATGAAGGGGCACAATAATGCAATACCAGACCCTCAACCTGACCTAATACGGTAATAGATTCTGGGTATGTTGACACAGCAGTAGGCTATAATGAATGAGATCATGGAAGAGCTGCGAAAAGTACAACAGAGGCAAGATCATTTGGAAGAGTTGGTAAGGGATGACGGTGAGTTAAATCTGCCAGAGGGACCTTAACCAAAAGATCCTTTACTTGATCCTAAGGCCGATATACAAATCTGGGTAGGAAGGTTTAGTAAACAACAACCTCCTGTCTTTCAATGGAAATTTGATCCTCAACTAACCAAAGATTGGCAATCACGATTAGAGAAAATTTTCAACATCTTGTTGTGCCCTAATGAAATTAAAATCATGCTAGTAATTTATAAGCTTGAGGGTGATATAGATAGATGGTGGAAGAATACTAAAATGATTCTTCAAAGGAGGAATATTCCGATGACATGGGAACTATTCCAATAAAAATTCAATGAGAAATACTTTCTCTGTTCCGTCAAGCTAGAAAAGGAAAAAGAGTTCCTCAATATACAACAAGAAGACAGAGAAAGCTTCGATGACTACTTAGCTCATTATAGCCAGTTGTCTCGTTATTCTGCATACCATAAAAATTGGGATGATAAGGAATAGAGCTCAAATATGATGATACAAGGGCTAAAGCCCGAGCTGAAGGAGAAACTTATTTCCAAACATTTCACGGAGTTCAACAAGGCATTTGAAGAATGCCATATCAACGAGAACAACTTGTTGAGATTGTATTCTGCTAAAAGCAACAATAACAAGGGTATATCTGGTAAGTAGGGGTTCATCCCAGAAACGTAAGGATCAAGGTGGACTATCCAGAGGGGACAATAAAAGGCCAAACCAAGCTGGAGTCCATGGAGGCTAGAGTTCTTTAGGAAGTAGAACCTGTTGGCGTTGTTATAAGCCTTACCACCCTAGTAAAACTTACAATGGTACTCCATTAAGGTAGGATCCAGCCAGACATCCCACTTGTTATGTATGCCATAACCAGGGCATTTTGCAAGATATTTTCTACAGAAGCACCAGCCAAAGGAGATGAGGCCCAAGGTTCCAAGCAGGGTCTATTCGATAATGCAAGAGGAAGCTAGGAAGTCTCCTAAGTTGATACAAGGTACGGTTTCCCTTAATGGCAACTTAGTATAGGTCATGTATGATTGTTTGAATACAATTTTGTGAGACGGCTAGACTTGAGAGTACACAAATTCTCATATGACCTGGTTGTATCTACATCCACGAGTGTTAGAGTTGTCACGGCCGATGATTGTTTGAATTGTGTAGTAAATGCTGAGGGATATGAATCAACTGTGGATCTAATCTGTCTACCATTGCAAGGCTTAGAGATATTTCTCGGTATTAATTGATTGATAGCCAATAGTATATTTCTCAACTGTAGAAGCAAAAGGGTTATATATCCTAATTCACAACCACATACTAGTACAGAAATCAATCTTAATTTTCTCTCTGCAGTTGAGGCTGAGAGATGCTTACATAAAGGTTGTCAGGGGTACCTCGTATTTTTCTCCATGCAATCAGAGGCTGGAACAGTATTGGGGAGTATCCCTATAGTAAATGAATTTCCTAACGTGTTTCTAGAGAATATCAGTTGATTACCCTTGAATAAGGAAGTGGAGTTTGCAATTGATCTTAAGCCTGGAGCAGGACCAATATCTAAAGCCCCATACAGAATAAGTCTAAGTGAGTTTGGCTGAGTTAAAGAAGAAGATTGAAGAGCTTCTAGAGAAAGGGTTTATTATACCCAGTGTAGCACTGTGGGGAGCTCCAATGCTCTTTGTCAAAAAGAAAGACGAAAGCTTATGACTCTGTATTGATTACAGGGAGTTGAACAAGGTGATTGTCAAGAACAAATATCCACTTCCCAGAATAGATTATTTACTCAATCAATTATCTAGTTCATGTGTATTTTTAAAGATTAACCCGAGATCATGGTATCACCAGCTTAGGGTTAAAGCGGAAGATGTATCGAAAATTTCTTTTTGGACCATATATGGCCATTATGAATTTCTTGTAATGCCGTTTGGGCTGACAAATGCATCTATTATGTTCATGGGTTATATAAATCGAATTTTTCATCTATACTTGGACCAATTTATGGTAGTTTTTATTGATTATATTCTGGTATACTCACAGAACAGAACCAAGCATGAGCAACATATAAGAATAGTACTAAACACGTTGAGGGAGAAGCAACTCTATGCTCAGTTGAGTAAATGGGAGTTTTGGCTTTCAAAAGTGAGATTTCTGGACCATGTAGTTTCACAGAAAAAGGTCTTGGTCGATCCTAGCAAAGTGGAAGCAATACTAAATTGGAAGAGACCAGAGACTACTAGAGATACGTAGTTTTCTGGGTTTTTTTTATTGTTTTCAGCATTTTATACAAAATTTCTCCAGAATAGTTTTGCCTTTGACAAAGTTAACACGAAAAACTCAACATTTTGTATGGGACGATAGTTGTGAAAGGAGCTTCATAGAGCTAAAACATAGATTAATGACAGCACTAGTGCTGACATCCCAAACCTGTAGTTTACCTTTATTGTTTATACTAATGCTAGAGGGCGTAGATTGGGATATTTTTTGATGCAACAAGGCCGAGTAATGGCATATGCATCTCGTCAGCTGAAGCCTTATAAATTAAATTATCCCACTCATGATCTTGCGTTGGCAGCTATAGTATTTGCCTTAAAAATTTGGAGATATTATCTTTATGGTGCTACTGTAGAGTTGTACTGTGACCATAAGAGCTTGAAGTATCGGTACGATAAAAAAGAGCTCACCATGAGACAGTGTAGGTGGATGGAGTTGTTGAAGGATTACAACCTGGAGATCAAATACCATCCAGGGAAGGCCAATGTAGTCGTAGACATATGAGCCATAAAACAGTGCAGGTTGCAGCCCTGATGATACATGAGTATAAATTGATCAAGGATTTCAGAGATCTTAATCTGTCTAATCAAATGTTGATTTGTGGCAATAGTATCAGCCAAGTTGAGAATGATTTGATCAATTCACAATCAAATGTTGATCGATTCACAAAAACTGCCCATTTCCTACCAATTAGCATCCATTATTCTCTCGATAGGCTTACGGAGATTTACATCAAAGAGATTGTGAGATTACACAATACACCAAAGAGTATCATATCACATAGAGATCCTCGTTTGACTTCTAATTTCTGGAAAACGTTGCATGAGGCATTGGGTACTAAACTCAGGTTCAGCACGTCATATCATCCTCAAATAGATGGCTAGACAGAATAAACCATTTAGACACTAAAGGATATGTTAAGGGCATGTGTGCTAGATATTAAAGGCAGTTGGACCAGTTTCTTCTACTTGCCGAGTTTGCTTACAATAACAGCTATTACTCGAGCATCCAAATCACTCCCTATGAGGCATTGTACAGAAGGAAGTGTCAGTCACCCTTATGCTAGACAGAGTTATCCAAGAGACATTTGTTTGGCCTAGATATTGTTGATCAAACAACATAACAAATCAAGCTGATCAAGCAAAGATTACTAACTGCCCAAAGTAGACAGAAAAATTATGTTGATAAAAGAAGGAAAGCCCTAGAGTTTGAGGCCAGTGACCATGTGTTTATTAAGGTTTCTCCATCACATGGATTGGTAAGACGTTGAAAGTAAAGAAGCTAAGCCCTAGGTGTAACCCCCTTCTAACCAAGGTCGAGATTCAGTTCATAAATATATGATTATGTGGAATTAGAGGCTGTAAGATGATTTAGTACTTATTAAAATTCCTTTTACCCAAATCATGGTTTTCAAAAACCTTTCTAAAACCTGATCAACAACGGTCTCATATTCACATTACAATTATACAAATGGCCTGTACAGTACGATTTCACTTATAAATATCAGAGTACAATATAAATTCCCAACACACTCGGGATCCATTAATCAAATAAGGGTTTTACAAAGCACCAATGCGCATAATCTATTTCCCATAACAAGGGGATTACACAAAACTATCCAATATCCATATACAACTGTTTCCCCAACAAAATATCCAAAATAAAAAAGCATGATAACCAATTTATCCAAAATAAAACTCTTATACCGAAGCTCTATCCGCCCTTCATCACCTACTTCTCTTTTGAACCTCCAGCCCTGTCTTAAATTTGTTTTGGGACAGTGAGATTCTAAGTAATCCCTGTAGTGTCAAATTACTCATAGTATGCACAACCACAAAGCATGGAAGCAAATCATCACACAATACATAGCAACTACAACAACAGTTACAGTAGCAAGGGTAGGTATAACATGCGTCACCCTTACAATTGCTCACACTGAAGTGCTCACGCTGTATTGCACATTCCATGTTCATATCACATATATTACTCCAGCTGGGATCCATAAAAAGTATTCCACTCACAGACACAACCACATTGGCCAGATAATCAAACAAGAATTCACAATTCCACAACGCAGCCTCGGCAATTATAATGGAAGATGCAATGGTAGGGGTTGGTGTGATAACCATCACCCCCTACGGCTACTCATGCCGTAATGGCCTACGGACGATAACACATACACAAGTTCATAATAGCCTCATGCCAAAGATTTTTCACAACACAATAATGATAAGTCATGCATACCAAGTATCATACACAACATGAGAAAAAAGTCACTACCTTGGTCCTTCCGTGCGTGCTCTGGCACTGGTCTCTCCTAAATAGGGCAAATATCGAATCCTATAATTTCACAATTAGGGACGAAGTGTTATACTCTTATTCCAATACTCAAATGACTTTATATCACTTAAATTGGTTATCATTTATGTTCTTTAGGAAGCAAAAAATGCCTCTAACAAAATCCCTAAAGGGTTGGAAGAACTATCCAAAAGATTCCCTTTTAGAAGCACAAGTACGGGTTTTCCACTGTTGTACTCAAGTAAAGAAGACCTCACTTGAGTGATGGTGGACTTGTACTTGAGTCCTGGAAGCAACACTCAAGTGGTAGCCTAATACTTACCCGAGTTTCATAAAGTAAGGGTCAGGAGATGCTTTCCTGAGAGCACAAGCAACTTTCAAAAGGGAACATCACTTGAGTAGGGCTCTTTGTACTCGAGTGATGGCTTAAAACCCATGAGTACTAAGTCATACTCTTAAAACTCTACCGCGAGTAATAACCTGAGACGTGAGCTCATGGTGTCAAATACACCTTTACTCGAGTGGGATGAGGCTCACTTGAGTGAGAACCCACAATACTTTCAAGTGAGACAACACTCTTGTCTTTTCAACATGGAAGTGCAGATGAAAAGCTGAAGGAAAAACAAAGATACAAAGCTGCACTCGAGTGACACCCGGGATCACTCGAGTAAGGCTTATCAGAAACAAAAAATGCAGCAAAGCTGACAGCACTTCCTAAATTTTACCCAAGAGATTCCAATAATCCCAAACACCAAACCAAAGCTACTCCCACATGAAATTGCATAAGGAATCCAATGGAACCATCAAAACTACCAAATTCCTATTCCATTATCATGCTTTGGTTTTGGGCCACATAGAACACTAAATTCCAAAACATCACCAACTTCACATTATAACCTCAAACCCATTCTATCTATTCAAAACTCATCTCAACACCAATAGACAATCTAGAACCATCAAAATAAAGCCCTTAATCTAAGGAACAATATTAATGAAGAGAGTTTTTCCATTAAAGGTCATTAAAATGGTCAAATGGCTTACCTTTTGCCAAGAACTTCTTCTTTCTTTCAACAATGGTGGCACAAAAATGAGAAAGAGAAGGGAGGTTGAAGATGAAATGATCACACTCCTTCCTAGCCTATGCTTGTCAGCCGAATGGGAGGGGGCAGAGAGAGAGAAACTAATTATTTTATTGCAATTTGACTTTTGTTACACCTTCTCTCATCCAATCAACTTGTCACTTGTCAAAATTTCATTGGCTTTCATAAAGTAAGTAACTAATTAGTTACTCTAACCACTCCATTAGCCATTTAGTCACAAATCTCATTTCTCTTAGTTAGTAATTAATTTCTTCATTAATCACTGACTAATTACCCAATAATTTTCCATTTTTTCAAATTTCCCACTGATTTTGGCACATTCATCGAAATTGCCACAAAACACATAATAATTTACTTTAAATAGACAAATTATTCTCAATAATCATCATTAGCCCTTAATCAAGATTTTAGGACATTGCAATTCTCCCCCCGTTCAATAAATTTTGTCCTCAAAATTTGTTACACATCTTGGGGCATAAACTCCGAAAATCGTTTCTTCATGTCCGCTTCTGCTTCCCAAGTTGCTTCTCTTGGAGACATTCCCTTCCAGACCACCTTCATAAATAGTAAGCTTTGATGCCTGAGATGTCGCTCTTCTCGGTCAATTATTTGCTCTGGCTCTACCACATAAGTGAAGTTATCTTGCAATTTGACCTCTTCATATTCAATAATATGCTCAGGGTCTAATTGGTACTTCTTGAGTTGAGAGACATGGAACACATCATGCAATCAACTCAAATTCAAGGTTAGTACTATCGATATGCTACAGGTCTGACTCATGTCAGAATATCAAATAAACCAATATACCTCAGACTCAGCTTCTTTCACTTGATTGCTATCCTGATGCCTGTGACCAGAGATACTCTTAAGATAACATGATCCCCCACTTCAAACTCTACAGGTCTTTTCCTTTTGTCAGAATAGGTCTTATGTCAACTCCGTTCTGCAAGGAGCCTCTTCCTGATAATTCTAATCTGCTCAAAAGTTTGATCAACAAGATTTGGCCCATACAAATTCCTCTCAAACAGTTTTATCCAACATAATGGTGACTGGCACTTCCTTCCATACAGTCCTTTATACGAAGCCATCTGACTGTTTACATGATAGCTGTTGTTATAAGCAAACTCAGCCAGTGGAAGATAGTAGTCCCATTTTTCCTTAAAGTCTAGGACACTCACTCTCAAAATATCTTCCAGCATCTAAATAGTCCTTTCTGACTACCCGTCTGTATGAGGATGGTAGGCCATGCTAAACCTCAACTAAGTACCCATAGCTTCATGTAGAGCCCTCCAGAATCTAGAAGTAAACCGAGGATCTCTGTCGGAGATAATGTTCTTCGGTGTACCATGGAGTCTCACAATTTCTTTAATGTATATCTCAGCCAGCTTATCAGGAGAGTAGCTAGCATTGATAGGTATAAAGTGTGCTGACTTCATAAGTCAATCAACAATCACCTATATCGCATCATAATACTTGATCCTGGGTAGACCTACCACTAGATCCATAGCCATACTTTCCCACTTTTATTCTGGAATTTCCAGACTCTGAAACAATTCTGGTGGTCTTTAGTGTTCAATCTTCACCTTTTGACAAGTAAGACACCTCGCCACGTACTTAGTCACATCACTTTTTAACCCTAGCCACCAATACATAGATTTCAAGTTTTGATACATCTTGGTCATGCCTGGGTGAAGAGTATACTGACTCTTATGAGCCTCATCCAAAATCCTCTGTCTCAAATCAGCCTTTAGTGGAATATAGATTCTCTTCTTATAACACACCAGTCCACTAGGTGACAGATCATAATCCCGAGTCTATCCTTGCTCAATTATAGCTCAAATAGACTTACTCATTCATCATGCATTTGAGCCTCTTCAATTTCAGTCTCAGGTCATTCTCCCCTTAGACCACACCATAACTGGTATATAGGATGTTATTCGAGAGATTCAAATCCTGAAATTCCTCTATCAATTTATTCTCTGGATCATTATCATTGCTACTAGCACCGCCTTCTGACTTAAAGCATCCGCAATGATATTAGCCATACCCAGATGATATTTGATCTCCAAGTTATAATCTTTTAGCAACTCCATCCACTGATGTTGTCTCATGTTCAACTCTTTCTGATCATACAGATATTTAAGACTCTTGTGGTTGCAGTACAATTCCACTATCACACCATACAGGTAATGATGCCAAATTTTCAATGCAAACACTATTACCGCAAGCTCTAAATCATGAGTGGGGTAGTTCATCTCATACGGTTTCAATTGTCGAGAGGCATAGGCCACCACTCTTTCCTGCTACATCAGAACACACCCTAACCCCTGCTTACTTGCATCACTGTATATGACGTAAGCCTTATTGGGATCAGGTAAAATCAATACTGGTGCCATAGTCAACCTCTCCTTCACCTCAGTGAAACTCCGCTCACAACGTTCATCCCACAAAAATAGTTAATCCCTCCTCGAATGCAATACATGAGAAGTTCTGAATGAAGCTCTGATAGTAACCAGCGAGACCCATAAAACTATAAATCTCATAAACAACTTCTGGCCTGTTCCAATCAAGTACTGCTTCCACCTTTCTAGGATCTACCAAGGCCCCTTCTTGTGAGATAACATGGCTAAGAAATTTTACTTCTATAAGCCAAAACTCACACTAGCTCAGCTTGGCATAGAGTTACTTTTCTCGTAAGATTCTCAGCATAATTCTCAAATACTGCTCATACTCTTCTCTACTCTTAGAGTATATCAAAATGTCATCTATAAACACTACCATAAACTGGTTAAGATACTATTGAAAGACCCTATTCATATAATCCATGAATACTGCCGGTGCATTAGTCAACCCAAAGGGCATCACAAGGAACTTATAGTGCCCATACCTTATTTTGAAAGCAGTCTTCGGAATATCCGTTGCCTTTACACGCAACTAATGATATCCCGACCTTAGATCAATTTTGGAGAATACACATGAGCCAGATAATTGATCTAACAAGTCATGTTTCTCGGAAGAGGGTACTTGTTCTTGACAGTAATCTTGCTCAACTTCCTATAATCGATACACAATTGCAAACTCCAATCTTTCTTTTTCACAAACAACACTGGAGCTCCCCACGATGATACACTGGGTCAGATGAACACTTTCTCATGCAATTCTTCAATTTGCTTCTTGAACTCCGCCATTTCATTTGGGGCCATATGGTATGGGGCCTTTGATATCGAACCAGCTCCAGGCATAATCTCAATTGGGAACTGTACTTCCCTTTCCAGAGGCAACATACTAAGGTCATTTGGGAATACCTCAGGGAATTTTCTTACCACGGGTATACTCTCTAGAGTTTCTCCTGTCTTTCCTTGTATGAAAAAGAACACCATATACCCCTGGCATCCCTTCTCAAGATATTTCTCAGCTTTAGCCATTGAAAGGAAGTTCAAATTGGCATTCACGTTAACATCCCTCTATAGAGTAAGATAAACTATCTTCTTATTACCATAATTAAGTAGCACATTATTTGTTGTTAACCAGTCAAAACCAAAGACAACTTCTAGTTGTTGAAGCGGCAAACAAATCAAATCAACCACAAACTCAAGTCCCTCAACAACTATCACACAACTGAGACAAGCTTGGGCTGTCACAGCCTTGACCCCAATTGGCGTCAACACAACCAAATCAAACTATAATTTATGCACATGCAAACCCAGGCACTTTACACAGTCATAGGTAATAAAAGAATAACTTGTGCCCGAATCAAATAAAGCTTGTAACTCATAACCACTAATAAGGATTTTAGCTTGAATCAGTTTAAGCTACTTTTAGGCCTCCTCATGTGTCATTACGAACACTCGACCTTGATCCCTAGGCCTTTATTCTGCCAACTGTCATGGGCATTGAGTAGAAAGATGACTCGACTGTTTACAGTTGAAGCAAATCACTTGCCCCAAGTATGTTCTACCCGAATATACATCCTACACTGATTACATATTGGTCCCACTGGAGGTCTTTGATCACTATGACCCCTAGATTATAGGGCTTCTTGCTATTTCTCCCAGATGAAGACCCTTGTCCCTTCCGCTTCTGGGAAGTATTTACCTTGCTAGGCTCATTACGGCTACTAGTACCCTTAGCTGGGTATAACTCTCTCAGATTATTCTTAGTTATTCTGCACTTTTCCACCGCCTTGTTAAAGTCAGTGAAAAAATTAGTGGCTAATCTCTTCCTTAACTCATGCCTCAACCCCCGAATAAGCATATCGAAGCTCCACTCCTCATCATCTTTATGCCGAAAGAAGGAAGAGTATCGGGATAGGTGGATGAAGCGGGATAAGTACTCATCAAAACTCTCCATATCACCCTGCTTGATGGCTAAACACTCAGATTCTTTTTCAAGCCTCATTGACTTGAGGAAGTACTTTTCATTTAATTTCTTTTGAAATACCTCCCAGGTCAGTGGTACATTCTGGCTTCGTAATATCATGGTGATATTCTGCCACCACTGGTCTGCATCCCCCTCTAGTTTATACACTGCCAGTTTTGCCTTTACCTTCGTTGGACATTCCAGGACTTCAAAGATCTTCTCTAACCAGTTTAACCAGTCCTCAGCAGCTTGGGGTTCGAATCTCCCTCTGAACACCGAACACATGTGCTTGTAAATTTTGAAACCCATAATTATAGATCTCTACCCTCTCGGACTGGTACCCCTTAAACTCTTGATTAGGTACCGTGCGAGATGGGATATCTCAGGACTAATTGGACCCCTCAGCTGTCTCCCATAATGAGTCTCTGCTTGGGTTTGCTCTTGAGTGGATTGACCCCTCTCAGCATTATGCTTGGCTTTTTCCTGCCTGAGCTCCTCTATGAGCAAAAATCCACAAGTTCAGGTACTTAACCAATGACCACAATATATATGTCAAAAGGTTGCTTTTGCTCACCTCTATCTCTTCCACCGACTTGTTCTTTGGTTCTCCAACCATTAGCTTTTGTTGGATTCACAAAACACCTCCTCTTAAAAATCTAAAACTATAGGAATGAAGCTCTCATCAAAAGGAACAAGATTAAAGAAGAGGTTTTTAGCATTAGAGGTCATCTTCAAGGTTAAAATGTAAGAAGAGATCTCACCTTCACAAGAATCCTCTTTCTCTTTCCACCTTCACCATGATCATCTAAAAGAGAGCTTAGAGAGAGAAAAGTGATGAGATCAGTTTTTTCATCCCCCTCACACACACTTAACTGACTTTGAGAGAGGATAAGAGAGAGAAAAGAGAGTTTGACACATTGACTTTTCAAAGCTCACCTCTTACTTGACTATAATACTTCATCTTTTGGCATTTGGAATTCAATCATTATTCCCTTTGCCTTATGCCCATAAAGTGATGTAAATGGGCTCCCCCCAATAACCAAATTTGTTACTCCAATTGCCTCTTCAAATGTCACAACTTTAGCCTACAACTTTTGACTTTTCTTCTTATCTTTTCCACTTGACTTTAATGGCTTCCCAAGGTCACCATTTGTGTTCATATACTCATTTTTTCTCTCTTGCCCCATGTTGGACAAAATTTATAGCCCATTGGAAGAGGATAATGATCTCTCAAAATATCCCAATTAGACTTTGTTATCACAATTAAATTTTAGAAAATGGGTCTGGGCATTTTCTACTGGATTTACCACCTAACACATTATTTCACTCCATTTCACATGTCATGCGCCCTCTCTCTCATTTTAATTCAATTTAAGCTTTAACACCATAACTGAGCTTAAATACTAGGTTTGAGCACTGACTACTGCTATTTCGGGTCATAATTCACACTTTATTCCCCGAAAGAGTTCATCCACATCCGTTACGTATTTTTGGGCATTACAGTAGGCACATTTATAGAGGTTTACAGATAGTGGGGATATAGCCTCAACTCATGTGTACATACCGTGTTGTTTGTATTAAGTTGCATTACATGGTGTATGACATATTTATCTATCGTATTTTATATGACTGATTGCATGGTACTATTGAGATTCATTCGAATCTCACCCTTTTTTAAATATTCAAATATATTCCAGCTAAATGAAGCAGCTTGAAGGGCAAGTTTGTGGTTACCGGTCAGTATAGTTTCGGTGTACATGGAGACTGTTGCTAGTTATCTAGCTTATAATTTAGTTTCTTTTGCACACTCTGTACATTTGTATATATATTTCAAACCCTATAGGGAGTTTCCTGTATTGTAAACAAGTACTTAATGTTAGTATGTTTCCGTTATTTCTATATGCCTTGTGAAACTGTGCACCATTACTCTGTGTATATCGAAATGTTAAGGGGTTTGACAAGTTCCCATCGCTAATTTTTTTGTGATGGAATCAGTGATAGATTAGCAATGAAATATTTCATTACTAATTTAGTGAAAAAAAATCCATCACTAAAGTCTGTTGCTAATTTCAGTTATGGCTAATTTTAGTGACAGATTTTGTGATGGATTAGCGACGGAATGAAATTCCATCATTAATTCCTTGTTCTTTTGTAGTGCATATCAATGTATGTTTAAAGTTATTGCACCCTTAACAATTAATTACCAAGAAAGAAAACCATAATAGTTGGTGCAAGGGGAATAAGTTATATTTATTCAGAAAATAAAATTCCATCAGTAGAAATTGAGCATCCCATAAGAATGCCTAAATGCCCTAAGTTTGAATGATTTATTTGTTGGTAAAATATCTCCTAAGATTGTTGGTGTTAGTACCTTACACCGTATAGATTGATAGCAACATCACCTATAGAAACACAATAAAAGAATAGTTCAAGTCAGGCATAAAGGCACTATCCTTAGGAGATATTCTGCAACCCCCTAGTAAATCAAGAAGTGGCACTCCCAAGGATAAAATGAACCCTTCCTACATAAAGCAAGGTGATATAATAGCAGAAAAATAATAGTGCAACTCAGGAAAAGACAGAGCAGAGGAGCTCGGGGATAGAGTTCAATGTCAGCTGACATTAGGGCTCTGTCTACACCTTAGACCATGCATTGCGTTTTATAGATAAAGAAGATGTGACCGTTGAGCAGCCATGATGACCATTAATGACAGCTTAATGACAATTAAAATGGATGTTACAAAACAAGGATTTATGAAAATTTAATACAATAAAACCATTTTAAATGTCATTTAAACTTACTAATTAAATCATATTACTCCAATGGTTATCTCTAACTGTCAGTTCAAAGACTCCTCTTATTAGCCTTTTTACTAACTCAAGCTCATATTTTATTACACACTAGGGTATTCCCAATCTTCAGTTATATAAGACTTCTTTCGGTGACACACCCACACAATATTTACAACAATAACTCAACTATATAAAATTGTACTCGTCTCAAAAAGAATTGTTTGTCAACCACAACATGTGAGATAATAGTAATAGTGTAAATTAATGCATATGGCTACAAGGAAGATAAAGAAAGAATATTGATTGTATTTTTGTATTGATAATGAAGTAAACATCTATACAAACTTGTGCTTGTTAGGAAACTAAAAAAAAAGTGTTTTTTAAGCACTTTTAAGCCAAGAAAAAACTCATCTTACATGCTTACCTCATAAATTGTAAAAATACTTTTAGACAGCTAAAATAAACAGGCGCTTGCTAACAACTCTATACACATACACATCATCTTAAATATGAACTTAACTGACAAAATTAATTGTCCATTTCCTCCTAACATAGAGAAATTTAGATTGGGCTCCCCGCATTACATGGCGTCCTAGATCAGGACAAAAAACTATTTATGGGTATTGAATAGCATGACATGCACAAAGTGTTTTCCTTTTATATGGCAATCTAACTCAAGTATTGTCAGGTCCAACTCCCAAATGAGTTTTAATTTCTACATTTACATGGATTCAAACTCGACACCTTGTGATTAAGTAATCAAAACTCCTATAATCAATGGGCCAATTGGTTTGAGAACAACGGATGCCTATGCAATCTGGGCATCACATTTGAGCATTCTGAGGATGAAAACTTAACCCGATTCAATGGAAACTTCATTTACTACAGAAAGAGACTTCATAATGTCATTTCGATAATGCTTCTTCTCACAGAGCTGAGATAATGATCCAACGATGTCCCTCATGGAAGGTCGATCTCTGGATGCGTCATTGACACATTT
This sequence comes from Inga oerstediana, assembly GCA_963210345.1. Classification (NCBI taxonomy): domain Eukaryota; kingdom Viridiplantae; phylum Streptophyta; class Magnoliopsida; order Fabales; family Fabaceae; genus Inga; species Inga oerstediana. Next base: position 61,651,160 of record OY723400.1, on the reverse strand, counting down.
TAAAGCATGAGCAGCCATATCATTAAGCCGATGCCCATCATATTTTCCATTAAGTGTGAATCCATAATTTCTTCCCATCCAACCTTACTCTCGGCTTCTATGGCTGCATGATTAATCATCACCACGAAGAGATATTATGGCAATGCTGCTATAATATTTAATTTTGATGATCCAAAATGAAATTCAGTCAAAATTATAAAATTTCACCCAAAAAAAAAATCCTACCCTCATCTGAATGGAAGAGGTTTTGGTTGCTTAAATTCAAGGTCTTGATTTCAAGTCCCTTTGACGTCTTTCATTTGACTCAATTCGTTCTTCAATAAATTTAAAACTAAAGTAGAATAGGGTTTTCTGAAGAAAAAAATGAGGGAGAATTATAGTGAAGGATCACATTCACGTATTAATGCATTATTTTTAGTCATTTTTTATAAGCACATTACCATTGGAGATATTGTCAGCCACTAAATGTATTATTTCAAATATTAGTTTGTTACGTTGTGTGGCTTTTTTTGGTCATGTTAAACTAGAACGTCTTATATATTCGTTTGGTAAATATTTTGATCCGACACTTGCTTCTAGAACAAGACTTTGCATCATCAATACCTTCTTGAGAGAATAAGTGGAAAATATACAACAAACATGACTTTTTTGCTACCTACTTCAAAACTAGTTTGTGATTAATAATTTGTTGACACCTGACTTCTTTTTAACCTGCTATATAGTTTTCTTTCTTTTTATAAAATTTAAATCGTTACAATTTACCTCACCTCAATTATAGAATTAGCCAATGTAATTATAATTTGTTAATTAGAGCTGATGTCGATGCAGAATAAATGGCTTGTAAGTTATTATAAAATAAAATATAAAAAAAGAATTGTTTTTTCAAAAAATAAATAATGAAATAAAATTTATTTGTTATTAATGTAAAAATAAAGAATTGTGCCATTAATTATATGTTTGCATTTATATATAACCTAAAATTTGATTGATTTTGATTTTATCAAGATTCCTGTGACAAAATTAATTCATGTGTATGCTAAATAAGAGACGCATTATATGCTATTTCTATTACAAATTAACAAATAAGCACAAGGACTAATTTTGTAATTGAGAAAATTATAGGGATCCAATAAAAAACACTGCATAGATCTAATTAAAAGTAAGATGAGATTATAAGAACTTACAAGCTAATTATATAGGCAGATTATGTTTTTAAGAAAATGATGATAGTGAGTGGATGCTACTTGAATGTGGGTCCAAAATTTATTATATGCTATAAAAAAAATTACCCATAATTTCAAGTAAAAAAATTAATATAGATAAGTAATAAATTGAGTTACGTCATTTACAAGTCAGATTTACATATTTATAATTCAAGTTACATAATTTATAAGTCAAATTCAACAATTTATTTTTAGAAGTCAAACTTCCATATTTACAAGGTGCCGAGTTGCTTCATTTACAAGTCAAACAACACAGAAAAAAATTGAATTAATTGGGGCGTCATACTATTTAATTAATCAAATATATATTAGTTTACATTTAGTAATGTCAAGAGTTTGAGGATTTAAGTACTTACCAGCAAGGTTTCGAAAGCCAACTGAATCGGACAGTTGGACCAGTCTGGCCGTCACCCGTCCCCATTCCCCGCTCATTTCAAAGGTTTAGGCTGTATGAAGGGTTGAGCCGCTTTGAATCGGTGTTTGAGCCGGAAGCCAGATATAAGCTGGAACCTGAAGCATTTTCTTCTCTTTTATGAACTATATTATTGTATATAGGTATCCAATATTATTTTTAATTTAATTATTATATTATGGGTCCGACCAAACGGCTTAACCGATCTAACCATTTGAACCATAACCCACTAGGTTTTCCGACTCGACATCCAGTCTAACTTTTAAAACATTGCTTACCAGTAAACAATCATAGTCAATGGGTTAACTTAGCTATTTAAGTTCCAAAAAGTATAATATGTCATCTTTATAGATGAAAATGTGCATATCAAAGTATCAAGCTAAAATCAAAGAAATTCTTGTTTATAGCCATATGTTCATGCTCCATTTAAAAGGAACCAAAGTCTTATAAATTCTTTCTCTTTCGTAGGAGGACAAGGATCAGGATTAAAGCTGTGAAAGGAGTCAACATCAGATGTTGGCGACTTTTGTTTATGCGGATACCAATGCTTTTAAGAAGAGGGCACTGTGGTCTGCTTTACAAGCCATTAGCCAAAATGTGTCTACTGCTTGGCTCGTTCTAGGGGACTTTAATTCATTCCTTGATCCTAAGGATAAAGTAGGTGGAGCTACTCCTATAGCCAGCTTGTAGGCTATGTAGCATCCCAGTAGTGGGGGATCGTTTCACTTGGGAAAAATTTGGGGTTAAGGAGAGACTTGACTGGGTGTTTGGCAATTTCGATTAGGACCTTCAAAATCCATAGGCAAAAGCTTATCATAACCTCAGGTTCAAATCGGACCACTGTGTCATAGTTGTCACTGATAGCTCTCTGAGAGTAAACAAGAATACGGTTAGAAGGTTTCAATATCAAGCAGCGTGGTGTATGGAAGAGGGCTTTAGTGATATCATCAAAACTTGTTGGGATGGTAAAGATTGGCTTCAAGGACAGCAGGAGTTCATAAAAGAGGCAACATTGTGGAATGAGAAAGTGGTTGGGAATGTGGCAAGGAAGAAGAGAGAAATTATTCGTAGACTAGAAGGCATTGATCGTGCTAGGCGAGTGACTGGGTTCCAAGACAGGCTTTTCAAAATTGAAAACCAGCTCTGGAAACTGTATCATAAGCTCGCCCTGTAAGAAGAGCTTATTTGGTTCCAAAGATTAAGATGCAAGTGGATAAGTGGGGGGGATAGGAACACAAGATTCTTCCATGCGTGTGCGCCAACCAGAAGAAAAAAGAGCAAAATTGAAGCCCTGCAGGATGAGAGCGGGAATTGGGTAACTGAAGCTAACCAATTGAGGTGTATGGCGCTTAAGTACTTCAAGAAGCTATACACGGCAGAGAATTTGACTTCCCCCTTTTCCCCTTGGCCTGCCAACTTCCCTATCTTAGATTCGAGCCAATTGGAATCCCTTCAAAGACAAGTTTCTCCCATTGAGATTAAAAATGCCGCTTTTGCTATGGGAGCTCTCAAGGCTCCGAGACCAAACGGTCTCCACCCTCATTTCTTTTAAACTCAATGGAACTGGATTGGACAAAAGGTTTGTGACCTAGTATCTAAGATGTTTGGGAATCTGGAAGAAATGTAAGCAATTAATCACACCAATATAGTCTTAATCCCTAAGGTTGACCATCCTTTATCTCTTAGGGATTTTAGGCCTATTTCCCTGTGTAATGTGAGCTACAAAATTGTAAGTAAAGTGCTCGCAAATCGGTTCAAAAGTGTTTTGAACTATCTCATGGCGGAAAACCAGTGTAGCTTCATCTTAGGAAGACAGGGTGTCGATAATGTCATCTTAGCTCAGGAAGCAATTCATACTATGAGAAATAAAAGAGGTAAGAGGGGTTATGTAGCAGTGAAGGTTGATATGGAGAAGGCTTTCAATAGGCTAGACTGGCGGTTCTTGGATTTTACTCTCCACAGCCTGGGTTTGAGAAATGATTTCGTTAATCTGATCATGTCATGTGTCTCTTCTGCTTCTATGAGTATTATCTGGAACAGTGTCGTCTCAGAAAAATTTAGACCTACTAGGGGAGTGAGGCAGGGTGACCCGCTGAGTCTATACCTGTTTGTTCTATGTATGGAGCTATACCTATTTATTCATCAGGAAGTAGATATGGGTCATTGGAAACCCTTAAGCCTGAGCTCCACGGGTCCGGCCATATCTCATCTCTTCTTTACTGATGATCTGATATTATTTGGTGAGGCCACTTCCAATCAAATGGAAGAGATGAGGAGCATCATGGAACTATTTTGTAAGGTGTCTGGCCACAAAATCAATCTGCAAAAATAAAAAATGTTTGTCTCTAAGAACATCCAGTTCAATAGGGCATATGAGATGAGTCAGAGTGTGGGGATTGGGCTGACAGCTGATCTTGGGAAATACTTGGGGTTCTACTTCTGCACAAAAGAATGGTTAAGTTGACTTTTGCCCCTTTAATCCAGAAGGTGAGATCAAAGCTGGCATGTTGGAAAGGGAGATTTCTAAGTATGGCAGGGAGAACGGTGCTTATTAAATCTGTCCTATCTACAATACCCCAATACCATATACAATCAACATTGATTCTAAAAGGGGTCTTATCGCTCATTGAGAAAATTAGCAGAGATTTCTTTTTGGAGCCAACATGAAGACTCAAATAAACTTCACCTGATAGCTTGGGATGTGCTGAAGAGAGCTAAGGCGGAAGGTGGCTTGGGAATAAAGGATCTCCGCTATCAGAACAAGGCATTTCTCATGAAACTTTGCTAGGGATTGATCACAAAGCCTGACTCTCTATGGGTTAAATGCCTGCGTATGAAATACTCTTGTGGAATGAGTATTGTACCTCAGGTGCAGAGAAAGCGCAACCAATCAGCCGTATAGAGTGATATAGTAGCAGTGTGGGATATTTTTAAGCAGGGCTTAGGCAGGAAATTAAAGAATGGGAGGTCCACAAAGGCATGGCAGGACTATTGGGCTCTGATGGACAGACCGCTAAAAGAGCACATAAACAATAATGCTGCTTTAGTGGACCTGGATGCCTGTGTTTGCTCCTTTATAACGCAGGAAGGTCAATGGGACAAGAGGAAATGGGAGAGTTTCCTTCCTGCCGGGGTGGTGGAGAAGATAATGCTAGTAACTCCTCCTGGTGGTTCTGAGGAGGATGTGATATACTGGCGTATGTCTTCGGATGATACATTCAGTGTGAAGTCTGCTTACAACCATATATACCATCAGCAAGAGCTGGGTAACCAATCTCACTGGCGGAATATATGGTGCTGGGGAACTCCTGAGAGGGTAAAATTCTTTATGTGGCAGGTATTCCATGAGAAGCTACCAATGAACCAATTGAGAGCGAGGCTTAACCCGAATATCCCAAACACCTATCCTTTTGAGTGTGAGAGTGAAGAGAATATCCTCCACATTTTGAGAGACTGTGAGCAAGCCAGGAGAGTGTGGTTTTCCTTAACTAACTCCTTATATCATAGTATGTTTTTCTATGGTAATTTGCAGGATTGGTTGAAATGGAACTCATAATGCTCCCCAGGGAATAGGAGGACGGCTAGGTGGCCATGGCAGTGAGTGTTCAGCACTATTTGTTGGCTTCTGTGGAAGAACCGCTGCAGTAAAGCTTTCGAAGGGAGACCCGATGATGCAAAGCTGATTGTTCAAAAGTGTATGTTTCACCTACTCGAATGAACGGAAAATGGGCACTTCCGTCACCAAATATTCCAGATGCCAGTAAGGGGGGAAGTTCACTGGAGGCTGCCGAACCCAGGGTATGTACGTGTGGATGTGGACGGATTAAGGGATAGTAGAGGACATGCAGCTTGTGGAGGTGTCATTCGTGACCATCAGGGTACTTGGATGTGTGGATTTCAACAGAAGTTAGGACATAATACCTCGACTGCTACGGAAATCCATGCAATTCACAGTGGACTTCAACTATGTAAGCAGATGGGACTTACCAGGATCAGGCTATACACAGACTCCCTAGAAGCTATTCATTTGTTATCGATTGATTGTGGGTTTGCTCATCCACTATATGACGTCATCTTAGACACTAGATCGCTTATCTTCATAGACTGGGATCTGGAATCTTGCATGCTTATAGGGAGAATGTCCGATGTGCTGATCACCTAGCAAGAAGGGCTCAGTTGAACAATCAAGTGTACTTGGATTTCGACACTTCGCCAGTGGAATGCAACGCGCTTTTTGTGTTAGAGTGTGGTGGTATACTACCGGGTCAATGTGTGATGCATATTTCCTAGCATCTATTTTGTAAACCTCAAGCTTTGCTTGCCTTTGTAGTAAAAAAAAAGCTGTGAAAGAGCCCTAAAAGCTCAGACAAAGAGTGAAGAGGCAAAGAGAATGATTCGGCCAAACTTAGGAGAAACTTGAGGTGAGCAACAAACTTGCCGAAGCGAGTGGAGATTAATTGAAGAAGAAGGCACTCTATGTCACTCGCTAGGGTGAGTAACAAACTCGCCAAGGCAAGAAGAGGTCCAAAGAAGACCCTACTCTCTATGCCACTCGCCCCATCGAGTGAAAAACTCACCAAAGCGAGGAAGGAATCTGAAGCAAAAGGGACCCTTTGTGACACTCGCTGAAGTGAGCAAGGAAAAAGTGAAAATCTGTGTTTTGAAAAATAACGCAGCACATGGAGATATAACCTAGGGATTCACGCTGCAGACACATTCTACACTCTAGGAAGTTGAGGACAAGGAGAGGTGTTTTTAAAGAGTTTTGGAGCTTTAGGAGTGGTTTCAAGTGAGATTTTAGAGTTCCAACCTTGGTTTTACTACTTTTCTTCTCTTTTTCCTCTTAGTTCATGATGTATTTAGATGTTATACTCAGTTTTTTTTTTGCAATTTGGATATGAGTAGCTAAGCATTTTAGTTCTAGGATCACCTTCAACCTCTATATGGATTGAAACTATGTTATTCTTCTCTTATTACAACTAATGAAGTATTATGTGTTGATTTTGTTCTATGATTAATGCTTCTAAATGTTTGGCTACCACTTAGTTGATTTGTTGGATGAGATAATTCTTTATTTTGTTTAAAAACTTGGATAAAATCATACTAGTCTTGAAGTTCATGCATGAATGGATAATATGTTAATAGAAGAGAGATCTATCTATTAACCTAGTATTGTTATTGTAAGATTGGATCTTAATGATATTCATTAGTTTGTTGCAAGAGATTGAATGAGTTATATGAAAATAGATGTTGGTTTTGACTTGACAAAGTTTTCCAATAATTTTGAATCTTACACAGACTCTTGATTCTTCATTAAAGTTAATTGAGAAGCAAGTAAGAAGTCTCATGAAATTCAATTTCTTGAAGTTAGAAACATCTTTTACTTTGCTTATTTCAATTAAGTTTGTTTTGAACATAGTTATTAAACCCTGACCAGATCGAGCGAGTTGACTTGAAACTCAGCAAATTGATCAACTGGCCGACCCTGATAAGGCCCCATGATAACTCATTTTAGTGTTTTTAAAGTAAATTACGAAGCAATTTGGACAATTATCTAAGCAAATTTTGAGTGATTTTTATAAGATTATATTATTAAAAGATCAAATCAAATTGGTGCATCATTTGTGGGGTTTCAAAGTAAAATGGAAGGTTTTAAGTTTAGGAAAGAAATAATAATAAGAAAATAATAATTGAAAGATTTCTTTGAAAACGAGTTTTATTATCACTATTATTATATTACTATCTCCTTTTCCTTTTCTTTCCAAGACATACGACACCGTTTGGAGAGCTTCAACTTTTGACTCGTGAAAGACCTAAAGTAAAAAGCCATAAGCACGATTTAGCAGCTGAAAGGGGAGGCAGTAAAAATTTAGTCATCGCCTTCCTCATGTAGTGCAAACCCACAAGAGAAGATCCCAAAAACCCACAACCAATTTAAGATATATGCACCCTAATAAAGCTAAACACAGATCGATGATCCACTTGAATCCTTTAACACAAATGAACAAGGACCCAAAGTGTTGAAAGAAGCCATAAGGTTGATCAAGCCTTGATAAGTCTATAGTTCAATGAAGAACCCTAAAGAGAATCCACTCTCAACTCAATGTGCATAAAACAACTTTTCATTTCATAAAAACCAAGTCATAAATCTTCTTACAAATGAAGGGTTACAAGGTATTTAAAGAGAAGTATTCAAAAACCCTAATTGCATTAAATGCAACCTAGAGTCTCAAAAGTATTCAAATCTAATCTAATTGCATTAAGTGCAACCTAGAAAATAAAAACTAAAACTTGATACAATGTGCTAGGGAACCCAAAAGTCAAATTCACCAACTATTTTAATAATTTTCACACAAATAAAATCAACAAAATGTAATAGGCATTTCAAGCCCAAATTTTGCTTATTTAGGCCCAAATGAGTCCTCTCATGTGTAGTACTAGGTCCGAGCTCTTTGTTTTGAAGTGTTCATGCCCAAATTATGATCAACAACTCTAGTTTCAGCCTAAATTGAACTTATGATGTCCTTTATTTTGTGAATCAAATTTGTTGATCCAATTACCATTTGATTTGCAACATCTTCTTGAACCAGCCCAATCAATGCTTGCTTAAATATTTTAGCTTGAACTCTTCTAATTGGTCTAGCTGGAATTTGAAAATGATCATTTGAAGTTGAAGAGTCATCACTTGAATTTGAAAAGACTACTTGCGAATTCTTGATAGCATCATCGTCTCAAGGGGAAAAAGAACAGAGCTAGAAGAGAAATAAAAGAGAAAAAAGGAGGAGTCATGATATCAGAGTGAAGACGGGAGGAGTTCTGGTGTGCCGTTTCTTTCCTCTATTTCTTCTTCTATCTTTATGAGTTTCAGAGCAAGAGAGGAGAGAGAGAGATAGAGAGAGTCCCATATTGAAGGTTGGACCTGGGGAGGTTATTGTTGATCTTCTTCTTCCCCAGGTCTGATGCAAACTAGATGAAAGAAGAAAAGAGAAGGTGACTAATTCTGAGCTTACAATCATCATTAAACCAGGGAAAAGGGAAAGGAGCTAAGTTGACAAAATTGCAGAGGAAGGAGACGAGTTGGATCTATCACACATCATTTTCCTTAAGCTTTTACTTCTTGACTCTTTGTTTGATTTTCTTCACTGATATTCAATTACTCTTTGTTTTGATGTTGAGTTTATATTTGATTATGGGTTAGTGGATGATAATTTCAATCCTTAATTGCTTTAATATGTTTGTTGATTCAATTGTGAGCTTAATTGTTTTGAAAGATGAGAAATTTGATTAGAACTTATTTTGGTACTCTAAAGGAGCCTATATCTAGGAAATTTAAAGTATACCTTAATATAGGATTAAGTTTTCAAACTTAATTTGCTTGTAGGATAGACATATAACTACCGGCCTTACATAGTCTCTCATTAGGCTTGTATTTAAATTAATCCAATTAAGTACTAATCACCTAAATAATTAGGGATTAACATAATTGTAATTCCTTTTAGAGGATCAAAAGACCCTATTAGGTAATTTAGAGACCTAGGCTAGCAAATATAGCTCTAAATTGCAATTAAGGGGAGGGGTTAGACATTAAGAAATAATCAATGTTATAATACTCCAAATCATTGCACAAGTAATTCAAAATCACACATAGCCTTAATTTTAGTTAAGATTTTCTTATTTCATTTTTTTAGTTAGAACAGTGTTTTTATTCTATCTATATCCCTTCCTTGTGTCTTGTTCAACTTAAATGAAATTAAATAGTAATGTTGATGCCTAATCACTAGTTCAATTGAGTCTCTGTGGGATGACCTTGATTCATAATTATACTATTTTCTTGGTTCATACACCCAGGCCTAACTCAGGTGACTCGCTGAGTGGGGCGAGTTGCCAAGTTGATTTTTTCCCCTCCAGATGGATCTCGCCACGCAATATTTTTGGGGGAAAAAGAAAGAGACCTTGAAGAAGATGATGGAGATGAAGAGCGAAGCAAGAAGAACATTGAATTGTTGATGAGAGAAGAGAAAAACATTAAGAAAATAGAAGAGGTCAAGTATATTTCTAGAAAACAAAAATGATGAAGAAACAAGAGAGGAAGAAAAGGCGTGAAGGAAGTCACCAAGCGGAGACGGATCGAAGAGTCAAACTACAACAAAAATAAGGGGGAGGCTGGTAGTGGCAGTTATTCATGTTGAACGATGAGGAGATCCAAGGTTTGAACAAAGTTGTTCATGTTGGTGAAGCTATTCCTAGGAGATCGAAGGGAGAAGAGGTTAGAGAGAAGCCAAAGAAGTTGCAAAGGAAAAGAAAAGGAACACTTATCTTCTTTGACATGACGTGTTTACTTGTGAGACTTGTTTCTTCCTTCTTTTTCAGTTTTCAACAAGGTTTTCAGTGCCAGACTAGACCAGTCGAACCGTCATTCGATCACAAAGAATTCTCAGATTTTGCCTCTAGGTCTTTTCAGCAATTACCACTTTAGGCCATTATTTACTCGTCATTGAGCCAGAAGCCGTTATTGAGTCTGAATCCAAAATGGTTTTATAAAAACCAGAAGCCGTTATTCACCCTTATAATTTTATTATAAATAAATTAATCTCCTGTCACATGTTTTGAAATGCAAAATATTTTAACAGTAATCATTTTTTATATTTTTTCCGACACTCATTTTTTATATTACATATGTCTTAATATAATTATAATTTTAACAATTTTAATTTTTTTTAATTTCAATACTGTCTACTAATATAATTCAAAATGTATTTTTTTGGTATTTAAATTTTATTCATAACTAAAATATATTTTTTATTTCATCTTGTTAGATATATGTTGTGGCTTTGTTAATTTTTTTTATTAAGTTGGATTAAGGCCCCCTATCTGCTTAATGATGTGGTTAATTTTTCTTTCTGTTATGCTACAACTAGTACTTTGTAATATTTCTATTTTATTATTAATATTTTTTTGCCTTATAATTAAAAATTATTAAATTGGATTAAGGATTAATTATATTTTAACCATTATATATTTAGATAATATTATTTTAATTTAATTATTATGTCACCGATTCGACCAGACAACCCAACTGATCTGACCGTTTGAATCATGACTCATTGACTTTTCTGCCTTGACGTCTAGTTCGGCTTTTAAACATTGGTTTTAAAAGCTTGCCTCAGTGATCTCTTTTTAGATTTCAGAAAGTTACACATCCTCCCATGCTCGAACTATCTATCATCATCCTTTATAGTTATTATAAAGTATTATAAATTATAAATATTATAAATAATACTGTATATGGAGAAGAGGAGGGAAACGGTTAGGTTTTTTTACCTCCAGGGTCTGATTTCTTTGTTACTAATTAATATATATATATATATATATATATTCTTTAATAAAATATTTTTAAAGAGTGCTTTTATTAAAATCAAGCTAGGAAGAATATTTAGTAATTACTAATTATGGTGTAAATGGATGGTAGATTAATAATATAATGCCAATATGTCAAAAAATTGTAAAGAATGTTGAATAAGTATATGATTTTTTTGTTAGTAATTCATTGTATTGAATTGATATTTGGCATTTGTATGATATATGATGAGAATTTAAATTTTTCTTATTCTTCATCGATTTGACCCTGAGTTGATTCTGGACTGACCCACTGACTATTAACCTAATACCTCGACTGGTTTAGAGGTCAGTCCAAGTTTAATAACATTGGTTTTGAACTAAATTTGTTTTCTCAATGTGAAACATGTCAAAATGACTTTTCTCAACCTAATTAAGAACATAATTACATTGATTAGCTCACATTTCCCATAGTCTTCAGGGAAATGATAACTTTTTATACTACCTACAACTCATACTTTCGGTAAGAAAATAGTAAGTGTATCTGTGAGCAAGCATGTGTGCATGCATGTGTGTGAGTGTGTGTGTGTGTGTGTGTGTGGGCGCACTCTACAATTTTGATAACAGACAAGTTGGAAACTAACAAGCTATTGCTTGAAATGGTAAGGGGCCTCACCCATGTAAGGAGGAGAACACAAGTTTGAATCTCGAAAAGCGCACTTGTTGGGAAAGGTGAGAACCTTTTGCCCTTTATGTAACACCTTGCTTCTATAATCAATCTAAGAAGTTTTACATAGTGAATTTGAACCAGCAGTTGAGTGGGTTTTTTAGAAAATTTCAAATCTTGCAAAAACATCATTCAGTGGTCAACTTCATTACTACTCATCGATTCTTATCTTTATGTAATTCAATCAAAGTGATTCACTGCTCATTTATTTAGCCAGATTATTCCTCTGCTCATTCTTAGTTCAATCATTCGTATATTTATACAGATAGTGTAGCCACACAGGGCTATCAAAGTGTCTAATATAATACACAACAAATCAATCTTCACTTCTATGCCATAGTTTCCTCTTGTGCAACTCCCTGTAGTACTTTTCTGTACTTCATCACACCTATATGGTTGGTTGAGGGAGGGTGAGATTCGGAGCAAATCTCAGTAGTCAACAATGCTAACTATGTATACAAAATAATGCTTAGTGTATGATATGCTTGCTTATATAAATTTATGCCAACATAATGACACATGCTCAATGCTTTACATTACACCCATGGCCATAGCATAGGTACAAACAGAGATTCAATCATTCACATATATTCCATACAATTCATCAAAGCAATAACATATATCATCACACAAGCATACACATATCAAATACATGCAACTCAAGAGAGTTCAACTACATCTTGTCTTCATGTCCTCCTTATCTTCCAACCATTGGCGCTTCTTGGAAATTCTTCCATTCTTTTCTTTCTTGACTTCTCATAAATCTAGATATATAATCATCTCATTAGCATTAATACACTAAGTCAAAAGCAAAGTCAAAGTGGTTTAACTATCCCAAGTTGATTAACTTCACTCTTAAAGTTTCACTTAATCACCTAGTGCCATTACATTTTTCCATTTTCCCACTTGTACTTAAATCTGCTAGAATTTTCCTTAATCTTTGAAAATTCATAACAAATTGTACAAAATGTCCAATTGTGATGATTCTAAAAGCTATGTGACCCCTAATCAGTCTAGTTTTAAGGAAAACATATAGTGATTACACTTTTAGATACATATCAATGCAGTATCTCACATAATTGATCACTACCCCTAGAATTGGCCAATTTTCCAATCCAATTTTGAAAATTCATAATTAATTCCAAAAAAATCTAAATGCATTGGTTCTAGGTTCTATAAAAAGCTCCTTAAGTCATTCCAGGTTCTATAAAAAGCTCTTTAAGTTCTCTTTCAATGGAAAATATCACAAAGCATTGATTAGAACCATAACTTTTCAAGAAATTCATCAAACACAGACTGCCACAGATTTCATTCCAGAATCATGGTCAAACATTGAAAAATCATGACTTTCAATGTACTAGTCCAAATGGCTAGTATTACCTATTAAAGCAAAGCCTAGGATGCCAACATTAATTCTATAAAACTCCATAGCACTTGGACTAAGTTTGACAGATCAAAAACATGTTTGCAAGTTCTTTGCCTCCAGAAAACGAATTCAGATAGACTTGAACACAAACTTCCAAAATCATCATAAATCATCATTTAACCATAAATACATGATTAAACCTTAAAAACACCCCATGGCCAAAATATGAACAGTACCCACCATAAAAATACTCATCCAAAGAACAAACCAATCAGTTCAAAATGAAGCCTATGCTTACCTCTACGCGTTTCCGCAACCAGTTCTGAAATCCGACAGTACTCCGGTAAGCGAGACAGCACCAAACACCTCCAAACAAAAATTTAAAACCATAGAAATGAAGCTTAGGATGAGTAGAAGAAGGTTTGTGAAGGGTATTTTAAGAGAAAACACCGATTTGGTAGAGTTTCAGTGGATTGAAGTCAGGAAAAGTTACTATTCATGCTCTCTTTCTCTCTCTCTCTCTCTCTCTCTCAGCAATTTTATGATATTTTTGGCAATTTTTTTATTTATTTGGGGCTGCTAGCCGAAATTCATAGGGTTAGGAAAAGTCTTGGAAAAGTTATGCCAAGAGTCAAGTTCCTATGGTGCTATTTGTCTAATAATCCATTGGTTCGGTGACGCGTGTCACCTCCTTTAATAAAGTGGGTCCTACCCCTTTTCTCAGGCCTTTAGTTTTCCAACTTGTCAGGGAAAGTGTGGGTCTGATGGTTTTCCTTGGTTGCCGAGTTCGGTGTTCAGGAAAGTTAGTCGGGTGACCGGACCGTAGACAGGTGGATTTCCCTGGCTTGGGGTGAGGAGGCAGCCCCCAATGATGACAACTCAAAAGGAATAAAGGTAATGGTAATGATAAGGGACACTTGTCACCTCCTTATTCTTCCAACACAAAAGTGTCATTGTCCTTTCTAATGATTATGGGACACCTTTCATCCTCTTGCTAAGTCAACACAAAAGCTACTCATGATTGCTTACTTTATTAAAGCAATAATAAAATTACTTTATTAGTGTCTACTCGGATTTTACTTGGGACTTACTTGGGATTGCTTCATGTACACCAAGGCCCGCCAAATGATGCTAGGTCAAGTTATATGAGTTTGGACCCCACATAGCACCACACACCGGTGTCTACCCTAAAAACGCACGGTACACATGTCTGTACTGAAAATGCCATGTGCATACCTACACCGGCATATTTCTCTCAACCAATCAGTCCCATACCTCATGACATAGCTATGTGGCATCTTTCAACTAACCCAATAGCACTGTATATGTGCCATGTGCATATTTGCACCGACACTTAATCATACTGCCTACAAATACCAAGCCCTCTGCCCGATAGGGCCAAATCACATAGTCCCTGAGAGTCTTTTTATCTCCCATCATCCTTGGGACTCTTCCCAAACTGGGCTTAGTAGTCCACTTTATTTAGGCTTATTCTCTAGCCTTTAGTCTCGAAATTTGGGATATTACACTTTAAGCCTTGAGGTAGAAACCCTTGATCAAAGAAAAAAACAAGTTTGGAGGTAAAAATCGGATATCAAATCATTTTACAAATGGAATAACTTAGATATTTGGAATCAATATATCTAGAATCAATTATATAAAAAGATGGTAAAATTGATGGAGATGTTAATTATAAGATTGTAGTTAAGTGGTTTAAGTGAAGAAAGATTACTAGAGTTATATTTGATAAAAAAATATCTAATAAGGTAAAAAAGAAGTTTTATCACACTACTATAAGACTAACAATGTTGTTTGGTAGCAAATGTTGGGTTTTAAAAAGACAAGAGCATAGAGGTTGTTGAGATGAGGATATTGAGATATATATGTGGTTAAAGAAGAAAAAGATAATATTCACAATGAATTTATATGAGAAAGAGTTGGAGTAGCTTCGATTGAAGGATAAGATGGTAGAAAATCATTTGAGAAGGCTTGATGTTGTGATGGTTGTCCATTACTTGTAACTTCATCGCATCTACATTATAAATTGACAATTCAAATTAAAACAACATACAACAAATGCACGTACATATATATAAAATTTTATTCCATTAGCCAATCTGAAACAAAGATATTGATGCAGGCTATGCTACATCGAACACAATACAAATCAAACAAGTAGCGTATGATATAAGAAAGCTGCCAATAAAACATTGGGGCAGATAACCCTCAAATTATTTATTTATTTAATGTAATAAGTATTTTAGTATAGTAGCCATAACTATTGCTTAATTCTGAAATGGCTTTTCAAGCAACTCAATTATTTTCTGGTCCACTTGGAAAGTCTTTTGAAGAACCTCAGGAGAGATGGGTGGATTAGAGCCGAACACAGATTTTGCAATAGGGATCACTCCAGCATTTTGGCTACTAAGACCAGCAAACGCAACTGCGTTTCCATAACCCACGTTCTGTTGGAAGTGAATAAGACCGATCGGGAACACAAACACGTCTCCCTTGTTAAGAACTTTGGAAAAGAATCGATTGCCATTCTGATTAGAGGCCACAAACCCGACCAAAAGAGTTCCTTCGACCACTACGATGATTTCGGTGCCACGTGGATGAGTGTGAGGAGGGTTCAAACCCTTTGGCGCGAAGTCGATACGAGCAAGAGAGATTCCAAGAGTGTTCAAACCAAGCAACGTGGTTATGTCAGCTGGAGTGACAGCAAAGCCAGTAGGGTTTGCTGATGTGTCTCCGACTTTATCAAAACCAGATAAGTAGAAGTCCTCAGCTTTCACTGCCATTGGATCCTTGCAAAATTTCCCGTTCACAAAAACTGCAAAATTTAAGAAATCAAATGTTATGTTTGCGAAAACAACAATATATAACTGAAGTCAAACTTGTAAGGATGTGGTATAATTTGCTTCGTACGGAAAGTTCTGAAGTTATTAATGCCGTATTCTTTAATTCTTTTTAACATGTACCAACTTCTCAAATGTTTTTTGGGAAAATTCCAAAAAACTACATTGGAAATAGCAAAAGGACAATTCAGTACATTGAAATTGCAAAATGACAGATCAGGCTGTGTCAGACGAAAAGAGGAATCTGGCATTTTGAAATTTCGGCCAAATTACGAAAATTTTATTTGAAAATGTACTTTTTTGTCTACAAGATATCAAAATGTCACTCAATATTTTATGTAGAATCTAGTTATAAACAGGAAAAAAAACATTTGAGAAGTTTGGACATTTCAAGTGGCATTAGACAGTAACCAAGTAACTTGAGTCATTGAGTTAACTCGTGTGTGTACCTCCTTTAGTAAGTGTGTCATTGAGTGAGACGCAGAAATCTTGAAGAGGGCTTGGGTCATATGCGAGCACATGAACTGAAGCAAATGCCAAGAGACTAACTACCAAGTACACAGCTTTCATCTTGTACTGTGTGTGTAGGTATATATCTACCTTTTCTTATTCTGTGTTTGTGAGTTTATGAACGAACTTATAAGGCTATTTATAAGGAGAAGACATTGATTTGGTCTTTAATTGTCTTGCATGAATGAGGAAGCAAATAAAGACTCAATAGTAATTTGATTCAACCGGAACTTCTCTCCATTCATTGTATTGGACTACACGATCAAAGTTGTGACACTTTCTTCACCAACTACGTGCATGTCTATCTCTAGGTATACTCTTTCAATTGTCTGTAGCTATGATTTTGGACTTTGAGGTTTTATGGCGAATCTTGTATGTTTAAAAAGGAAGTGAAGAACTGGTCTTCGGTGCAATTTTCTATTAGTGGTTGGTTGGGTGCAATTGCCCTATCAATATTCAATATCGTGACGAAGAAAATGGCTATTGCAATAAGAAGCTATTGCTTTCTCATTATTACTCCCTCTGGTCCTAATTATAAGATAAAGTTGACTTTTTTGGAGAAGTTAAGGAAGCCAATTAAATTACTTTAGAGTATTTATATTTTTATTTTTTTCTCCAAACTAATTAATTTGACTAATAAACTAATATATAATCTAAAGATACTAAAAATATAAACACTCTAAAATAATTTAATTGGCTTCCTTAATTTCTCCAAAAAAGTCAACTTTATCTTATAATTAGGACCGGAGGGAGTATATGTTTTCATCATTAATTATGGTTTAATTCAGCACCTTGAAGTATTTTTCCAAATTCATTCATTATACTGGAATATTTTGTAATGTATCCAGCATTCTAAAGAGCTATTTTTTCAAATGTGTCCAGCACATAATAAGATAGCTTTTGGTGCATCCATAGTACTAATGCACAAAAAATATTTTAAGGTGCTGGACCCACCTGAAAAAATATTTTAAGGTATTGGATATATCACAAAATGTTTTAGGGTGTTGGATGCACCTTAATCATTTAATTAATTAATGGAATATATCAATTAGTAAATGTTTAAATTGTTTTTTTTTATTTTCTTATCATCTTGAGCTCTCTGCTACTGTATTGGTTAATTGCAGCTTAATTATCAACGGTGGTTCTATCTGGGATAAAATTTTAAGTTCACATTTTAAATAAAAAGAAATAAATTACAATTTAGTCAATTTAATTAATTGGTGTAAATTAAGTAATAGGTAGACAAAGAATAAAAAGAAATAATCAAAAATTACAATAACACGCACTTGTGTGTGTAAAGAATAAGTGGAAGATTATGTAACATAAATAAATTATAAAATAATACAATGATATTTAATAAAATACTGTAGTATTAAGATAATAAATGCATATAAAAATAATTTAAGTTTATTTCAAAGATCGAAATGGTTTTATTTTTTTACACTTTTTATTGACAGTGTATTTATATATACACTAATAAACTATTCTTAGTCGTATTCTTAACCAAATCCTTCTTTTCTAGAATAAGACTTTTCTTCATCTTACGTACGAGCACACCAGCGGACTTTTTCTATTTTTGTTTTGAAAATGGGGCAAACGAGTGATGTAGGTCCTGATAGTTGGTAGAGAAACAGTGCACATTCTAAGTTTAAAAACCAGTCCTAAATCATAATGTTTTAGTTGAGTACGCTAAGGTATATGATTTTTTTAAATAGACCCAAAAATCTGAAAAATGATTTTTGAATGTAACTTTTCAGTTTGGGAAGAGAATATTTTTGGAAAAGCTGTGTTAAAGAACAAGGAGAGAATTTTTCTTAGAAAGACATGTTAATGAGATTTAAATAGAATTGAACCACTATTTTTGGAGTTTTGATGAGAGATATGAAATTTCAAAGAGTTGAGAAAATTCAATATGTTACTATGATTGAGTTTTAGTGCTCATCGATCACCAAATGATAAGCACTTATCTGGGTAAGCAATATCTACTTTTTTTCACCTTATTTCTCAAAAAATATTTAATGTGTATATAATTTAAAATGATATAATCCGTTGACAGTTAATTTTTCAAAACAATGATTTATTATTAAAAATTTTAAGTTAAAAATTTTAAATATGAATCGTTAAAATTGTATTTGAACGATGTATTTTAAACCATTGACACTTATCACTGCAATAAGCACCGAAATCAGTTCCTATTTTAATTTGCAAGTATTTGGTATTCCATAAACAATAAAAGAAGAAGTTTTAAAGTTTGGAACACTTTAAGGGAACTTTTAAGTCACAAACATTCTTAAATGGTTACGCAACTCTGATAAGTAAGCCATAACAAACATCATCAATTGTCTTCCGAGTTTTTTGTTATAATACTTTAGCATATATAAATTAAAAATATGCCCCTCTCAAAAGAATTATATGTCAAGCACCACATGTCACATAATGTGTAAATTTTGGGCTGACACTAATAGATGGAGTGAAGTTCATCAGAAACGATAGGAACCTGGTTAATTAATGCATACAGCTATGAGGAAGATAAATTAAAAAACATTAAATGTATTGATAATGAAATAAACTTCTATACAAACTTACTAACAACTCTGTACACGTTCACATTAGCTTATACATGAACTTAAATGAGAAAATTAATTATCGATTTCGTCCCTGTAGAGAGAGAGATAGACTGGGCTCCCAAAAAACTATTTATGGGTATTGAATAGCATAACAAGCAAAGTTTCTTTTTTCCTTAAATTGCAATCTGAGAGGGTCAAATTCGAGTATTGTTGAGCCCAATCGGGGTAACTCTCTCAAAGGAGTTTTCTACATGTACACTGACTCAAACTCAATATATCATGATTAAGCCATCAAAGCCCCTGTAATGAATTGGCCAAAAGATTTGGAAATTGCGCTTGAGGCTGGAATGGCAAAGAAGAGAACAAGTGACAGCTATGCAGTCTGCGAATCACATTTGAGCCCTCTATGGATGAAAACTTAACCCAATTCAATGGAAATTTCATTTACTGCAGAAGAAGACTTTATATTATCATTTTCACAACAATGCTTCTTCTTATAGAGCTGAGATAACGATCCAACAATGTCCCTCGTGGAAGGTCGATCTCTGGATCCTTCATTGACGCATTTCAAAGAAAGAGAAGCCATATAATTAAGCCTGTGCACATCATATTTTATAGGGTTAAGGTGTAAATTTATCAATGAAGTTTTGTCCGAGGAGCGTCTGGTACAAATATCTTTTAAAAGAGGCAAAAATACCAATGAACAATTAAAAAGGGGCATCCACCACAAAAACCGTTAATCCGTACTAACGGCGTTAAATTATAAGGGAAGAAAACCCCTAACGGTGTTAGTATGGATTTAACGGTTTTTGTGGTGGATGCCCCTTTTTAATTGTTCATTGGTATTTTTGTCTCTTCTAAAAGATATTTGTGACCGACGCTCCTCAGACAAAACTTTATTGGTAAATTTGCACCTTAACCCTATATTATATTAAGCTTTGAATCCACAATTTCTTCCAATCCAACCTTACTCTTGGCTTCCATGGCTGCCTAATTGATCATCACCAGGAAGAGATATTATGGCAATGTTGCTATAATATTTAATGGTTATAGATAGATATGTAATAGATAAAAATCTTATAATATTTAATGGTTATAGACAGATATGTAATAGATAAAAATCATATTATATTTAATGGTTATAGACAGATATGTAATAGATAAAAATCTTATAATATTTAATGGTTATAGATAGATATGTAAAAGATAAAAATCTTGCAACTTTAAATGCAGTTCAAACTTTAGAGACATAGGCCTAACCTATTGTCTACATCAAATGCATAGTAATTAGAACAGTTCACATATGCATATCAACATATCAATATAAAGGATAAAATCTATAACAAATTGTACTATTTACAAACCATTAATAATATGACTCAACTTTCAGCACAAGAAAATGTGTTTTATTGACAGCTTAAAGATTTTTCATGCCTCAATGACATAAAAATAATTATATATACATATGCACCCTGACATGAGCTCACATCCAACATAGCATTAGCACTTACTAGTTCCACATATTCCATCAGGCCCTGCTGCGGATTCCTGCCAGTAATCAATTCAAAGAGAAGCACGCCAAAACTATAAACACACTTTTCTTGGTAAAAGTTTTTGTAGACATGTATTCAGGATCAAGATAGCCAAAAGTTCCTTTGACATGAGATGAACGACGTTTAATCATCTCTGGTCTAGAAAGCCCAAAGTCAGTTACCTGCTAAGCAAATAATACATGCTAAAGTGTTGTATTAAAAGAAAAGAAGATTTGCAGCATAATGTTCACAGAAACAAGGATCATACCTTGGCTCTCATAAACTGGTCCAGCAGTATGTTGGAAGATATAATGTCACGGTGAACAACAGGGGGAGAATCCTTAAATATGGAGTTCAATGAATAAGAAACCAAAACTAAACCGATTACAAGGCTCTATATAAATGATTTGTACAAACTCCAACCATAAAGAAATAAGTATATTATGTACCCCATAATGTAGATATTCCAGTCCCCCTGCAACATCTACTGCTATCTGAAATCTAGCATCCCAGTTTAACAGGTCCTAATTTTCGCCTAAATCTTCAACACATAAAATAGTTATAAAGGCGTCAAGTAAATCTTTCATTAAGCTATTGATTCATGAGGAACAAGGAATATTTTTTTAAGCTCTCAAAGCAAAACTGAATTTCATTTTTCCAAATGGAAAAGCTTATATGAATAGGCAATAAATGGTCAAGTGAAGCAGGTGGGTGATTGAATATCAGGCCAACATATAACCACCCAGTGTTTTCCTTTCTTTTTATAACATATAACAATCCAGTCTGATTACGTCTTGTAGTAGTTTTAAACATATGTGTGACAAACCTATAGAGATTTGAAAAACGGCAAGAGGAAACCAAAAGGAGTAACACCAAACCATGCGTCCAGAATGTACAAATATACTTTGGTTAGGGTAGTTTTTTTCCAAGAAAACTCAAACCAATTTATTTTGTTTAAAGAAAGAGTTATATAAATTTAAACAATTGTACACCCTTCCGTGAATTCAAAACACTTCGGGTTAACCATTTTCTGTGTGGTCCAAAAGAATTCTGCTAAAGAGTTGATCTCATTCTAACCATATGAGTGAGAGGCGAGGTTGCCATTGCTCATATAAGCGTAAAGGAGAATATGCTGTCCTCTTTCTGCAGTATATCCCACCAAATCCACAAGGTGTTTGTGGTGTAATCTTCCAAGTAAGCGCGCCTTATTTCCTTCCCGGTACCGCGCCGACGTAGACCCCAGTATAAGATCAATTAGTTTTGGTTTGGATTAACGGTAGAAAAATAGTTTTTTTGGCTATCAGACTTTAAAAAAAGTCAGATAAGAAAAAGTCAAAATGTAGATATGATTTGTATTTGTATTAGCGGTAGAAAAAGTGATTTTTTTTCTAACCTTAAAAGTATTTGAATTGGTGTTTGAAAAGCCCGTTAAGATGAAAAATGACTGAAAAGGGCATGAATCTTATTGAATACTCCACACATATATATATTATTTGTATATATTATAATAATTGAAGTAAAAAATATATAAATAAAATTTGGTAAAATAATAAAAGTTCAATTATTATTGAAAAAATACAAGCATTCTATTACATTGCTTTTGATGAATGATTTTACACATGAAAACAAACAGGAAATGAAGAGTTTGCAATTCATATAGGGAAAAAAATAACGACAACTACCTTATTTATAAGTCTTGGGAAATCCTAATCCTACTCAAATATCTAATCCTAACAAGACAAATACTTAATCCAACTTTTAATAGATATATAATAAATCTAAATCCTAATAAGCTAATAGTATCTAAATCATAATTATTTAAATTGTAACAGCCGAACAACTTCATTATATAGATGACATCAGTTTTGCATTAGGTTCAGATGGGAAAGATGTTGGAATAAATATGTGCATCATCATATTACAATATATATGAACATATGTGTGTGTACGCTGCTATCTTCACTGATGGGAGGAATGTTTACATACGCATGGATATAGATATATATATTTCTCCCTTTCTTCCACAAACCAAGCAAGCGAAGCCACCATCTCAGATTCGGTAATTTAATACAGAACGAAAACAGAGAGTTCACCTCAGAGGGAGACGCAGAAACCAATGGCAACAAACGGACAGCAAACACCAAAGCTGGTAACTTGTGAGGCTTCAAACCGTGAACCCAAAACAAGGAAAGTACAAGTCGACTCACATCCGGCAACCACAACGCGGAGGGAAAAACTTGACAGGAGGAAAAAACCCTGTTACACCAGAGAAGCTCCGGCAACCACACGACATCCATTTAGCTCAGATCAGAACACCCACCAACAGATCTGGGCACCAAACTCCAAGGACAAGCCGCAGATCACAAGGTGCAACAGAACAGGTGACGGATCGGACAAGGATGGTCGGCCAACAGCCAACCAGTCACGGACGGCGATGAGCTTCACAGCCTCCGACGACACCGATGCCAAACGCCGACTACACTTCCACAAGCAATCGGACTTTGCAGATCAGGGAGAACACGCACGGTTGAGGAGGCCTATGTGAGAAAATGAGAAGAGATAAAGAAATGCGTGGAGTAGAGAAGCATTAAGGAAGGAAGGTAAGGAATTCATTGGACATTAATTACCCCCATAATAACGAATTTCTGCCGCATAGAAAAAGTTGGAGTTTCGAGCTTCAAATGTTAACCCCCGTTTTTCATTAAAGCCCAGCAATATTGTCATAATTCCAAACACTCTCATTTGATGCTCACCGGGCTTTTTCTTCTTAACGCGTGTTTTTGTTCCCTTACCGCTGTGCCAAACAGACCCTTAACCATTTATCAAGTTTTGAAAAAATTAATCTAAATCTCTCCTAATCTATTTTAATTTTGAATCAAGTTCTTGACTGCATGTAATTTATTTCATTAAAATTGGTTTATCTTTTTATAAAATTAAATTTACATAAATACATGCGGATGTTAAATAAAATTCTATAAAACACATAAAATTTTAATAAAAATTAGGCAAAATCTGTTAAATTTAAGAAAATCGGTGAAAAACTTCTGTTTAGAAATGTTATTAAAATGACATGATTTTTGCACATGTACTTTCTATATATGAAATCTGGCTAGTACTTATACAATACTATATGTATAAAAAATATATTAAGTCTTTCTTACAAATAAAATTTTTAAATAAAGTCTTTTCACCAGTTTTTCTTAAAATTAATGGATTTTAGCTCAATGATAAATAATTCAGGTCCAAAAATGCTTAATGATAAATGTCTTATGTGTATTACGAAGCAAATTATAATGACTCAATTCAAAGAAAATAAATTATAGCAACTTGATTTGAAATTAAAGTAAATTATAAATATTCACGAAAATAAAATTATTTATTATTATTTATTTGAACGGATATTTCTTTTTATAAATACCAAAGTATGGAAAATTGGACCAGACCGAACCTACCGGTTTGGCCTGGGAACTGACCAACCGGTGGTTCAACAGGTCTGATGGTTGAACCGATATGACCGGTTCAACATTTTTTTAATTAAAAAAATTAATTTTATTCAGAATTTCATGTAAATAAGCCTAAAATATTTACTTCCTTACCAGTCTAACACGGGGTTAGCTCCGCTCTAACCCACCGATCCTGGACCAAATACTCCAACCAAATCAGTGTCCATTCCGGGTTTTAGTGCCATGATAAATACCGCTATTATTTTTTAACAGTTTGCTTTTTCGTCAGAAAGAGTGATTTTTTAATGCATAAAAACAGAGGAACTTTTCTCGTTAGTTAGCAGTTAATTAAAGATCAAATGTCAATTAATCAATAAGCGCATGGGAGATGGTCTTTGCTAGAGACATGGACTGATATGGTGATGCATCTCAGGGAGCAAGCACCTCAAAATTTGTTTTTAAAACTTTAGTTTCCACGTTTATTACCTAACAATGTTTCGGAGGAAAATTTCTTTAATTTTTTTCCAAAAAGGTTAAAATTAGCGTTAAGGTAGAAAAATATCCATGAGCTTTTAGAAAAAAAATATGTCCAACATCATATGCTATTTGGAAATACAAAAATACCCATGAACATTTAAGATGGAAACAAAAATATCAGGACGATTAATTAAATATAATAATAGACACTATTATATATATATATATATATATATAAGCAAAAGTAACTTGGGTCTCACCACAAAATGTAAAAGTGTTAGGTTATTGTAAGAATATTGGATGTATCTGGATTGCAAATGCTTGTACACATAGTAATTAAGAAATTTCACATATGTCCATATAGACTTTTATATTATTTATATCCAAGCCTCGATACGAGTTTACAGAATTATAGGTATTTTTGTTAGGTTTGGTCAATCCACCCAACTATCCTAACATTTTTATCCCATTTTGTAATGTTTACCAAATTATAGGTATTTTTATATGTCCAAAAAGTATATGATGTTGAACGTACCTTGGGTAAAAAGCTTTTTATATGTGTATTTTTATAACTTAAAACTATAAGCCATGAGTAGGGAACTTCAAAGTTAAAACTCACACCCAGTACAAGTTTATACGTGCCAGCAGGTGTTGAAATAATTAACGATAAAAACTAGGGTCACACAGAAGAGATAAATTCTTACATGAACCTGGTCTATCACCTCGCTTGTGGTCTAGTCAACCACAAACAAACACCTCAGGTCTAATTTAGAGCATTTTAATCTGATGTAGCAGTTATGTACGGAAAAAAGTCAACCCTCCATCTTACTCTTTTTTTTTTTTTCATTTCTCGTGCCACAATTTGAGACATGCTCCTCTCTCCCCATTTGACTCTGGCTTCTAGAGCCCTAATCCTCTTTACTGGAGCGAAAGATTACTTTTTGGGCATCAATTTCTGCATCTGCTGGAGTTCGAATTTCTGGAATGGCATTGAAGGCAAGTTTGTGAGTAAATTAAATATATGAAAAAAGTTTTATTTTTGTATTAAAATATGGAGAAAAGGTTTTGTTCAGTTATTGTCGCTATCAATACACAGATATATATTGTACAGGATGGAAATAGTAAATGAATTAGAGTCAAATACGAGAGAAAATGAAAGTCTTGGCTTTGAAGAAACATATAACTCAGGCGACAAAAATATATACTTGGGTCAAGTTGTAAATAATGGAGATGGGGGTCATACTTTATATACACGATATGCGAATCATTTGGGTTTTTCTGTGAGAAAATCAAAAGAAAATTGTGTTACTGGAAGTAACAAGACTCATACAAAGGATTATGTGTATTCGAAACAAGAAAATTGATGGAGATGTTAATTATAAGATTCTAGTTAAGTGGTTTAAGTGAAGAAAGATTACTAGAGTTATTTCTGATAAAAAAACATCTAGTAAGGTAAAAAAATTTATTAAACAAGACATCTTACTGAACAATTTATCTAAAGGTTAATTTAGTTATTGATAGAACATAATATGTCTGTCGTATAATCCATATAGCTAACCCCATCAGATAGACAAGGCTTGATGTTGTGATGGTTGTCCATTACTTGTAACTTCATCGCATATACATCATATATATTGACAATTCAAAACAAAACAACATACAACACATGCACGTACATATATATAAAATTTTATTCGATTAGGCAATCTGAATTGATGCAGGCTATGCTACATCAAACACAATACAAATCAAACAAGTAGCGTATGATATAAGAAAGCTGCCAATAAAACATTGGTGCATATAACCCTACAGTTATTTATTTATTTAATATAATAAGAATTTTAGTATAGTAGCCATAACTATTGCTTAATTCTGAAATGGCTTTTCAAGCAACTCAATTATTTTCTGGTCCACTTGGAAAGCCTTTTGAAGAACCTCAGGAGAGATGGGTGAATTAGAGCCGAACACAGATTTTGCAATAGGGATCACTCCAGCATTTTGGCTACTAAGACCAGCAAACGCAACTGCGTTTCCATAACCCACGTTCTGTTGAAAGTGAATAAGACCGATCGGGAACACAAACACGTCTCCCTTGTTTAGCACTTTGGTAAATAATCGATTGTTATTCTGATTAGAGCCTACAAACCCGACCAGAAGAGTTCCTTCGACCACTACGATGATTTCGGTGCCACGTGGATGAGTGTGAGGAGGGTTCAAACCCTTTGGCGCGTAGTCGATACGAGCAAGAGAGATTCCAAGAGTGTTCAAACCAAGCAACGTGGTTACATCTGCAGTTTTGACAACGAAGCCAGTAGGGTTTGCTGATGTGTCTCCGACTTTATCAAATCCAGGTAAGAAGAAGTCCTCAGCTTTCACTGCCATTGGATCCTTGCAAAATTTCCCGTTCACAAAAACTGAAAAATTTAAGAAATCAAATGTTATGTTTGCGAAAACAACAATATATAACTGAAGCAAACTTGTAAGGAATGTAGTATAATTTGCTTCGTACGGAAAGTTCTGAAGTTATTAATGCCCTATTCTTTAATTCTTTTTAACATGTCCCAACTTCTCAAATGTTTTTTTTCCCTATTTCCCTGTTATTGATGATTAATTAGATTCTACATAAAATGAGTAATATTTTAACTTTGATATCTTATGAAAAAAAATGATGCAGATACATTTTTTATGACTTTTCAAACAAAAAATTGTAAAGTTTGGCTTATTTATTTATTTATTTGAAAATGCACTTTTTTTCCTACAAAATATCAAAATGTCACTCAATATTTTATGTAGAATCTAGTTATAAACAGAAAAAAAAACATTTGAGAAGTTTGGACATTTCAAGTGGCATTAGAGAGTAACCAAGTAATTTGAGTATTTGAGTTTACTCGTGTGTGTACCTCCTTTAGTAAGTGTGTCATTGAGTGAGACGCAGAAATCTTGAAGAGGGCTTGGGTCATATGCGAGCACATGAACTGAAGCAAATGCCAGGAGACTAATAACCAAGTACACAGCTTTCATCTTGTACTGTGTGTGTAGGTGAATATCTACCTTTTCTAATTCTGTGTTTGTGAGTTTATGAACGAACTTATAAGGCTATTTATAAGGAGAAGCCATTGATTTGGTCTTTAATTTTCTTGCATGAATGAAGAAGCAAATAAAGACTCAATAGTAATTTAATTCAACTGGAACTTCTCCCCATTCATTGTATTGGACTACATGATCAAAGTTGTGACCCTTTCTTCACCAACTACGTACATGTCTATCTCTAGGTATACTCTTTCAATTCTCTGTAGCTATGATGTTGGACTTTGAGGTTTTATGGCCAATCTTGTATGTTTAAAAAGGAAGTGAAGAACTGGTCTTCGGTGCAATTTTCTATTAGTGGTTGGTTGCGTGCAATTTCCCTATCAATATTCAATATCGTGACGAAGAAAATGGCTATTGCAATAAGAAGCTATTGCTTTCTCATAATTATATGTTTTCATCATTTAATTATGGTTTAATTCAGCACCTTGAAGTATTTTTCCAAATTCATTCAGTATACTTGGATATTTTGTAATGTATACCAGCATTCTAAAGAGCTATTTTTTCAAATGTGTCTAGCACCTTAAAATAGCTTTTGGTGCATCCATAGTACTAATGCACAAAAAATATTTTAAGGTGCCGGTCCCACCTGAAAAAATATTTTATGGTGTTGAATATGTCACAAAATGTTTTAGGGTATTGGATGCACGTTAATCCTTTAATTACTTAATGAAATATATCAATTAGTAAATGTTTAAATCTTTTTTTATTATTATTTTGTTATCATCTTAGGCTCTCTGCTACTGTATAGGTTAATTGCAGCTTAATTGTCAACGGTGATTCTATCTAGGATAAAATTTTAATTTCACATTTTAAATAAAGAGAAATAAATTAAAATTTAGTCAATTTAATTAATTGGCGTAAATTAACTAATAAGTAGACAAAGAATAAATAGAAATAATCAAAAATTACAATAACACGCACTTGTGTGGATAAATAATAAGTGGAAGATTACGTAACGTAAATAAATTATAAAATAGTACAATGATAATTAATAAAACAATGTAGTAATAAGATAATGAATGCATATAAAAATAATTTAACTATATGACAAAGATCGAAATGGTTTTCTTTTTATACACTTCCTATTGACGGTGTATTTATATATACACTAATAAACTATTCCTATTCATATTCTTAACCAAATCCTTCTTGTCTAGAATAAGACTTTTCTTCATATTACGTACGAGCACACCAGCAGACTTGTTCTATTTTTGTTTTGAAAATGGGGCAAACTAGGTCCTGATAGTTGGTAGAGAAACAGTGCACATTCTAAGTTTAAAAACCAGTCCTAAATCATAATATTTTAGTTGAGTACGCTAAGGTATATGATTTTTTTAAATTGACCCAAAAATCTGAAAAATGATTTTTAATTGAATGCGTCACTTTGCAGTTTGGGAAGAGAATATTTTTGGAAAAGCTGTGTTAAAGAACAAGGAGGAAATTTTTCTTAGAAAGACATTTTAATGAGATTTAAATAGAATTGAACCACTATTTTCGGAGTTTTGATGAGAGATATGAAATTTCAAAGAGTTGAGAATATTCAATATTTTACTATGATTGAGTTTTAGTGCTCATCGATCACCAAATGAAAAGCACTTATCTGGGTAAGCAATATCTACTATTTTCACCTTATTTCTCAAAACATATTTAATGCGTATATAATTTAAAATGATACAATCCGTTGACAGTAAATTTTTTAAAAACAATGATTTATTAATTAAAAATTATTAGTTAAAAATTTTAAATATGAATCGTTAAAATTGTATTTGAATGATGTATTTTAAACCATTGAATCAGCAGTTGAATGGCCCTAATCACTGCGTAAGCACCAAAAGCGGTTCCTATTTTGCAAGTATTTGGTATTCCATAAACAATAAAAGAAGAAGTTTTAAAGTTTGGAACTCTTTAAGGGAACTTTTAAGTCACAGACATTCTTAAATGGGTACGCAACTCTTATAAGTAAGTCATAACAAACATCATCAATTGTCTTCCGAGTTTTTTTGTTATAATACTTTAGCATATATAAATTAAAAATATGCCCCTCTCAAAAGAATTATATGTCAAGCGCCACATGTCACATAATAGTAATTGTGTAAATTTTGGGCTAACACTAATAGATGGAATGAAGTTCATCAGAAACTATAGGAACTTGGTTAATTAATGCATATAGCTATGAGGAAGATAGATTAAAGCGGTGGGCTGGAAAATGTATAGTTTGGAGGAAAAAAGCTCAGTCTGAGTGTTTTGGGGTGTTTGGATTGACTTTTTAACAAATGAATTTTTAGGCCAAAAACTACTTTTAAGAAGAAACCATGTAGACCTGCTTCTTATGGTGTCTTTTGGCTTCACCGTGGGAACTGTTATGGAGCATTAAATGTTCTTGCTTTTGCGTGGTGATTATGGCTGTGAGGAATATAATTATTGCAAAAAATGTCAAAGAAGCTATAGTTAAGGAGATACGCACAAAAGTTAGCATTTATTTTGGTTTTTTGTTGCTTCGAAGGAGAAGGCACAGGTTCAATTGTTTTTTTTTTTTCAGTTTATTTGCTTGGTTGGCATTGTAGCTATTTTCTCCATTAAACTTGTCCCAGTGACTATGGTATAGTGTGTTTTAGTTTTTTTTTTCAATAATGAATTAGGGATTATTATCTTTTTATTTTATTTTTAAATCTGAGAGATCATAATTTAAATCCGTAAATTAATAAAAAGGTTTCAATTTGTAGAAAGTGAGAGATTGCAGCCTTAAAATGAGGAATTGATGGATGCGAATTTTAATTTTTATAAATAAGATGAAGAAGTATTTTATTTTATTTTATGTCTTAAAATTTTTATAATATATAATTATAATATAAAAATCCATGTCCTTGTCAATCATTTTCATGCAAACTTACTTTTTAAATAATAATCCAAAAAAGTTTCCATTTGAAAAAAAAAAATACTTCTGCCACCACCAATCCAAACATAAATCACATTTTCAATATGACTTTTATCATATCTTAACTTTGAAAAAGTTACATTGGAAAAAAATCATTTCTATCACCGCTAATCCACATTAATTTAAATGAGGAAATAATTTTCTCACGTAAGTACATGAACTTAAGTGAGAAAATTAATTATCCATTTCCTCTTAATACAAAGAAATATAGATTGGACTCCCAAAAAACTATTTATGGGTATTGACTAGGATAACATGCAAAGGTTTTTTTTTTTTTTTTTTACATCGCAATATAAGAGGGTCATATTTGAGTATCGTTGAGCCCAATAGGGAGTAACCCTCCCAAAAGAGTTTTTTACATTTACACAGACTGAAATGTGTTTTGTCTGAGAATATTATAATGATATGGAAATACAAAAAATGCAGCCTTCATATATAGGCCACCATAGAACACTCTAGAAATAAAACCCTAGTAAAAAATGCATTAAATAATGCTTTAATGATGATTGATTGCTATGATTGGCTTCATTCAAGCCTAAAAGAATAAGGAAATTACTTAAGTTGAACACTAAGCCAGCTCCCTACAAATAGGAAACAAAAAGTGTCTTCTTGAACAATCTTTAATTTAACCAAAACGCCTTATTCAACGCAAATAAAAATAGATGTTGGATTTGATTTGAGAAAGTTTTTTCAATAATTGTGAATCTTATACAAACACTTGATTCTTCTATAAAGTTAATTGAAAAGGAAGTAAGAAGTCTCATGAAATATAGAGGGGATAAGTGATCCTAGAAGCCTCAATTTCTTGAAGTTAGAAACAACTTTAACTTTGCTTATTTCTAAGTTTGTTTTGAACCAAATTTGTTTTCTTAAAGTGAAACCTTTCAAAATGAATTTGCCCAACATAATTAAAAGCATAATTGCATTGATTAGCCCACGTTTGCCATAGGCTTGGTGGAAACGATAACTTTTTATACTACTTGCAAACCTTATACTTGTGGTAAGAAAACTACTAACATATATATGCATGCATAGCAATTTTGACAAAAGACAAGTTGGAAGTGGTTTGGAGGTTAAAATGGGATATCAAATCATTTCACAAATAGCAATACTTAGATATTTTGGATCAACTATGTAAAAAGATGGTAAAATTGATGGGGATGTTAATTATAATATTCTAGTTGGGTGGTTTAAGTGAAGAAAGATTACTAGAGTTATTTGTTATCAGAAAATATCTAATACGGTAAAAAAGAAGTTTTATTGCACTACTATAAAACTAACAATGTTGTTTGGTAATTGATGTTGGATTTTAAAGGGACAAGAACATGTTAGGATTGGCAGGCACAGCGGAAGAATTTTAAAATTTTCGCCGATCCTCATCGAGGATCTATCAACGGCGTTTAAACCAAGTTAGAAAGATTCGTACCTTTTTCAATTCAAGGCTTTCGATCTCTATGAGCCAACACGTCAAGTCCGCTCCCTCTACCGGTATCTACACGAATGCTCTCCAACACAGACTACGTGCTAGCGCCTCTAATATCTCCTAGGGTTTCCCTTTCGGCTCTCAATTCTCATCCTTGTATGAGTATATCTGCTCTATCAAGTTTATAACCTATGAGGGCTATATTCAAATTTCAAAATTAATCTTTATTAAATAAATTTAGTTTAAATCAAATTTGTCCAACAGTTTTAAGTTAACCTATTTATTTAATCCAAATAAAGAGCCATTAGATTTAATTTATCTTGATAAATTAAATCTAGATACAATATCTCTATCATGTTAGTTATTAAATATAATTTATCTTAATAAAATTAAATATAAAAATAACACAATATAATAATATCATATAATATACATACATATATATATAAAATATGCATTTCGAAAAAATATATATACATATAATATTATTAGCGAATAAAGGGTTGCAACACGTGGCAAAGGGAGGTTATGACACCTGGCGGAGCAAGGTTGTGACACATGGGGAATTTGGCGCACCGGGGACAAGGTGGACGCCGCCAGAGTTGCCACGCGCTGCCACTGGCGATGACAGGGCGGTTGCTAGATATGCCACATTGCTTTTTAAATTTAAAATATAAAAAAAAAAGTTTACAACATAATTGATTTCCGTCAGAAATTAAGAGGGAATTTCTGACGGAATTCAATTGTGACGGAAATAAATTCCATCGGAAATTATGTCAGAAATTTGCTACGGAATTAATCCCTTCGGAAATTTTCGACAGAATATGAATTATATTGGAAATTTGTTTGGCACGCGTTATTATCGATGGAATCCATTCTGTCAGAAATTCTTTTGGAAACTCTAAATTCTGTTGGAAATTCAGTGTTTTTTTGTAGTGAAAGTATGTCCTGGTCTAGGATGGGGTGTGGATCAAGTCCACAGCGATGGGGACAACGTGTCTGATTTGGGTTAAAGGAATAGAGGTGCGTCTCTACTACTAGCTTAAGCTTTTAGCACAATAGTTAGCGCTTCAAGGTTAAGCATGCTCAGTCGAGGGTAGTTTATGATGGGTGACCCCCTGGGAAATCCTCGTGTTGCGCAGCTTCGTTCCTAAGGTTTGGTATCAAAGTCAGCACAAATTCAAATCCCGCTTCTATCGAAAGGTTCAAGGATGAACCTCCTTTAAGAGGAAGGGAATGATACGTCCTGAGAATGGGAGGGGTATCTATGTGTCAGTGTTTTAAGTATCTGTGTTCATTTATTTTCTTAGTTTGTAATTATTATTTTAATTGATGTTCAAGTGTCTCAGTGTTGTGTTGTATTAGGTCAATTATCCCCTATAATCTGGTTTAGTTTTGTAGTAATATTATTATCATAGTCCCCTCTCTATTGCTTATTTAATTTCTAGTTTCAATTTTGCTATTAACTATGTTTAGAAGAGGGTCATAACAATATCTTATCAAGTAAATTATCGAAGAGTATTTCTATTCCATTTTAAATTACACCTAACATGATTAATTTCATTTCATCCTGTATTTTCCATTACGAAAGAACCATATCAAAAGAGACTTTGAACAACATATAAGGTAAGGCCCAGACAGGGCCATTCTACCATTTCAACGCTAAATCACACATGGAAGCACCTAAGTTTTGGCCCCTGTAAAAAGAAAAAAAAAATCTGTCTAGTTGATTAATTATTTCACTAATTTCTGTATTTGTAAAATGTTCACTTACCCTATGTGTGTTTAATTTGGTTTATCTTTTTAATCATTATTAATACATTTGTATATTTTTTTCTTATTTTGGCATGAATTCAGGCCAAAATCAATGGTTCTAGAACACTACTTTAACCAAAATCAAGAAAGACCGGTGAACGTCTTGACTTAATAGCTAAGGTTCTCAAGGCATGAGGGCAACACAAACTACCAACAATATCCATGATTAGAGCCCCTCTTGAATGAGGGTATGGTCTAATTGTTGGCATACATAACTTTCTGAAGTAGGGTAAGATATTTGAGAGGACCCTCAGTGAGTCGAGCCTCAAAGAATTGAACATAGATACATAACATAATGACACATAGACACACCACTCCCAGAACTAGGTCGTATCATTCCATCCTTCTTAAAGGAGGTTCGTCCTAGAACCTTTTGGTGGAAGTAGAATTCATACCCATGCTAGTTCTGATACCAATGGAAGTAAGATTTGAACTCGTGCTAGCTCTGATATCAAGCCTTAGGAACAAAATGATGTAGCACGAGGACTTCCCAAGCAGTTAACCATCCTAAGACTATCCTTGGCTGAACAAGCGTAATCCTGAAATGCTAACCATCATGCTAAAAGCTTAAGCTAGTAACAGAGGCATACCCCTATTCCTTTAACCCAAATCAGATATAGACCCCCCGTCTCCAACCATTGTGGGTGCCACTAGACTCCAAACCTGATCCATACCCCTCCTAGACCTAGGACATATCATTCCCTCCCTCTTAAAAGAGGTTTCCACTCAAACCTTTTAATGGAAGTGGAATTCAAACTCGTGAAGTCTTTGATACCAAACCGTCCGGTTTTCATCAAGCCGCTTCGATTCCCTATTTAAATCCGGCTCCTGGCTCAAAGGCCAATTCTGAATCACTCAAAACGGCTCCTATCCTCAGGCAACCCAAATCACTTAGCCAAGTCGGAAAGTTGTCCAAGTGGCGGTTTAACCGGCCAGACCATCCAGTCCGATCCGGGGCAAAATGATATATCCCAGGGCTGGGAGGGGTGTGTTTGTGTGTCATGACTTGGTGTTCTAAGTTAGAAAAGGAGTTATAGTGAGATAATCTCATGTTAGAGGACTTGGTCGCCAAGGTTCTTAGGGCAGTAGGGCAACACAGACCACCAGCAATATCTACAATTAGAGCCCCTCTTGAATGAGGGTATGGTATAATTGTTGGCATAGATAACCTTTTGAACTAGGGAAGGATATTTGAGAGAACCCTAACTGAGTTCAAAGATAATACACAGTTAGACAATAGTAGCTTTATGTAGCTTGAATATACAAATCATAGGTTGGAATTAGAAGTTAAGAGCTTAGAAAAGAATTTCGTATGGTTAAAAAGCTTAAAGTGATCTTGGACAAGAAAGCAAAGCTTCTTGTTGCCTCAATTAATGCTGAAGTTGTGAGGGGTGAATTATAAATAACGGAGGAATTGATGAGCAATGAAGCAAGGGCTGCAGAGCAGGGCTTCATGGGTGCAAATGAGATGGTAGGATACTTACAGCTGCAACAATTTAGAGCATCCTTAGAAATAATGATGGACACAGATTTTTGAATCAAAAGGGCAGGAATCAAAGTTGTGACCCGTTTTTTACCAACTACGTATACATGTCTATCTCTAGCTATACACTCTTTCAATTATATGTATTTTCGAGTTTGGGCTTTGAGGTTTTATGGCCAATCTTGTATGTTTAAGAAGGAAGGTGCAATTTTCTAGTAGTGGTTGGTTGGGTGCAATTTCCCTATCAGTATCCGATATCATGACCAAGAGAATGTCTTTTGCAATATAAGAAGCTTTCTCATCTTATATCTTTTCATCATTTAATTAGTTAGTTAATGGAATCAATTAGTAAATATTTTAATTTGTGCATTTATGATTTTTTTTTATTTATCATCTCAGGTTCTGTTATATTGGTTAACTAAAACTTAGTATTATCATCAGTAGTTCTATGTAGGATAAAATTTTAAGTTTATATTTCCAATTAAATCAGAAGGAATAAATTGCAATTTAGTCAATTTAATTAACTGGTATCTGTAACACCCCAAATTTTATATTCACAAAATATATTGTAATTATTTGAGAAATTCAATAAAATGGTGACTATTCATGAATGTAGAATTTATGAATTTTATAAATGTTAATTTTCATGAGAAATTGGGCAGAAAGAATTATGGAATTAATTTGGGTCAATTAAAAAGCCCAATATTAAGGTCCAAAAATGGAGAAAAAATAGAGAAAATATTTGGTGCAAAAATTGATGGAAACTGGCCAAATAAAAAGAAGAAAAGAAATTAGAATAAAAAGGTAATGGAAAAATTGTAATTTTGCCAATTTAGCACAAAATTAATTATTTTCTGATTAATTGAATTTAATTTCAATTAATTAAGGAGAATAAAGGGAAAATATATATTTGAAATATTTTGGTCAATTAAATATGAATTTATGAAAAATTTGAGCAAAAAGTGACATTTTGACAAAAAATGAGACTTTACGTATATACGTAACCGGAATAAGTTGTGAAGCCAATCAAGACCATAGGGAGGGACCCCTAGGTGTCTCCTATATGTGGCACGGAAAATATTGTTTGAGCATATTGGCATGGTTACATGAATGTAGGAATTTATGTCATAAAAATTAGTTTTTGGAATATTGATTAAATAATTAATTAAAGCATGATATAATGTAATACAGCATCATCTATTCCCTTCATGCTGCCATTTCTGTCGTGAACCAGCTGCACCAAGAGAGAGAAAGTGTGAGAAATCTTAGAGAGAGAGAGAGGAGGAAAAAGCTTACAAATGCAAGTGTTTTCTTCGGTAAATCGGTTCCTAACGCATGTAACTCCGATCTTGAGCTACTCCTCTATGTTCTTTAAAGTTTGGAAGCTCAAAATTTGGTGTTAGATCAGCTAGGGTTTCGGCCAAGACAAGGAAAAGCTAGTGGGATCTTGAAGTAACTTCCAAACTCTTGTATATTGACTATTCTGGTTGTTGTGGATAATTTAATCGGTGAAATTTCGCTAGATTGTCATTGATTTTAATTTTTGGAAATGGGTTTGCCTAGGGGTTATGCTACCGTGGGTCCAAATGGTAGTTGTAACCTAATGTAAAAGTCAATAAAGTGGTTAGGAATAGAAAGGACGCGTTTACAGAGCCGAAATCGCAAAACCCTGATTTTTCCCAGAGAACCTGTACATTTTAGCCAGGGCTATAAATGGGCCTTAGAGTTCAATTTTCAGTGATTTGATGATTCCATTGAGTTAAGGAGGGAAAATTAGGTGGGGTTATAGTTGGTCACTTTTCCGAAAAAGCATAATTATGAAAACAGCCTTGAAACCCTGAAATAAAGGCTGCCAAGGGCAATCTTGTAATTTGGCATTGAATTTGGTAATTCTGACTTTGAAAATGGATTTCTTTGGCAGAAATATGTTAGAATATCTAGGTCCCAGGTCAAAATTTTGGAAAAAGTACAGTCGGCCTGGGTACGATGGGACCCTACCAAGGTCCTGAGGGCATTTTGATAAATCTTCACCGTAGGCTAATATAACCATAATAAACACTATAGAAGTAGTGTCTAAAATAATACATGGATAGGTTTTAACCTATTTCTTGTACATTTGATTTTTAGGACTAAGTTGGACGCTAGTAGTTGGCACATTTGACGAAGGGGACCATTTGAGACTAGGAAAAAGTTCAGGTAGGGACTACTATATCTCATATACTATGTGACTATTTGTATGATGCATGTTACTGTATTTTGTGACTTGAACACATGCTGGAGGCACATTACCTAACTGAGGTATAATAGTCTTACCTAGCTGAAGTCAAGGATTCGGACGGGGTACACGTAGGAGTTGTAACTTGGTGTTTGGCCCTAAACTTTGAGCACACACACTGATGATATAAATTTTC
Organism: Inga oerstediana; assembly: GCA_963210345.1. Classification (NCBI taxonomy): domain Eukaryota; kingdom Viridiplantae; phylum Streptophyta; class Magnoliopsida; order Fabales; family Fabaceae; genus Inga; species Inga oerstediana. Next base: position 61,613,552 of record OY723400.1, on the reverse strand, counting down.
ATTTTTCTTGATATGGTGCATTGCATATTTAATTTTCACATTTTATATATTGATCGTATATTTTTACTGAGATTCCTTGGAATCTCACCCTTTTTTCTAAACAAAAATGTCTTAGCTCAATATATCTAAAAGCAAGGACGTACGTAGATACAGGAAACAGACGGACATGTTTCCCAAGATGAAGTTCGCTGTTATATATAGTCTACCTGTGGAATATTTTTGGGTTTTCTGTACATATTTGTAAATATTCTTGTATTCTGCTCTATTAATGGTTGCCTGTAAACGAATACTATTATCGGTATAACTGTACTTTTCCATTTTCCTGTGGAACTTGTTCATTAATGCTCTACGCATATTAAAATGGAAATGGGTGTTGATAGTATCAATTACATATAATTAGTAAATATAGAATAAAAAGAAATCATAGAAAATTAAAATAACACACACATAATGCACAAATGTTTAAAGAATGAGTGGAAGATTATGTAACAGAAATAAATTATAAAATAATACAATGGTAAATAATAAAATACTGTTGTAAATATTAATAAGATAATAAATACATATAAAAATAACGTAAATATATGACAAAGATCCAAATGGTTTTACTTTTATACACTTTTTTTAATTGATGGTGTAATTTTATATACTAATAAACTATTCTTAGTCATATAGTTTCCCAAAAAATGTTTCCAAGAAAAATCAATATTTCATCAAGTCAAAAATATTAACAGTTAATTAGGGGGATTTGTTAACCAAATCCTTCTTTTCAAGAACAAGACTTTTCTTCATCTTCCGTTCGTGCACACACCAAAATTTTTCCATTTTTGTTTTGAAAATACAGCAAATGAGTGATTTAGGTCATGATATTTGGTGGAGAAATATTCCACAAACTAAGTTCAAAAACCAGTCCAAGATCATAATTTTTAGATGTGTTCCTTAAGAGATAAAAATTCTCTAACAAGGTAAAAGGGAAGTTTTATAGTAAGATCATCAATGTTTTATGATAGTGAATGTTTTGCTTTGAACGAACAACATAAGCATAAAGTAGAGGTAGTTGAGATAAGGATGCTAAGATGGATGTGTGGTTATACAAAAAAGAATAAAGTCTATACTAAACATATTCGTAGAAGAGTTGCATTGGCATCTATTGAAGAGAAAATTATAAAAAATCATTTGAGATTCGTTTGAACCCATTCAAAGAAGACCGTTGGATATGTTAGAGGAGGGTTGATCAAGCAGTATAGAGTCATTTAAAAAAGGTAGAGAAAGACTGAAGGGTTCAATGAAGTTATTGAGCGAGATCTTTTGATTAACAATTTATCTAAAGAGTTGGGGTGTTGATATAGCACAATGACGTCGTCCAATTCATAGAGCCGACCCCACACCTAGTGAGATCAGGCTTTGTTGTTGTTGCTATGGTTGTTGTACATTAAGATATGATTTTTTGAAATTTGTTAGTCAACAGAAGTATCTGTCGACATACACATATTCACACACACATATTCACACATGAATTGATGAATTTGTACAGTATTAGGGATAGGTTTCACATTAGGTTGATTGTATATAAATATGTAGTTTTGCATTTCATAAAGATTAAGATGAGAACTTACATTGTCTACATGGTATCAGAGCGGTGAGAAGTTCTCTGTTTTCTGTTCCTCTGTTCGTCAGTTTTTTCTCTTCGGCCATACTCCATTTTTTCCGGCGAACTAGCTTACGTTCCCCGTTTCAGATCTCCCTCTTCCGTCCATCCCCTGACTACACGCGCCACCTCTGGAGATTCCTTGGTGTCCGATCGGCTTACCCCAGAAACAGCTTCCAGATCCGGCGGCGCGTCGCTCCTCACGCGCCGATTGAAGCTCCGCCTCCAGTTACACACGCCGGCGCGTGGGACCTCCTCCGGTGGCCGTTTGCGATGCCGTTTGCGGCGATCCGATCGACATTGTGTCCTCTTCCTGCCTCTGAAGTTTCATGCCCATCCGACGATTTTGAAATTTTGAGCTCTAGTGAGTAAATGCAAAAGAATATTTTTCTGCCCCATTCACCGAGTATATGCAAAGTCATGGTAATCTTCACCAATCTTCTTGTGTTGATACCCCCGCTCAAAATGGTGTTGCTGAAAGAAAGAATCAACATCTATTAGAAATTGCCCGAGCTCTCATGTTTCATTCCTCCATCCCTAAAAGTTTTTGTGCCGATGGCGTTTCTACAGCCTGTTTTCTCATAAATCGCATGCCTTCGGCTGTTCTTAGTAGGGATATTCCGTATTCCATTCTGTTTCCCACCACTAAGCTGTTTCCTATTGATCCAAAAATCTTTAGTTATGTTTGTTATGTTCGGGATGTTCGTCCAAGTGTCAGTAAACTTGATCCCAGGTCCCTACGATGTGTCTTCCTTGGTTATTCTAGAATTCAGAAAGGTTATCGATGTTACTCTCCTGATCTCTGTCATTACCTTGTGTCCACTGATGTAATCTTTCATGAGTCTTCTCCTTTCTTCACATCTTCGGCCTCTTCTGAGTCTCCATCTGTCATTGCTGAGTCTAATGATGTCTTGGTTTATCATGTCCCACTCTCACCAGTACAGGCTACTGTACTAGAACCTGATATCATCAATGATACTGATGCAACCAATGTTTCACCGTCACCAATCACTGCTTCGCCAACGGATTCTGGTCATGACACATTGGTTTCTGTTCCTGATCCCCTAGATCCTCCTATTGTTGCCTCTGATCCAGTTGTTCCTGATTCTGCTGTTGATCCCTCCCTTGACCTACCTATTGCCCTCCGAAAAGGTACTCGTCCTCGTTGTACTCCCACAAGATATGCTAACTGTACCTATCCTATATCCTCCTTCGTGTCTTACCAGCATTTGTCTCCTACTTCTTCTTCACTTGTGGTCACCCTTGATTCCATATCCACCCCTACTACTCTTCACCAAGCCCTAGCTCACCCTGGTTGGCGTGCCGCAATGGAAGAAGAACTCTTGGCATTGGAAACAGCTCGTACATGGACTCTTGTTGATCTCCCTCCTGGCAAGAAAGCTATTGGCTGTAAATGGGTATTTGTTGTTAAGACTAAGGCTGATGGTTCTTTGGAAAGACTAAAAGCTCGCCTTGTTGCAAAAGGTTATGCCCAAACTTATGGTCTTGATTATTCTGAGACTTTCTCTCCTGTAGCCAAACTCACTTCAGTTCGTCTTCTTGTATCTTTGGCGGCCACATATCATTGGGATTTGCATCAATTAGATGTTAAGAATGTTTTCTTGAATGGTGATCTTCTGGAAGAAGTTTATATTGAGCAACCACCTGGGTTCGTTGCTCAGGGGGAGAATAGGAAAGTATGCTACCTCCGGAAGTCATTGTACGGTCTAAAGCAAAGTCCTCGAGCCTGGTTTGATAAATTCTGTAATGTGGTCAAGAAGTTTGGGTTACGTCAAAGCAAGTATGATCACTCTGTGTTCTACCAACAATCTGATGCAGGCATGATTCTTCTCGTAGTATATGTTGATGATATTGTGATTACAGGAAGTAATTGTTCTGGAATCTCAGAACTTAAAATTTTCCTGAACTCTCACTTTCAGACTAAAGATTTGGGATCATTAAAGTACTTCCTTGGTATTGAGGTTTTGAGAAGCAAGAAAGGTATTCTTTTGACTCAAAGAAAGTATGTTCTTGATCTCTTAAAGGAGACTGGAAAACTTGGAGCTGCACCAAGCAGCATCCCCATGATTCCGAATCCCTTTCTAGATCTTGATGCTAGTATGTTTGATGAACTTCCTGATGATTTGAAGAAGAAGATTGATCCAGAGAAATTAAAGCCGTTTCCATTTCCTGAGAGATATAGAAGACTTATTGGGAAACTAAATTATCTAACAGTAACTCGTCCTGATATAACCTTCTCAGTCAGTAGACTCAGCCAATTCATGGCATCACCAACAGTGGCACAATGGGAAGCTTTAGAACATATCTTGCATTATTTGAAAGGTTCTCCAGGTCTTGGTATTCTTTACCAAGATTATGGGCACACTAAAGTCGAGTGTTTTTGTGATGTGGATCATGCAGGATCAAAGGCCACAAGACGATCTACTACAGGTTACTGTGTGTTTGTTGGTGGAAATTTGATATCTTGGAGAAGTAAGAAGCAAGGGGTTGTGTCAAAGTCAAGTGCAGAAGTGGAATACAGAGCCATGTCACAGTCAGTACAAGAAATTGTGTGGGTACTTCAGCTTTTGAAGGAAATTGGTATCATCACAACATTACCTGCAAAACTATGGTGTGACAATAAAGCAGCACTTCATATAGCATCGAACTCGGTGTTCCATGAACGTACTAAACATATTGAAATTGATTGCCATTTTATTCGTGACAAGATCAAAGAAAATATTGTATCTACAGGGCACATACGGTCCGACGACCAACTGGCAGATCTTCTGACAAAAGCCTTAAATGGGACACGGGTTGAATATCTTTGTAACAAGTTGGGCATGATAAATATATATGCTCCAACTTGAGGGGGAGTGTTAGAAGTCAGTAAAACCGTCCACCGCCGAAGAAGAATGTGATGAAAATGTACAGGATTAGATATGAGTTCAGATTATGATTATTGTATATAAATATGTAGTTGAACATTTCAATAAATGAGAATTTCAAATTAATCAAATATAATGTAAGTTCTCATCTTAATCTTTATGAAATGAAAAACTACATATTTATATACAACCAACCTAATGTGAAACCTATCCCTAATACTGTACAAATTCATCAATTCATGTGTGAATATGTGTGTGTGAATATGTGTATGTCGACAGATGCTTCTGTTGACTAACACTCCCCCTCAAGTTGGAGCATATATATTAATCATGCCCAACTTGTTACAAAGATATTTAACCCATGTTCCATTTAATGCTTTTGTTAGAAGATCTGCCAGTTGATCGTCAGACCGTATGTGCCCTGTAGACACAATATTTTCTTTAATCTTATCACGAATAAAATGACAATCAATCTCAATATGTTTTGTTCTTTCATGAAACACAGAGTTTGATGCTATATGAAGTGCTTCTTTATTGTCGCACCATACTTTTGCAGGTAATGTTGTGACGATGCTAATTTCTTTCAAAAGCTGAAGTGCCCACACAATTTCTTGTACTGATTGTGACATGGCTCTGTATTCCGCTTCGGCACTTGACTTCGACACAACTCCTTGCTTCTTACTTCTCCAAGATATCAAATTTCCACCAACAAACACACAGTAACCTGTAGTAGATCGTCTTGTGGCCTTTGATCCTGCATGATCCGCATCACAAAAACACTCAACTTTAGTGTGTCCATAATCTGTATAGAGAATACCAAGACCTGGAGAGCCTTTCAAATAATGCAAGATATGTTCTAAAGCTTCCCATTGTGCCACTGTTGGTGATTCCATGAATTGGCTGAGCCTACTAACTGAAAAGGTTATATCAGGACGAGTTACTGTTAGATAATTCAGTTTCCCAATAAGTCTTCTATATCTCTCAGGAAATGGAAATGGCTTTAATTTCTCTGGATCAATCTTCTTCTTCAAATCATCAGGAAGCTTATCAAACATACTAGCATCAAGATCTAGAAAAGGATTTGGAATCATGGGGATGCTGCTCGATGCTACTCCAAGTTTTCCAGTCTCCTTTAAGAGATCGAGAACATACTTTCTTTGAGTCAAAAGAATACCTTTCTTACTGCTCAAAACCTCAATACCAAGGAAGTACTTTAATGATCCCAAATCTTTTGTCTGGAAGTGAGAGTTTAGAAAGATTTTAAGTTATGAGATTCCAGAACAATTACTTCCTGTAATCACAATATCATCAACATATACTACAAAAAGAATCATGCCTGTATCAGACTGTTGGTAGAACACAGAGTGATCACACTTGCTTTGATGTAACCCAAATTTCTTGACCACACTACAGAATTTATCAAACCTGACTCGAGGACTTTGCTTTAGACCATACAGTGACTTCCGGAGGTAGCACACTTTCCTATTCTCCCCCTGAGCAACGAACCCAGGTGGTTGCTCAATATAAACTTCTTATATAAGATCACCATTTAAAAAAGCATTTTTAACATCCAATTGATGCAGTTCCCAATGATATGTAGCCGCCAAAGAAACAAGAAGACGAACTGAAGTGAGTTTGGCTATAGGAGAGAAAGTCTCGGAGTAATCAAGACCGTAAGTTTGCGCGTATCCTTTGGCAACAAGGTGAGCTTTGAGTCGTTCCAAGGAACCATCTGCCTTAGTCTTAGCAACAAAGACCCATTTACATCCAATGGCTTTCTTTCCAGGAGGAAGATCGACAAGAGTCCATGTACCAGCTGTTTCTAATGCCAAGAGTTCTTCTTCCATTGCGGCACGCCAACCAGGGTGAGCTAGAGCTTGTTGAAGGCTAGTAGGTGTGGAAATGGAATCTAGAGTGGCCACAAGAGAAGATGAAACAGGTGATAAAAACTGATAAGAGACGAAAGATGATATAGGATAGACACAGTCAGCATATCGTTTGGGAAGACAATGTGAACGTGTACCTTTACGAAGTGCAATGGGTTGGTCATCAGAAGTAGTATCAATAGAAGCAGGAACAAGTGGTTCAGTAACAGCAAGAGGAGGATTGGCGGAAACAGAGGCAGGAACTAGAGAGACATCAACAGGATCAAGTGGCAAAGCAGGAGGTGGCGGAGGTGAATCATTAGTGACATCAGCATCATTGACGATGTCAGGTTTCGGAACAGCAGCCGATACTGGTGAGAGAAGAACAGGATAAACTAGGATATCATCTGAATTATCCATGACAGAGGGAGACTCAGAGACAGACACAGTCTTGAAGAAAGAAGAGGACTCATGAAACATAACATCGGTAGATACAAGGTAACGACGGAGATCCGGAGAGTAACATCGATAACCTTTCTGAATTCTAGAATAACCAAGAAAAACACATCTTAGGGACTTGGGATCAAGTTTGCTAACACTAGGACGGACATCCCGAACAAAACAAACACAGCCAAAGATTTTAGGATCAACAGGAAACAACTTAGATGTAGGAAACAGAACAGAATATGGAATATCCCCACCAAGAACAGTTGAAGGCATGCGATTGATGAGAAAACAAGCAGTAGAGACAGCATCAGCCCAAAAACGTTTAGGGATTGAGGAATGAAACATGAGAGCTCGAGCAGTCTCTAAGAGATGTCGGTTCTTTCTTTCAGCAACACCATTTTGAGCAGGGTTATAAGCACAAGAGGATTGGTGAAGAATACCATGATTTTTCATGTAATCCGTGAATGGGGCGGAAAAATATTCTTTTGCATTATCACTTCGTAAGATTTTCACAGGTGTATTAAACTGGGTTTGAATTTCAGCACAAAAGTTACGAAAATGAGTAAACAATTCAGAACGTTGTTTCATTAAGTAAAGCCAGGTGGTGCGGGAAAAATCATCAACAAAAGTGACAAAATAATGATAACCAGTCTGAGACATAACTGAACAAGGACCCCAAACATCGGAATGTACTAACTCAAAGGGGGACGCAGCCCGTTTATTTACGCGAGGTGCTAAATGAATACGATGATGTTTTGCAAACTGACAGGACTCACATTCTAAAGTAGACACAGAAGAGTATTGAGGATACACTTTTCGGAGAGACGAAAGCGACATATGACCTAAACGACAATGAACTTCAAACAGAGACGACCCACCAGAACAAGCAACAGAACGTGGAACCTGATCATCAAGGATGTAATGTCCACCAGATTCATAGCCTCTACCAATAATCTGCTTCGTCGATAGATCCTGAATTAAACAATGATCAGGGAAGAATGAGATAAAACAGTTTAACTTACGAGTGAGTTTACTAAACTTTTGTATTCTAAGTTGGTGTTTTATGTCTACGGGTCCCTTCCCTTGTTTGGAGTTTTTCTCTTCCTGACATTAAATTGATTGGGCATATATCTGTGGGTCCCGAGAGTTGCAGCTAGTATTGAATTAAGGGCGTGGTATATTCTTTCTTTTTTGATTGGATATTAACCTTGCTACTTGTGAAGATTATTTGCATACCACTACTCAACTTATATTATGGCTGATTCTAAAAACTCTGATATGTTACCTATGTCTGCGAGGATTACTGCTTCACAGTTAAATTGGACAAATTATAGTGATTGGAATAAAACTGTTAACGTTTATATTTTGGGGATTGCAATGGAAACCCATTTAACTACGGATCCTCCCTTCTGGAAAGAAAGCCATTGGATGTAAATGGGTCTTTGTTGCTAAGACTAAGGCAGATGGTTCCTTGGAACGACTCAAAGCTCGCCTTGTTGCCAAAGGATACGCGCAAACTTACGGTCTTGATTACTCCGAGACTTTCTCTCCTGTAGCCAAACTCACTTCAGTTCGTTTTCTTGTTTCTTTGGCGGCTACATATCATTGGGAACTGCATCAATTGGATGTTAAAAATGCTTTTTTAAATGGTGATCTTATGGAAGAAGTTTATATTGAGCAACCACCTGGGTTCGTTGCTCAGGGGGAGAATAGGAAAGTGTGCTACCTCCGGAAGTCACTGTATGGTCTAAAGCAAAGTCCTTGAGCCTGGTTTGATAAATTCTGTACTGTGGTCAAGAAATTTGGGTTACATCAAAGCAAGTGTGATCACTCTGTCTTCTACCAACAGTCTAATACAGGCATGATTCTTCTTGTAGTATATGTTGATGATATTGTGATTACAGGAAGTAATTGTTCTGGAATCTCAGAACTTAAAATCTTTCTAAACTCTCACTTCTAGACAAAAGATTTGGGATCATTAAAGTACTTCCTTGGTATTGAGGTTTTGAGCAGTAAGAAAGGTATTCTTTTGACTCAAAGAAAGTATGTTCTCGATCTCTTAAAGGAGACTGGAAAACTTGGAGCAGCACCGAGCAGCATCCCCATGATTCCAAATCCTTTTCTAGATCTTGATGCTAGTATGTTTGATAAGCTTCCTGATGATTTGAAGAAGAAGATTGATCCAGAGAAATTAAAGCCATTTCCATTTCCTGAGAGATATAGAAGACTTATTGGGAAACTGAATTATCTAACAGTAACTCGTCCTGATATAACCTTTTCAGTTAGTAGGCTCAGCCAATTCATGGCATCACCAACAGTGGCACAATGGGAAGCTTTAGAACATATCTTGCATTATTTGAAAGGCTCTCCAGGTCTTGGTATTCTCTATACAGATTATGGACACACTAAAGTTGAGTGTTTTTGTGATGCGGATCATGCAGGATCAAAGGCCACAAGACAATCTACTACAGGTTACTGTGTGTTTGTTGGTGGAAATTTGATATCTTGGAGAAGTAAGAAGCAAGGAGTTGTGTCGAAGTCAAGTGCCGAAGCGGAATACAGAGCCATGTCACAATCAGTACAAGAAATTGTGTGGGTACTTCAGCTTTTGAAAGAAATTAGCATCGTCACAACATTACCTGCAAAAGTATGGTGCGACAATAAAGCAGCACTTCATATAGCATCAAACTCTGTGTTTCATGAAAGAACAAAACATATTGAGATTGATTGTCATTTTATTCGTGATAAGATTAAAAAAAATATTGTGTCTACAGGGCACATACGGTCTGACGATCAACTGGCAGATCTTCTAACAAAAGCATTAAATGGAACACGGGTTAAATATCTTTGTAACAAGTTGGGCATGATTAATATATATGCTCTAACTTGAGGGGGAGTGTTAGTCAACAGAAGCATCTGTCGACATACACATATTCACACATGAATTGATGAATTTGTGTATTAGGGATAGGTTTCACATTAGGTTGATTGTATATAAATATGTAGTTTTGCATTTCATAAAGATTAAGATGAGAACTTACATTGTCTACAAAATTCATCCAAAAATCTGGACAATGATTTTTGAAAGTCACTTTGCAGTTTGGGAAAGAAGACTTTTGATAAAGCTGGGTCAAAGAATAAGGAGAGAATTTATAATTTTTAAATCTAAATCATCAAAACTGTATTTAAATAACGCATTTAAATTTTAAACCAATGAATCATCAGTTGAATGACGCTCATCATTGTGATGAACACTGAAATCGATTCCAATTTTGCAATTTTGCAAGTGTTTGGTAGCCCATAAACTATATAAAAAAGTTTTGAACTCTCTAAGGGTAGTTTTGGGTTATAAGTGGTTCTTAAATAACTAAACAAATTTGATAAGCAAGACGTAACCATAATATTATCAACTATCTTCTAAACACGTACACATTAGCTTATACATGAACTTAAATGAGAAAATTAATTATCGATTTCGTCCCAGTATAGAGAGATATAAACTAGGATCCCAAAAAACTATTTATGGGTATTGAATAGCATAACAAGCAAAGTTTCTTTTTCCATAAATTGCAATCTGAGAGGGTCAGATTTGAATATTGTTGAGCCCAATCTAGGTAACTCTTTCAAAGGAGTTTTCTACGTGTACACGGACTCAAACTCAATGTATCATGACTAAGCGATCAAAGCCCCTGTAATGAATTGGCCAAAAGATTTGGAAATTGTGCTTGAGGGTGGACTGGCAAAGAAGAGAACAAGTGACAGCTATGCAGTCTGCGAATGACATTTGAGCCCTCTATGGATGAAAACTTAACCCAATTCAACGGAAATTCCATTTACTGCAGAAGAAGACTTTATATTATCATTTTCACAACAATGGTTCTTCTTACAGAGCTGAGAAAACGATCCAACAATGTCCCTCATGGAAGGTCGATCTCTGGATCCTTCATTGACGCATTTCAAAGCAAGAGAAGCCATATAATTAAGCCTGTGCACATCATATTTTATAGGGTTAAGGTGCAAATTTACCAACGAAGTTTTGTCCGAGGAGCGTCTGGCACAAATATCTTTTAGAAGAGGCAAAAATATAAATGAACAATTAAAATTATTATTGAAAAAATACAAGCATTCTATTACATTGCTTTTGATGAATGATTTTACACATGAAAACAAACAGGAAATGAAGAGTTTGCAATTCATATAGGGAAAAAAATAACAACAACTACCTTATTTATAAGTCTTGGGAAATCCTAATCCTACTCAAATATCTAATCCTAACAAGACAAATACTTAATCCAACTTTTAATAAGATATATAATAAATCTAAATCCTAATAAGCTAATAATATCTAAATCATAATTATTTAAATTGTAACAGCCGAACAACTTCATTATATAGATGACATCAGTTTTGCATTAGGTTCAGCTGGGAAAGATGTTGGAATAAATATATGCATCATCATATTACAATATGTATGAACATATGTGTGTGTATGCTGCTATCTTCACTGATGGGAGGAATGTTTACATACGCATGGATATAGATATATATATATTTCTCCCTTTCTTCCACAAACCAAGCAAGCGAAGCCACCATCTCAGATTCGGTAATTTAATACAGAAAGAAAACAAAGACTTCAACTCAGAGGGAGACGCAGAAACCAATGGCTACAAACGGACAGCAAACACCAAAGCTGGTAACTTGTGAGGCTTCAAACCGTGAACCCAAAATAAGGAAAGTGCCATGTCATTTTAATAACATTTCTAAACAGAAGTTTTTCACCGATTTTTTTAAATTTAACCGATTTTTCCTAATTTTTATTAAAATTTTATGTGCTTTATAGAATTTTATTTAACATCCGCATGTATTTATGTAAATTTAATTTTATAAAAACATAAACCAATTTTAATGAAATAAATTACATGCAGTCATGAACTTGATTCAAAATTAAAATAGATTAGGAGAGATTTAGATTAATTTTTTTCAAAACGTGATAAATGGTTAAGGGTCTGTTTGGCACAGCGGTAAGGGAACAAAAACGCGCGTTAAGAAGAAAAAGCCCGGTGAGCATCAAATGAAGGTGTTTGGAATCATGACAATATTGCTGGGCTTTAATGAAAAAAGCGGCTTAACATCTGAAGCTCGAAACTCCAACTTTTTCCTAAGATGCGGCAGAAATTCGTTATTATGAGGGTAATTAAAGCCCAACGAATTCCTTACCTTCCTTCCTTAATGCTTCTCTCCTCCACGCATTTCTTCATCTCTTCTCATTTTCTCACAGAGGCCTCCTCAACCATGCGTGTTCTCCCTGATCTGCAAAGTCTGATTGCTTGTGGTAGTGTAGTCGGCGTTTGGCGTCAGTGTCGTCGGAGGCTGTGAAGCTCATCGCCGTCCGTGACTGGTTGGCTGTTGGCCGATCATCCTTGTCCGATCCGTCCCTTGTTCTGTTGCACCTTGTGATCTGCGGCCTGTCCTTGGAGTTTGGTGCCCAGATCTGTTGGTGGGTGTTCTGATCTGAGCCAAATGGACGTCGTGTGGTCACCGGAGCTGCATAAAAACAGAGGAACTTTTCTCGTTAGTTAGCAGTTAATTAAAGATCAAATGTCAATTAATCAATAAGCGCATGGGAGATGGTCTTTGCTAGAGACATGGACTGATATGGTGATGCATCTCAGGGAGCAAGCACCTCAAACTTTTTTTTTAAAACTTTAGTTTGCACGTTTATTACTTAACAATGTTTCGGAGGAAAATTTCTTTAATTTTTTTCCAAAAAGGTTAAAATTAGCGTTAAGGTAGAAAAATATCCATGACATTTTAGAAAAAAAAAATATGTCCAACATCATATGCTATTTAGAAATACAAAATTACCCATGAACATTTAAGATGGAAACAAAAATATCAGCACTATTAATTAAATATAATAATAGACACTATTATATATATATATATATATATATAAGCAAAAGTAACTTGGGTCTCACCACAAAATGTAAAAGTGTTAGGTTATTGTAAGAATATTGGATGTATCTGGATTGCAAATGCTTGTACACATAGTAATTAAGAAATTTCACATATGTCCATATAGACTTTTATATTATTTATATCCAAGCCTCCATACGAGTTTAGAGAATTATAGGTATTTTTGTTAGGTTTGGTCAATCCACCCAACTATCCTAACATTTTTATCCCATTTTGTAATGTTTACCAAATTATAGGTATTTTTATATGTCCAAAAAGTATATATGATGTTGAACGTACCTTGGGTAAAAAGCTTTTTATATGTGTATTTTTATAACTTAAAACTATAAGCCATGAGTAGGGAACTTCAAAGTTAAAACTCACACCCAGTACAAGTTTATACGTGCCAGCATCTATGGTGTTGAAATAATTAACGATAAAAACTAGGGTCACACAGAAGAGATAAATTCTTACATGAACCTGGTCTATCACCTCGCTTGTGGTCTAGTCAACCACAAACAAACACCTCAGGTCTAATTTAGAGCATTTTAATCTGATGTGGCAGTTATGTACGGAAAAAAGTCAACCCTCCATCTTACTCTTTTTTTTTTTTTTCATTTCTCGTGCCACAATTTGAGACATGCTCCTCTCTCCCCATTTGACTCTGGCTTCTAGAGCCCTAATCCTCTTTACTGGAGCGAAAGATTACTTTTTGGGCATCAATTTCTGCATCTGCTGGAGTTCGAATTTCTGGAATGGCATTGAAGGCAAGTTTGTGAGTAAATTAAATATATGAAAAAAGTTTTATTTTTGTATTAAAATATGGAGAAAAGGTTTTGTTCAGTTATTGTCGCTATCAATACACAGATATATATTGTACAGGATGGAAATAGTAAATGAATTAGAGTCAAATACGAGAGAAAATGAAAGTCTTGGCTTTGAAGAAACATATAACTCAGGCGACAAAAATATATACTTGGGTCAAGTTGTAAATAATGGAGATGGGGGTCATACTTTATATACACGATATGCGAATCATTTGGGTTTTTCTGTGAGAAAATCAAAAGAAAATTGTGTTACTGGAAGTAACAAGACTCATACAAAGGATTATGTGTATTCGAAACAAGAAAATTGATGGAGATGTTAATTATAAGATTCTAGTTAAGTGGTTTAAGTGAAGAAAGATTACTAGAGTTATTTCTGATAAAAAAACATCTAGTAAGGTAAAAAAATTTATTAAACAAGACATCTTACTGAACAATTTATCTAAAGGTTAATTTAGTTATTGATAGAACATAATATGTCTGTCGTATAATCCATATAGCTAACCCCATCAGATAGACAAGGCTTGATGTTGTGATGGTTGTCCATTACTTGTAACTTCATCGCATATACATCATATATATTGACAATTCAAAACAAAACAACATACAACACATGCACGTACATATATATAAAATTTTATTCGATTAGGCAATCTGAATTGATGCAGGCTATGCTACATCAAACACAATACAAATCAAACAAGTAGCGTATGATATAAGAAAGCTGCCAATAAAACATCGGTGCATATAACCCTACAGTTATTTATTTATTTAATATAATAAGAATTTTAGTATAGTAGCCATAACTATTGCTTAATTCTGAAATGGCTTTTCAAGCAACTCAATTATTTTCTGGTCCACTTGGAAAGCCTTTTGAAGAACCTCAGGAGAGATGGGTGGATTAGAGCCGAACACAGATTTTGCAATAGGGATCACTCCAGCATTTTGGCTGCTAAGACCAGCAAATGCAACTGCGTTTCCATAACCCACGTTCTGTTGGAAGTGAATAAGACCGATCGGGAACACAAACACGTCTCCCTTGTTTAGCACTTTGGTAAATAATCGATTGTTATTCTGATTAGAGCCTACAAACCCGACCAGAAGAGTTCCTTCGACCACTACGATGATTTCGGTGCCACGTGGATGAGTGTGAGGAGGGTTCAAACCCTTTGGCGCGTAGTCGATACGAGCAAGAGAGATTCCAAGAGTGTTCAAACCAAGCAACGTGGTTACATCTGCAGTTTTGACAACGAAGCCAGTAGGGTTTGCTGATGTGTCTCCGACTTTATCAAATCCAGGTAAGAAGAAGTCCTCAGCTTTCACTGCCATTGGATCCTTGCAAAATTTCCCGTTCACAAAAACTGAAAAATTTAAGAAATCAAATGTTATGTTTGCGAAAACAACAATATATAACTGAAGCAAACTTGTAAGGAATGTAGTATAATTTGCTTCATACGGAAAGTTCTGAAGTTATTAATGCCCTATTCTTTAATTCTTTTTAACATGTCCCAACTTCTCAAATGTTTTTTTTCCCTATTTCCCTGTTATTGATGATTAATTAGATTCTACATAAAATGAGTAATATTTTAACTTTGATATCTTATGAAAAAAAAATGATGCAGATACATTTTTTATGACTTTTCAAACAAAAAATTGTAAAGTTGGGCTTATTTATTTATTTATTTGAAAATGCACTTTTTTTCCTACAAAATATCAAAATGTCACTCAATATTTTATGTAGAATCTAGTTATAAACAGAAAAAAAAACATTTGAGAAGTTTGGACATTTCAAGTGGCATTAGGGAGTAACAAAGTAATTTGAGTATTTGAGGTTACTCGTGTGTGTACCTCCTTTAGTAAGTGTGTCATTAAGTGAGACGCAGAAATCTTGAAGAGGGCTTGGGTCATATGCGAGCACATGAACTGAAGCAAATGCCAGGAGACTAATAACCAAGTACACAGCTTTCATCTTGTACTGTGTGTGTAGGTGAATATCTACCTTTTCTAATTCTGTGTTTGTGAGTTTATGAACGAACTTATAAGGCTATTTATAAGGAGAAGCCATTGATTTGGTCTTTAATTTTCTTGCATGAATGAAGAAGCAAATAAAGACTCAATAGTAATTTAATTCAACTGGAACTTCTCTCCATTCATTGTATTGGACTACATGATCAAAGTTGTGACCCTTTCTTCACCAACTACGTACATGTCTATCTCTAGGTATACTCTTTCAATTCTCTGTAGCTATGATGTTGGACTTTGAGGTTTTATGGACAATCTTGTATGTTTAAAAAGGAAGTGAAGAACTGGTCTTCGGTGCAATTTTCTATTAGTGGTTGGTTGGGTGCAATTTCCCTATCAATATTCAATATCGTGACGAAGAAAATGGCTATTGCAATAAGAAGCTATTGCTTTCTCATAATTATATGTTTTCATCATTTAATTATGGTTTAATTCAGCACCTTGAAGTATTTTTCCAAATTCATTCAGTATCCTTGGATATTTTGTAATGTATACCAGCATTCTAAAGAGCTATTTTTTCAAATGTGTTTAGCACCTTAAAATAGCTTTTGGTGCATCCATAGTACTAATGCACAAAAAATATTTTAAGGTGCCGGTCCCACCTGAAAAAATATTTTATGGTGTTGAATATGTCACAAAATGTTTTAGGGTATTGGATGCACCTTAATCCTTTAATTACTTAATGGAATATATCAATTAGTAAATGTTTAAATCTTTTTTTATTATTATTTTGTTATCATCTTAGGCTCTCTGCTACTGTATAGGTTAATTGCAGCTTAATTGTCAACGGTGATTCTATCTAGGATAAAATTTTAATTTCACATTTTAAAAAAAGAGAAATAAATTACAATTTAGTCAATTTAATTAATTGGGGTAAATTAACTAATAAGTAGACAAAGAATAAAAAGAAATAATCAAAAATTACAATAACACGCACTTGTGTGTATAAATAATAAGTGGAAGATTACGTAACGTAAATAAATTATAAAATAGTACAATGATAATTAATAAAACAATGTAGTAATAAGATAATGAATGCATATAAAAATAATTTAACTATATGACAAAGATCGAAATGGTTTTCTTTTTATACACTTCCTATTGACGGTGTATTTATATATACACTAATAAACTATTCCTATTCATATTCTTAACCAAATCCTTCTTTTCTAGAATAAGACTTTTCTTCATATTACGTACGAGCACACCAGCAGACTTGTTCTATTTTTGTTTTGAAAATGGGGCAAACTAGGTCCTGATAGTTGGTAGAGAAACAGTGCACATTCTAAGTTTAAAAACCAGTCCTAAATCATAATATTTTAGTTGAGTACGCTAAGGTATATGATTTTTTTAAATTGACCCAAAAATCTGAAAAATGATTTTTCATTGAATGCGTCACTTTGCAGTTTGGGAAGAGAATATTTTTGGAAAAGCTGTGTTAAAGAACAAGGAGGAAATTTTTCTTAGAAAGACATTTTAATGAGATTTAAATAGAATTGAACCACTATTTTCGGAGTTTTGATGAGAGATATGAAATTTCAAAGAGTTGAGAATATTCAATATTTTACTATGATTGGGTTTTAGTGCTCATCGATCACCAAATGAAAAGCACTTATCTGGGTAAGCAATATCTACTATTTTCACCTTATTTCTCAAAACATATTTAATGCGTATATAATTTAAAATGATATAATCCGTTGACAGTAAATTTTTTAAAAACAATGATTTATTAATTAAAAATTATTAGTTAAAAATTTTAAATATGAATCGTTAAAATTGTATTTGAATGATGTATTTTAAACCATTGAATCAGCAGTTGAATGGCCCTAATCACTGCGTAAGCACCAAAAGCGGTTCCTATTTTGCAAGTATTTGGTATTCCATAAACAATAAAAGAAGAAGTTTTAAAGTTTGGAACTCTTTAAGGGAACTTTTAAGTCACAGACATTCTTAAATGGGTACGCAACTCTTATAAGTAAGTCATAACAAACATCATCAATTGTCTTCCGAGTTTTTTTGTTATAATACTTTAGCATATATAAATTAAAAATATGCCCCTCTCAAAAGAATTATATGTCAAGCGCCACATGTCACATAATAGTAATTGTGTAAATTTTGGGCTAACACTAAGAGATGGAATGAAGTTCATCAGAAACTATAGGAACTTGGTTAATTAATGCATATAGCTATGAGGAAGATAGATTAAAAAACTTTAAATGTATTGATAATGAAATAAACTTCTACACAAACTTACTAACAACTTTGCATAGAAGTTGGAAAACGGTGGGCTGGAAAATGTATAGTTTGGAGGAAAAAAGCTCAGTCTGAGTGTTTTGGGGTGTTTGGATTGACTTTTTAACAAATGAATTTTTAGGCCAAAAACTACTTTTAAGAAGAAACCATGTAGACCTGCTTCTTATGGTGTCTTTTGGCTTCACCGTGGGAACTGTTATGGAGCATTAAATGTTCTTGCTTTTGCGTGGTGATTATGGCTGTGAGGAATATAATTATTGCAAAAAATGTCAAAGAAGCTATAGTTAAGGAGATACGCACAAAAGTTGGCATTTATTTTGGTCTTTTGTTGCTTCGAAGGAGAAGGCACAGGTTCAATTGTTTTTTTTTTTTTTCAGTTTATTTGCTTGGTTGGCATTGTAGCTATTTTCTCCATTAAACTTGTCCCAGTGACTATGGTATAGTGTGTTTTAGTTTTCTTTTTTTCAATAATGAATTAGGGATTATTATCTTTTTATTTTATTTTTAAATCTGAGAGATCATAATTTAAATCCGTAAATTAATAAAAAGGTTTCAATTTGTAGAAAGTGAGAGATTGCAGCCTTAAAATGAGGAATTGATGGATGCGAATTTTAATTTTTATAAATAAGATGATGAAGTATTTTATTTTATTTTATGTCTTAAAATTTTTATAATATATAATTATAATATAAAAATCCATGTCCTTGTCAATCATTTTTCATGCAAACTTACTTTTTAAATAATAATCCAAAAAAGTTTCCATTTGAAAAAAAAAAATACTTCTGCCACCACCAATCCAAACATAAATCACATTTTCAATATGACTTTTATCATATCTTAACTTTGAAAAAGTTACATTGGAAAAAAATCATTTCTGTCACCGCTAATCCACATTAATTTAAATGAGGAATTAATTTTCTCACGTAAGTACATGAACTTAAGTGAGAAAATTAATTATCCATTTCCTCTTAATACAAAGAAATATAGATTGGACTCCCAAAAAACTATTTATGGGTATTGACTAGGATAACATGCAAAGGTTTTTTTTTTTTTTACATCGCAATATAAGAGGGTCATATTTGAGTATCGTTGAGCCCAATAGGGAGTAACCCTCCCAAAAGAGTTTTTTACATTTACACGGACTGAAATGTGTTTTGTCTGAGAATATTATAATCATATGGAAATACAAAAAATGCAGCCTTCATATATAGGCCACCATAGAACACTCTAGAAATAAAACCCTAGTAAAAAATGCATTAAATAATGCTTTAATGATGATTGATTGCTATGATTGGCTTCATTCAAGCCTAAAAGAATAAGGAAATTACTTAAGTTGAACACTAAGCCAACTCCCTAAAAATAGGAAAGAAAAAGTGTCTTCTTGAACAATCTTTAATTTAACCAAAACGTCTTATTCAACGCAAATAAAAATAGATGTTGGATTTGATTTGAGAAAGTTTTTTCAATAATTGTGAATCTTATACAAACACTTGATTCTTCTATAAAGTTAATTGAAAAGGAAGTAAGAAGTCTCATGAAATATAGAGGGGATAAGTGATCCTAGAAGCCTCAATTTCTTGAAGTTAGAAACAACTTTAACTTTGCTTATTTCTAAGTTTGTTTTGAACCAAATTTGTTTTCTTAAATTGAAACCTTTCAAAATGAATTTGCCCAACATAATTAAAAGCATAATTGCATTGATTAGCCCACGTTTGCCATAGGCTTGGTGGAAACGATAACTTTTTATACTACTTGCAAACCTTATACTTGTGGTAAGAAAACTACTAACATATATATGCATGCATAGCAATTTTGACAAAAGACAAGTTGGAAGTGGTTTGGAGGTTAAAATGGGATATCAAATCATTTCACAAATAGCAATACTTAGATATTTTGGATCAACTATGTAAAAAGATGGTAAAATTGATGGGGATGTTAATTATAATATTCTAGTTGGGTGGTTTAAGTGAAGAAAGATTACTAGAGTTATTTGTTATCAGAAAATATCTAATACGGTAAAAAAGAAGTTTTATTGCACTACTATAAAACTAACAATGTTGTTTGGTAATTAATGTTGGATTTTAAAGGGACAAGAACATGTTAGGATCGGCAGGCACAGCGGAAGAATTTTAAAATTTTCGCTGATCCTCATCGAGGATCTATCAACAGCGTTTAAACCAAGTTAGAAAGATTCGTACCTTTTTCAATTCAAGGTTTTCGATCTCTATGAGCCAACACGTCAAGTCCGCTCCCTCTACCGGTATCTACACGAATGCTCTCCAACACAGACTACGTGCTAGCGCCTCTAATATCTCCTAGGGTTTCCCTTTCGGCTCTCAATTCTCATCCGTGTATGAGTATATCTGCTCTATCAAGTTTATAACCTATGAGGGCTATATTCAAATTTCAAAATTAATCTTTATTAAATAAATTTAGTTTAAATCAAATCTGTCCAACAGTTTTAAGTTAACCTATTTATTTAATCCAAATAAAGAGCCATTAGATTTAATTTATCTTGATAAATTAAATCTAGATGCAATATCTCCATCATGTTAGTTATTAAATATAATTTATCTTAATAAAATTAAATATAAAAATAACACAATATAATAATATCATTTAATATACATACATATATATAAAATATGCATTTCGAAAAAATATATATACATATAATATTATTAGCAAATTTTATATTATATATATATATATAAAATTCATCCACCCTAGATTAAACATTATCTTGTGCTAAGTCATTCTTGTGTGCGACTCCATAGGCCCATAGGAAGTTGGCAGTGGGCTAATAACTGTACTAACCCACAAGTCGCAAGCGGCCTCTAACAAGACATTACAGCTACACAATTCATATGAGGATCCGTTAACACAATACAACCTGTCATACAACCATGTCACGTCCTTTTTGTCACACGATATATCGATCAAGGATGAGGCATGGATAATGTCATTCTCTTGTTCCTGACCATTACTTTCTCGATTCCTGAGTAGTCTGACAATAGAAATGGAAACTCCTTTCCATCGTAGTATGGCCATATATTTCTCAGACTCACTCATCGAAAGGTCCAATAATATCTCTCTACTAATGTGAAGGACAAATTCCATCTTGATCATTCATATTTCTCTACATAAAAAACCACCAAGCCCGATAGTAGCCTTTATCATCACCCGGTCAAAAGTGACTTTTGACTAGATTAAAGCTTAGCAACTCTCATGTAGGAATCCATGATGACCTCAGGTCAAAGGGCATTGTGACGTGGTTATACATGAGAAAAGCTTATGACTTGATCCATGTAGCTTTCTCATAGTGGATCAGTCCAGCACCTTGTACTCTTACAAGTGTGTAAGACTTTGATTCGTATCTCTATATCTTATTAAAGTCATACTCGTCTTGTTTCATCTCTGCTCCTATATAGATGACCGACCAGGGACATTTTAGGACAATCTTTATGATTTATCCAAGGATACAATTATCACAGTTAACATGCAAATAATATGATAACATAATAGAGAAATTTTATTAAATTAATAATGTTCAAAGAACAGTGATTGGCCCTTATGGCACAATTTCCAACATAACATAAACTAGAGATAGCTAAGATGAGGATATTGAGATGAATGCGCGGTCATATAAAAAAAAAAGATAACATTTGTAATGAACTTATATGAGAAAGAGTTGGATTGACTTCAATTGAAGAGTAAAATAGTAAAAAAAAATCATTTGAGAAGGTTTTAACATGTATAAAGAAGGTCATTGGATGCACCGACCAGTAAGAAAGGTGGATCAAATGGTACGGTCCTTTGAAAAAGGGTAAAGGAGAACCCAAAAAGAATGCTTAACAAAGTTATTGAATAAGACCTCTTGCTTAACAATTTATCTAAAGGTTTAGTAATTGATAGAACCAAATAGTGTCGTGCAATCTATATACATGGGTTTGATGCAGGCTATGCTACATCAAACCAACGGTCTGTTGGAAGTGAATAAGACCTATAGGAAACACAAACTTGCCTCATTTGTTAATCACTTTGGTAAATAATCGATTCTCATTCTGATTAGAGGCCACAAACCCGACCAGAAGAGTTCCTTCGACCACTACGAGGATTTCGATGCCATGTGGATGAGTGTGAGGAGGGTTCAAACCTTTTGGCTCATAGTTGATGCCAACAAGAGTGATTCCAAGATTGTTCAATCCGTACAACATGTTTACGTCAGCTAAAGTGATAGCGAAGGCAATAGAGTTTGCTGACGTGTTTCTAACTTTATCAAATCCATGTAAGTAGAAGTCCTCAACTTTCACTGCCTTTGGATTCTTGCAAAATTTTCTAGTCACAAAAATTGCAAATTTAAGAGATCAAATGTAATCCTTCATTCCAATCATTTTTATTGAAGCCTGAGAACTAAATTACGTGATTTAAGAAAATAGTTAAAATTTGTTAAAAATAATAAATATATAAACAATAAACTATTTTTTTCCAAGCAAGCCCTTATATGTAAGGGAGAAAGTAAAAGAGAGAAATAACGTAATAACGAGAGAGCATGAAAGAGAATGTACAATGGAAAAAGATAGAAAAACTAGAATTAATTAAGAGAAAAAATGCTAAAAACACATTAAATGTTTATATAGCCCCAAGAGGAATCTTTTGAAAATAATCAAAATAATTCAAATTTTAGGTTTTTATAAAAATAATTGGAGTGCGTAGTATAATTTGCCCCATACGGTAAGTTCTGAAATTATTAATGCCCTATTCTCTAATTCTTTCTAATATGCCCCAATTTCTCAAATTTTTTTATTCTTTTTTTCATATTGATCATTAAATACATTATAAATAAAATGATTAAAATTTTGATATATAAAGGGAAAAATTGTGCAGCTTTTTTTTTACTATTTTTCAAAAAAAAATTGTAAAATTGGTCATTTTTATTTATTTATTAAAAATGTACCATTTTTAATAAATAATATATCAAAATGCTACTCAATGTTTTATGTAGAATCTAATTATAAATAGAAAAATAAAAAATATTTGAGAAGCTTGGACATTTCAGGGGTAGGCAATATAGAGTAACCGGGACTTTGGCCTTATAGGCTAGAGGCATATATGCTCTCTTGAAAGTGGGTGGCCATAAGCTCGATCTCACTTATAGCCCTATATTGTTAGTGCTTGCCCCTTTAAACAGAAAGAGAGTAACGGAGCAACTGAATCATTGAGTTAAATCGTGTGTGTACCTTTTTTAGTACAATGAGTTAAATCATTGGAGATGGAAGACTCGTGTCTGATCTGGGTTAAAGGAATAGAGGTGCGCCTCTAATTCCAACTTAAGCTTTTAATATAATGGTTAGTGCTTCATGGTTAAGCGTACTCAGCCAAGGGTAGTCTTAGGATGGGTGACCCTCGGGAAGTCCTCGTGCTATGCCACTTCGTTCCTAAGGTTTGGTATCAGAGTTAGCACAAATTCGAATCTCACTTCCAACGAAAGGTTTGAGGACAAACCTCCTTTAAGAAGAAGGGAATTATATGTGTTGGGTCTAGAAGTAGGTGTGGATACCCACAATTGTTGGAGCCTACTTGTAGGAATGAAAAAGCAAATAAGGACTTAGTATTAGTTTTCTTCACCTGCAACTTCTCTGCATTCATTGATCATATGATCAAACACTACAAAAAACATGAAACTTTCAACGAAATTTTCCACGAAAAAATTTTTCGTGGCAAATTCCGTTGGAAAAGATTCTGATGAAATTTCCAACGGAATTTTTTCCATGGCAAAGAATTAGCCAAGGAAAATATTTCGTGGCAAATTCTATTTTTGCCATGGAATTTCTGATGGAATAATTCTGTAGCAAATTTCTGAATGAAATTCCATTGGAAATTTGCTATGGTTGACGGAAATTTGCGACGGAATTCATTTCCATCACAAATTCCATTGCGAATTCCGTAGGAAAATTGAAAAATTATTATTGTTTAATTAATTATTATTTTTAAATTAAATTAAATTTTAAAAAATTATTTTTAAAAAAGTATTATTTATTGATTAATATTTTAAGTTTAATTTTTAGTTATTATTTTCTAATTTCTAAAATATTTTTAATTTCCAATCAAAGGTTTTGGTCCCTATAGGGGCAAAATGGTTATATAAAAAGTGAAATTTATTAGTTATTAATTTGTATTAGTAAAAAAATATTAGCTAATAATTATTTATTAGTTATTAATTAATGTTAATAAAAAATTAATTATAGAAATTAGAAACAAATATAGTCATATGAAATTTATTTAAGATGTTAAATTTTTAAATTTGAAGTTAATTTATATTAAAAATTATAAGAATATATAAAATTATTTTAGATTACAATTACATTTATATGTAAGAAAAAATAAAATATTTATAAATAATTGATTATGTATAATAAGATTATATATATATATATATAACAGTGTAATAATAGAACGCCAAAGCAGTCGAGCCCATCATGTAAGGCATTACACGCGTACAGATGAGGTCGTGGGTTCAAACCAAAGGAGGGACAAGTTTAGTTGCAGAATAAAGGGTTGTGACACGTGGCAAAGGGAGGTTATGACACCTGGCGGAGCAAGGTTGTGACACATGGGGAATTTGGCACACCGGCGACAAGGTGGACGCCGCCAGAGTTGCCACGCGCTGCCACTGGCGATGACAGGGCGGTTGCTAGAGATGCCACATTGCTTTTTAAATTTAAAATATAAAAAAAAAGTTTACAACATAATTGATTTCCGTCAGAAATTAAGAGGGAATTTCTGACAGAATTCAATTGCGACGGAAATAAATTCCATCGGAAATTATGTCAGAAATTTGCTACGGAATTAATCCCTTCGGAAATTTTCGACGGAATATGAATTATATCGGAAATTTGTTTGGCACGCGTTATTATCGATGGAATCCATTCTGTCAGAAATTCTTTTGGAAACTCTAAATTCTGTTGGAAATTCAGTGTTTTTTTGTAGTGAAAGTATGTCCTGGTCTAGGATGGGGTGTGGATCAAGTCCATAGTGATGGGGACAACGTGTCTGATTTGGGTTAAAGGAATAGAGGTGCGTCTCTACTACTAGCTTAAGCTTTTAGCACAATAGTTAGCGCTTCAAGGTTAAGCATGCTCAGTCGAGGGTAGTTTATGATGGGTGACCCCCTGGGAAATCCTTGTGTTGCGCAGCTTCGTTCCTAAGGTTTGGTATCAAAGTCAGCACAAATTCAAATCCCGCTTCTATCGAAAGGTTCAAGGATGAACCTCCTTTAAGAGGAAGGGAATGATACGTCCTGAGAATGGGAGGGGTATCTATGTGTCAGTGTTTTAAGTATCTGTGTTCATTTATTTTCTTAGTTTGTAATTATTATTTTAATTGATGTTCAAGTGTCTCAGTGTTGTGTTGTATTAGGTCAATTATCCCCTATAATCTGGTTTAGTTTTGTAGTAATATTATTATCATAGTCCCCTCTCTATTGCTTATTTAATTTCTAGTTTCAATTTTGCTATTAACTATGTTTACAAGAGGGTCATAACAGTATCTTATCAAGTAAATTATCGAAGAGTATTTCTATTCCATTTTAAATTACACCTAACATGATTAATTTCATTTCATCCTGTATTTTCCATTACGAAAGAACCATATCAAAAGAGACTTTGAACAACATATAAGGTAAGGCCCAGACAGGGCCATTCCACCATTTCAATGCTAAATCACACATGGAAGCACCTAAGTTTTGGCCCTTGTAAAAAGAAAAAAAAAATCTGTCTAGTTGATTAATTATTTCACTAATTTCTGAATTTGTAAAATGTTCACTTACCCTATGTGTGTTTAATTTGGTTTATCTTTTTTAATCATTATTAATACATTTGTATATTTTTTTTCTTATTTAGGCATGAATTCAGGCCAAAATCAATGGTTCTAGAACACTACTTTAACCAAAATCAAGAAAGACTGGTGAACGTCTTGACTTAATAGCTAAGGTTCTCAAGGCATGAGGGCAACACAAACTACCAACAATATCCATGATTAGAGCCCCTCTTGAATGAGGGTATGGTCTAATTGTTGGCATAGATAACTTTCTGAAATAGGGTAAGATATTTGAGAGGACCCTCAGTGAGTCGAGCCTCAAAGAATTGAACATAGATACATAACACAATGACACACAGACACACCACTCCCAGAACTAGGTCGTATCATTCCATCCTTCTTAAAGGAGGTTCGTCCTAGAACCTTTTGGTGGAAGTAGAATTCATACCCATGCTAGTTCTGATACCAATGGAAGCAAGATTTGAACTCGTGCTAGCTCTGATATCAAGCCTTAGGAACAAAATGATGTAGCACAAGGACTTCCCAAGCAGTTACCCATCCTAAGACTACCCTTGGCTGAACAAGAGTAATCCTGAAATGCTAACCATCGTGCTAAAAGCTTAAGCTAGTAACAGAGGCATACCCCTATTCCTTTAACCCAAATTAGATATAGAACCCCCGTCTCCAACCATAATGGGTGCCACTAGACTCCAAACCTGATCTATACCCCTCCTAGACCTAGGACATATCATTCCCTCCCTCTTAAAAGAGGTTTCCACTCAAACCTTTTAATGGAAGCGGAATTCAACTCGTGAAGTCTTTGATACCAAACCGTCCGGTTTTCATCAAGCCGCTTCGATTCCCGATTTAAATCCGGCTCCTGGCTCAAAGGCCAATTCTGAATCGCTCAAAACGGCTCCTATCCTCAGGCAACCCAAATCACTGAGCTAAGTCGGAAAGTTGTCCAAGCGGCGGTTTAACCGGCCAGACCATCCAGTCCGATCCGGGGCAAAATGATATATCCCAGGGCTGGGAGGGGTGTGTTTGTGTGTCATGACTTGGTGTTCTAAGTTAGAAAAGGAGTTATAGTGAGATAATCTCATGTTAGAGGACTTGGTCGCCAAGGTTCTTAGGGCAGTAGGGCAACACAGACCACCAGCAATATCTACAATTAGAGCCCCTCTTGAATGAGGGTATGGTATAATTGTTGGCATAGATAACCTTTTGAACTAGGGAAGGATATTTGAGAGAACCCTAACTGAGTTCAAAGATAATACACAGTTAGACAATAGTAGCTTTATGTAGCTTGAATATACAAATCATAGGTTGGAATTAGAAGTTAAGAGCTTAGAAAAGAATTTCGTATGGTTAAAAAGCTTAAAGTGATCTTGGACAAGAAAGCAAAGCTTCTTGTTGCCTCAATTAATGCTGAAGTTGTGAGGGGTGAATTATAAATAACGGAGGAATTGATGAGCAATGAAGCAAGGGCTGCAGAGCAGGGCTTCATGGGTGCAAATGAGATGGTAGGATACTTACAGCTGCAACAATTTAGAGCATCCTTAGAAATAATGATGGACACAGATTTTTGAATCAAAAGGGCAGGAATCAAAGTTGTGACCCGTTTTTTACCAACTACGTATACATGTCTATCTCTAGCTATACACTCTTTCAATTATATGTATTTTCGAGTTTGGGCTTTGAGGTTTTATGGCCAATCTTGTATGTTTAAGAAGGAAGGTGCAATTTTCTAGTAGTGGTTGGTTGGGTGCAATTTCCCTATCAGTATCCGATATCATGACCAAGAGAATGTCTTTTGCAATATAAGAAGCTTTCTCATCTTATATCTTTTCATCATTTAATTAGTTAGTTAATGGAATCAATTAGTAAATATTTTAATTTGTGCATTTATGATTTTTTTTTATTTATCATCTCAGGTTCTGTTATATTGGTTAACTAAAACTTAGTATTATCATCAGTAGTTCTATGTAGGATAAAATTTTAAGTTTATATTTCCAATTAAATCAGAAGGAATAAATTGCAATTTAGTCAATTTAATTAACTGGTATCTGTAACACCCCAAATTTTATATTCACAAAATATATTGTAATTATTTGAGAAATTCAATAAAATGGTGACTATTCATGAATGTAGAATTTATGAATTTTATAAATGTTAATTTTCATGAGAAATTGGGCAGAAAGAATTATGGAATTAATTTGGGTCAATTAAAAAGCCCAATATTAAGGTCCAAAAATGGAGAAAAAATAGAGAAAATATTTGGTGCAAAAATTGATGGAAACTGGCCAAATAAAAAGAAGAAAAGAAATTAGAATAAAAAGGTAATGGAAAAATTGTAATTTTGCCAATTTAGCACAAAATTAATTATTTTCTGATTAATTGAATTTAATTTCAATTAATTAAGGAGAATAAAGGGAAAATATATATTTGAAATATTTTGGTCAATTAAATATGAATTTATGAAAAATTTGAGCAAAAAGTGACATTTTGACAAAAAATGAGACTTTACGTATATACGTAACCGGAATAAGTTGTGAAGCCAATCAAGACCATAGGGAGGGACCCCTAGGTGTCTCCTATATGTGGCACGGAAAATATTGTTTGAGCATATTGGCATGGTTACATGAATGTAGGAATTTATGTCATAAAAATTAGTTTTTGGAATATTGATTAAATAATTAATTAAAGCATGATATAATGTAATACAGCATCATCTATTCCCTTCATGCTGCCATTTCTGTCGTGAACCAGCTGCACCAAGAGAGAGAAAGTGTGAGAAATCTTAGAGAGAGAGAGAGGAGGAAAAAGCTTACAAATGTAAGTGTTTTCTTCGGTAAATCGGTTCCTAACGCATGTAACTCCGATCTTGAGCTACTCCTCTATGTTCTTTAAAGTTTGGAAGCTCAAAATTTGGTGTTAGATCAGCTAGGGTTTCGGCCAAGACAAGGAAAAGCTAGTGGGATCTTGAAGTAACTTCCAAACTCTTGTATATTGACTATTCTGGTTGTTGTGGATAATTTAATCGGTGAAATTTCGCTAGATTGTCATTGATTTTAATTTTTGGAAATGGGTTTGCCTAGGGGTTATGCTACCGTGGGTCCAAATGGTAGTTGTAACCTAATGTAAAAGTCAATAAAGTGGTTAGGAATAGAAAGGACGCGTTTACAGAGTCGAAATCGCAAAACCCTGATTTTTCCCAGAGAACCTGTACATTTCAGCCAGGGCTATAAATGGGCCTTAGAGTTCAATTTTCAGTGATTTGATGTTTCCATTGAGTTAAGGAGGGAAAATTAGGTAGGGTTATAGTTGGTCACTTTTCCGAAAAAGTATAATTATGAAAACAGCCCTGAAACCCTGAAATAAAGGCTGCCAAGGGTAATCTTGTAATTTGGCATTGAATTTGGTAATTCTGACTTTGAAAATGGATTTCTTTGGCAGAAATATGTTAGAATATCTAGGTCCCAGGTCAAAATTTTGGAAAAAGTACAGTCGGCCTGGGTACGATGGGACCCTACCGAGGTCCTGAGGGCATTTTGATAAATCTTCACCGTAGGCTAATATAACCATAATAAATACTATAGAAGTAGTGTCTAAAATAATACATGGATAGGTTTTAACCTATTTCTTGTACATTTGATTTTTAGGACTAAGTTGGACGCTAGTAGTTGGCACATTTGACGAAGGGGACCATTTGAGACTAGGAAAAAGTTCAGGTAGGGATTACCATCTCTCATATACTATGTGACTATTTGTATGATGCATGTTACTGTATTTTGTGACTTGAACACATGCTGGAGGCACATTACCTAACTGAGGTATAATAGTCTTACCTAGCTGAAGTCAAGGATTCGGATGGGGTACACGTAGGAGTTGTAACTTGGTGTTTGGCCCTAAACTTTGTGCACACACACTGAAGATATGAATTTTCATTTTAATTAATATGGTGCATTGCATATTTAATTTTCACATTTTATATATTGATCGTATGTTTTTACTGAGATTCCTTGGAATCTCACCCTTTTTTCTAAACAAAAATGTCTTAGCTCAGCAAATCTAAAAGCAAGGACGTACGTAGATACAGGAAACAGACGGACATGTTTCCCAAGATGAAGTTCGCTGTTATATATAGTCTACCTGTGGAATATTTTTGGGTTTTCTGTACATATTTGTAAATATTCTTGTATTCTGCTCTATTAATGGTTGCCTGTAAACGAATACTATTATCGGTATAACTGTACTTTTCCATTTTCCTGTGGAACTTGTTCATTAATGCTCTACGCATATCAAAATGGAAACGGGTGTTGATAGTATCAATTACATATAATTAGTAAATATAGAATAAAAAGAAATCATAGAAAATTAAAATAACACACATAATGCACAAATGTTTAAAGAATGAGTGGAAGATTATGTAACAGAAATAAATTATAAAATAATACAATGGTAAATAATAAAATACTGTAGTAAATATTAATAAGATAATAAATACATATAAAAATAACGTAAATATATGACAAAGATCCAAATGGTTTTACTTTTATACACTTTTTTTAATTGACGGTGTAATTTTATATACTAATAAACTATTCTTAGTCATATAGTTTCCCAAAAAATGTTTCCAAGAAAAATCAATATTTCATCAAGTCAAAAATATTAACAGTTAATTAGGGGGATTTGTTAACCAAATCTTTCTTTTCAAGAACAAGACTTTTCTTCATCTTCCGTTCGTGCACACACCAAAATTTTTCCATTTTTGTTTTGAAAATACAGCAAACGAGTGATTTAGGTCATGATATTTGGTGGAGAAATATTCCACAAACTAAGTTCAAAAACCAGTCCAATATCATAATTTTTAGATGTGTTCGTTAAGAGATAAAAATTCTCTAACAAGGTAAATGGGAAGTTTTATAGTAAGATCATCAATGTTTTATGATAGTGAATGTTTTGCTTTGAACGAACAACATAAGCATAAAGTAGAGGTAGTTGAGATAAGGATGCTAAGATGGATGTGTGGTTATACAAAAAAGAATAAGGTCTATACTAAACATATTCGTAGAAGAGTTGCATTGGCATCTATTGAAGAGAAAATTATAAAAAATCATTTGAGATTCGTTTGAACCCATTCAAAGAAGACCGTTGGATATGTTAGGGGAGGGTTGATCAAGCAGTATAGAGTCATTTAAAAAAGGTAGAGAATGACTGAAGGGTTCAATGAAGTTATTGAGCGAGATCTTTTGATTAACAATTTATCTAAAGAGTTGGGGTGTTGATAGAGCACAATGACGTCGTCCAATTTATAGAGCCGACCCCACACCTAGTGAGATCAGGCTTTGTTGTTATTGCTATGGTTGTTGTACATTAAGATATGATTTTTTGAAATTCATCCAAAAATCTGGAAAATGATTTTTGAAAGTCACTTTGCAGTTTGGGAAAGAAGACTTTTGGAAAAGCTGGGTCAAAGAATAAGGAGAGAATTTATAATTTTTAAATCTATATCATCAAAACTGTATTTAAATAACGCATTTAAATTTTAAACCAATGAATCATCAGTTGAATGACGCTCATCATTGTGATGAACACTGAAATTGATTCCAATTTTGCAATTTTGCAAGTGTTTGGTAGCCCATAAACTATATAAAAAAGTTTTGAACTCTCTAAGGGTAGTTTTGGGTTATAAGTGGTTCTTAAATAACTAAACAAATTTGATAAGCAAGACGTAACCATAATATTATCAACTATCTTCTGAACACGTACACATTAGCTTATACATGAACTTAAATGAGAAAATTAATATAAAATAGGGAGTGTAAATTTACCAACGAAGTTTTGTCAGCGTCTGGCACAAATATCTTTTAGAAAAGGCAAAAATACCAATGAACAATTAAAAATGGGCATTCACCACAAAAACCGTTAATCCATACTAACGGCGTTAAATTATAAGAGAAGAAAACCCCTAACTGCGGCATTAGTACGGATTTAACGGTTTTTGTTGTAAATGCCCCTTTTTAATTATTCATTGGTATTTTTGCCCATTTTTAATTGTTCATTGGTATTTTTGCCTCTTCTAAAAGATATTTGTGCCAGACGCTCCTCGGACAAAACTTCATTGGTAAATTTACACTCTCTATTTTATATTAAGCTTTGAATCCACAATTTCTTCCCATCCTACCTTACTCTCGGCTTCCATGGCTGCCTAATTGATCATCACCAGGAAGAGATATTATGGCAATGCTGCTATAATATTTAATGGTTATAGACAGATATGTAATAGATAAAAATCTTATAATATTTAATGGTTATAGATAGATATGTAAAAGATAAAAATCTTGCAACTTTAAATGCAGTTCAAACTTTAGAGACATAGGCCTAACCTATTGTCTACATCAAATGCATAGTAATTAGAACAGTTCACATATGCATATCAACATATCAATATATAGGATAAAATCTATAACAAATCGTACTATTTACAAACCATTAATAATATGACTCAACTTTCACCACAAGAAAATGTGTTTTATAACATAGTACTGCCTTATTGACCGCTTAAAGATTTTTCATGCGTCAATGACATAAAAAATAATTATATATACATATGCACCCTGACATGAGCTCACATCCAACATAGCATTAGCACTTACTAGTTTCACATATTCCATCAGGCCCTGCTGCGGATTCCTGCCAGTAATCAATTCAAAGAGAAGCACGCCAAAACTATAAACATCACTTTTCTTGGTAAAAGGTTTTGTGGACATGTATTCAGGATCAAGATAGCCAAAAGTTCCTTTGACATGAGATGAACGACGTTTAATCATCTCTGGTCTAGAAAGCCCAAAGTCAGCTACCTGCTATGCAAATAATACATGCTGAAGTGTTGTATTAAAAGAAAAGAAGAATTGCAGCATAATGTTCACAGAAACAAGGATCATACCTTGGCTCTCATAAACTGGTCCAGCAGTATGTTGGAAGATGTAATGTCACGGTGAACAACAGGGGGAGAAGTCTTAAATATGGAGTTCAATGAATAAGAAACCAAAACTAAACCGATTACAAGGCTCTATATAAATGATTTGTACAAACTCCAACCATAAAGAAATAAGTATATTTGAAAAACGGCAAGTGGAAACCACAAGGTGCAACACCAAACCATGCTTCCAGAATGTACAAATACTTTGGTTAAGGTAGTTTATTTCCAAGAAAACTCAAACCATTTTATTTTGTTCAAAGAAAGAGTTATATAAATTTAAACAATTGTACACCCTTTCGTGAATTCAAAACACTTCGGGTTAACCATTTTCTGTGTGGTCCAAAAGAATTCTGCTAAAGAGTTTATCTCATTCTAACCATATAAGTGAGAGGCGAGGTTGCCATTGCTCATAAGCGTAAAGGAGCATATGCTGTCCCCTTTCTGCAGTATATCCCACCAAATCCACAAGGTGTTTGTGGTGTAATCTTCCAAGTAACAAGACCTGTTAATAGAAAAGGAAAATGTAAGATAGGCTTCTGTTAATAATATTGCGACACTTCATCACAATTATCATTAGCTTTTAATGAGTTCGTTTAAGTAATGATTTGCTAGGTTACTGGAGCCATGGGTAGTAGGAGTCATATATTAGGAAGTAGTAGTTGCTACTAGGAAAAAGTAATGTGCAGGATTAGCGGCATTTAATACACAACATGGAAAAAAATGATTGGATTTATCCTCCTATATCTTCACTCTGCTGCTGATTAGTTTATAGTTTTCACTTGCAACATTTTTGTCGTATAAATTTCCTACTGGATCTCCCTTTAACTCTTAAATCCTTGTTTAAAATATAAGTGAGACAAAAAGTTTGAGTACATATTATCGTAAAACAATAAGGGTAGCAAAATAAAATACCAAGATTGCTATAGAAATCATGTACAAGACTGATTGTATACAAAGAAAAGTGCGTGCATGCACATGTATCCACAAATATCCTATAGAACTTTTCAATTCCAACATGAAGGTTTCTTTTACTTGAAAAAAGATGAAATGTTGTTTCCTGCCACCATACTAATTATGAAGTGCAGTTTCTAGGAAAGATACCAGCGAAGGGACCAATCAACTGGCATTCTGAATTATATACAAGGATATGTCCTCATTTAAATTGATAAGACCAAAATAGGAGATTTATCAAGATCATAGTGTTTCAAGTGAAGTTCATTACTGATGTAATATTTAGCTCTTATCCAACATGTTTCCTGCATTCAAAGAGCCAATCATATCAACATCACAAATTGTCCACATTCTAAGCCTACTCACACACTTAATTACCGTTGCTATTCAAAGAGGCATTTCTTCATTCCAGACACCAGCACTCTTGTGGACCAAAAAATTCTTAAAATTGGTAAGCACATCAACAAAATTAACTCGGTCAAAAACCGCCTCTCTCCATGTTTTGAATTATTACCAAGAACTTTAACAGCAACTGTTTCACCAGTGAGCATCTGGGCTTTGTAAACTGAACCAAATGCTTCACGACCTACGATGGTTGTGAAATTACAAGTTGCTTTCTGCATATATCTGGACAAGAAATTACAAGATCACAATTAGAGAAAGAAATATATAATAGAGACCACCCTAAAATTTTCTGTTTGTGGGGTTTTTTTTTTGGGGGGGGGGGGAGGGGATAAAACCAGGGAGATCACTCCGTGGCTACCAACTTCAAACAACGAATCAACAATAAGTGAAAAAAGGGCTGACACACCCAAATTGGAGTTCAAAACAAGAAACATTACAAATTAAGAATATCTGAGGTCGACATAAATGCTAATTGAAGTTGGTTATAACTTTCAAAGTTTAATAGTTCAATCTTCTTTGGGGCTACTTCTTCTATTATTCACCTTTTATGACGAGTTCTAGTCATCTCTGGCTGATTTTTCTCTCTTATGTACCAAAGAAATTGCATCTTTTTCCATATTTGTAGTTTCTATTTTCCAAACAATTTGTCATTTCTTTTTGTCAACTGAAGCTAACTCTGCATTTAAGTTAGCAATTTTATTCCCTTTCTTGTTTTATTACATATCAACCATATTATTATCATATTACCTGGTCAGATTTATTTGCTTCCAACAACCTAAAGTAGTTATATTAGGTAGTCGTTGGCAAAAAGTTCTTCCCACTCATCTGCAGATGTCATGATTTTTACAGTAGAGATCAGAAAGCAAGAAGGTTTCTGCTAAAGCAGGAAACCATTAATATGAGGTTGTTTTCACTTCTTTAACTTATAAAGTCAATAGCAGATGAAGAAATTAACAACGAATGTTAAGCTTAGCATGTCCATTATTTTAAACTTTATGAACAGGAGTGACAGAAAACAAATAACATTATGCACCTAGTAGAAGAATGCCTACAAATAACATCAAATATGCAGCATTCAAGTAAATAACTACAACAACATACTTGTAAGAACACTTTGGAATTCCGCATGCAGAACCAACATCCTTGGTCTGAAGTCCTTCCAACGAAAGGGGCATGTTACCCCTGTCAGATGATATGGATGACTCCAGCCCCACATTTGAGCTTGACAATTGTACAAAGGTAAAACTAAGTTCTTATTCATTTAATGTTACATATGGATATATATACACGGAGTTACATTTGAATTATTCAATATGTATTCGACATGCCGTTCCTAGTATTCCTAACTCTATGACTTTTCTACATGCGCTTCCTGACAGCAAGAGATTAACTTTGACTTCTACTTCTAACACTCCCCCTCAAGCTGGATCATATATATTTATCATGCCCAACTTTTTAGAAAGATATTTAACCCATGTTCCATGTAAGGCTTTTGTCAGAAGATCTGCCAGTTGGTCGTCGGATCGTATGTGCCCTGTAGATACAATATTTTCTTTGATCTTATCACGAATAAAATGACAATCAATCTTAATATGTTTTGTTCGTTCATGGAACACAGAATTTGAAGCTATATGAAGTGCTGCTTTATTGTCACACCATAGTTTTGCAGGTAATGTCGTGGTAATGCCAATTTCCTTCAAGAGTTGAAATACCCACACAATTTCTTGTACTAACTGTGACATGGCTCTGTATTCTGCTTCTGCATTTGATTTTGACACGACTAATTGCTTCTTACTTCTCCAAGATATCAAATTTTCACCATCAAACACACAATAACCCGTAGTGGATCGTCTTGTGGCTTTAGATCCTGCATGATCCGCATCACAGAAACACTCGACTTTAGTGTACCCATAATCTGTATAAAGAATACCAAAACCTGCGTTTCGTTTAGCTACAGAGACGTCATGCCGTTTTGAATCAGAAGTAAGCGCGCCTTATTTCCTTCCGGGTACCGCGCCGACGTAGACCCCAATATTTTGGGTATGTTTGATATCATTTATTTTTGAATAATAGGTCCTTATTACACAAGTCGAGATAAAAATCCTCTCACATACTCTTACCTCGTATATTGTGAATCATGATTTATAAGCACTTATTGCCCAAAAATAAGCTATTCCAAACGAGCACTAAGATCAACTAGTGTTTGTTTGGATTAGCGGTAGAAAAATAGCTTTTTTGGCTATCAAACTTTAAGAAAAGTCAGATAAGAAAAAAGTAAAAATGTAGATGTGATTTGAGTTTGTATTAGCGGTAGAAAAAATTACTTTTTTTCTAACCTTAAACGTATTTGAATTGGTGTTTGAAAAGCCCGTTAAGATGAAAAATGACTGAAAAGGGCATGAATTTTATTCAATGCTCCACACACACACACACACACACACACACACACACACACACACACACACACACACACATATATATTAGTTGTATATATTATGATAATTGAAGTAAAAAAATATAAATAAAATTTGGTAAAACAATAAAAGTTCAATTATTATGGAAAAAATACAAGCATTCTATTACATTGCTTTTGATAAATGATTTTACACATGAAAACAAACAGGAAATTAAGAGTTTGCAATTCATATAGGGAAAAAAATGACAACAACTACCTTATTTTTAAGTCTTGGGAAATCCTAATCCTACTCAAATATCTAATCCTAACAAGACAAATACTTAATCCAACTTTTAATAAGATATATAATAAATCTAAATCCTAATAAGCTAATAATATCTAAATCATAATTATTTAAATTGTAACAGCCGAACAACTTCATTATATAGATGACATCAGTTTTGCATTAGGTTCAGCTGGGAAAGATGTTGGAATAAATATATGCATCATCATATTACAATATATATGAACATATGTGTGTGTATGCTGCTATCTTCACTACTGATGGGAGGAATGTTTACATACGCATGGATATAGATATATATATATTTCTCCCTTTCTTCCACAAACCAAGCAAGCGAAGCCACCATCTCAGATTCGGTAATTTAATACAGAAAGAAAACAAAGACTTCACCTCAGAGGGAGACGCAGAAACCAATGGCAACAAACGGACAGCAAACACCAAAGCTGGTAACTTGTGAGGCTTCAAACCGTGAACCCAAAACAAGGAAAGTGCCATGTCATTTTAATAACATTTCTAAACAGAAGTTTTTCACAAATTTTTTTAAATTTAACCGATTTTTCCTAATTTTTATTAAAATTTTATGTGCTTTATAGAATTTTATTTAACATCCGCATGTATTTATGTAAATATAATTTTATAAAAACATAAACCAATTTTAATGAAATAAATTACATGCAGTCATGAACTTGATTCAAAATTAAAATAGATTAGGAGAGATTTAGATTAATTTTTTTCAAAACGTGATAAATGGTTAAGGGTCTGTTTGGCACAGCAGTAAGGGAACAAAAACGCGCATTAAGAAGAAAACGCCCGGTGAGCATTAGATGAGGGTGTTTGGAATCATGACAATATTGCTGGGCTTTAATGAAAAAAGCGGCTTAACATCTGAAGCTCGAAAGTCCAACTTTTTCCTAAGATGCGGCAGAAATTCGTTATTATGAGGGTAATTAAAGCCCAACGAATTCCTTACCTTCCTTCCTTAATGCTTCTCTACTCCACGCATTTCTTCATCTCTTCTCATTTTCTCACAGAGGCCTCCTCAACCATGCGTGTTCTCCCTGATCTGCAAAGTCTGATTGCTTGTGGTAGTGTAGTCGGGGTTTGGCGTCGGTGTCGTCGGAGGCTGTGAAGCTCATCGCCGTCCATGACTGGTTGGCTGTTGGCCGATCATCCTTGTCCGATCCGTCCCTTGTTCTGTTGCACCTTGTGATCTGCGGCCTGTCCTTGGAGTTTGGTGCCCAGATCTGTTGGTGGGTGTTCTGATCAGAGCCAAATGGACGTTGTGTGGTCGGCGGAGCTGCATAAAAACAGAGGAACTTTTCTCGTTAGTTAGCAGTTAATTAAAGATCAAATATCAATTAATCAATAAGCGCATGGGAGATGGTCTTTGCTAGAGACATGGACTGATATGGTGATACATCTCAGGGAGCAAGCACCTCAAATTTTTTTTTTAAAACTTTAGTTTCCACGTTTATTACCTAACAATGTTTCGGAGGAAAATTTCTTTAATTTTTTTCCAAAAAGGTTAAAATTAGCGTTAAGGTAGAAAAATATCCATGACATTTTAGAAAAAAAAAATATGTCCAACATCATATGGTATTTAGAAATACAAAAATACCCATGAACATTTAAGATGGAAACAAAAATATCAGCACTATTAATTAAATATAATAATAGACACTATTATATATATATATATATATATATATAAGCAAAAGTAACTTGGGTCTCACCACAAAATGTAAAAGTGTTAGGTTATTGTAAGAATATTGGATGTATCTGGATTGCAAATGCTTGTACACATAGTAATTAAGAAATTTCACATATGTACATTTAGACTTTTATATTATTTATATCCAAGCCTCGATACGAGTTTACAGAATTATAGGTATTTTTGTTAGGTTTGGTCAATCCACCCAACTATCCTAACATTTTTATCCCATTTTGTAATGTTTACCAAATTATAGGTATTTTTATATGTCCAAAAAGTATATGATGTTGAAAGTACCTTGGGTAAAAAGCTTTTTATATGTGTATTTTTATAACTTAAAACTATAAGCCATGAGTAGGGAACTTCAAAGTTAAAACTCACATCCAGTACAAGTTTATACTTGCCAGCATCTATGGTGTTGAAATAATTAACGATAAAAACTAGGGTCACACAGAAGAGATAAATTCTTACATGAACCTGGTCTATCACCTCGCTTGTGGTCTAATCAACCACAAACAAACACCTCAGGCCTAATTTGGAGCATTTTAATTTGATGTGGCAGTTATGTACGGAAAAAAGTCAACCCTCCATCTTACTCTTTTTTTTTTTTTTTCATTTCTCGCGCCACAATTTGAGACATGATCCTCTCTCCCCATTTGCCTCTGGCTTCTAGAGCCCTAATCCTCTTTAGTGGAGCGAAAGATTATTTTTTGGGCATCAATTTCTGCATCTGCTGGAGTTCGAATTTCTGGAATGGCATTGAAGGCAAGTTTGTGAGTAAATTAAATATATGAAAAAAGTCTTATTTTTGTATTAAAATATGGAGAAAAGGTTTTGTTCAGTTATTGTCGCTATCAATACACACAGATATATATTGTACAGGATGGAAATAGTAAATGAATTAGAGTCAAATACGAGAGAAAATGAAAGTCTTGGCTTTGAAGAAACATATAACTCAGGTGACAAAAATATTTACTTGGGTCAAGTTGTAAATAATGGAGATGGGGATCATACTTTATATACACGATATGCGCATCATTTGGGTTTTTCTGTGAGAAAATCAAAAGAAAATTGTGTTACTGGAAGTTGTAACCCCTTACCTTAATAACCATATTTATAGTTTGAGAATGCGTCATTAAGTTGAAATAGAGACCAGTGGTTAACTTAAATTTTTTCCAAAACTTGTTTAGTACGGTCTCACGTTCACATCTCGAATATAATTGATCTGATCAGTTCGGTTTCATTTATACATATCAGAGTGCAACCAAAAATTCCCGACAACGCTCAGGCTTCATTACTTAATAAAGGGTTTACAACGCTTAGTTTCCCATATAGGGGATTACACAACACTATTCAATATATACAACATGTGCAACTAATCCCCAACAAAATATGATAACCAACTACCAAAATTAAAACTCCTAGCTAGAAGCTCTAACCGCCCTTCATTACTTGCTTTTCCTTTGAACCGCTTGCCCTTGCTGTAGGTTAGTCATTGGAAAGAATGAGATTCAAAAGAATCTCAGTAGTAATAATTCACTTATAATATGTACAATCACAAAGCATGTAAGCAAATCACAACAACAACAACACAACGGCATTTTTGCGACAGCTTTTGCTGCATTCACAACGGCATGTTTCACAACAGCACAACAACGGTATTTCACAACGGCAATGTTACATCACGGCATATTCAATGAAATGACATATATGCAAGGCATCATACACAGAATAAGAGAAAAAGTCACTACCTTGTTCTTTCCGCTCGTGCACTGGCACTGGTTTATCACGTGCAGGGCAAATGTCAAATCCTATAATTACAATTACGGGCGACATGTTATTACTTAATCCAATTCTTTAATTCAAATACTCAAATTGGTTATCATTAGGGACATTAATCAAATCAACTGAGGAGTTAAAGTGGTCAATTAACCTAAAAGACCAATTCCTAACCTCAAAGTTCAACAATACTATATTATGCCATTACATCTTCAATTTTCGCATACGGGACCAAATCTGCCAGAATTTTCTCCAGACTTTGAAAAATCATAACTAATTCTACAAAAATTGAAATGAGGTGATCCCAAGTCCTATGGAAAGCTATTGAAGTCTT
Organism: Inga oerstediana; assembly: GCA_963210345.1. Lineage (NCBI taxonomy): Eukaryota > Viridiplantae > Streptophyta > Magnoliopsida > Fabales > Fabaceae > Inga > Inga oerstediana. The sequence goes on along the minus strand of OY723400.1, from coordinate 61,572,968 downwards.
CTTCATAGGAAAAATATGAATCATTACTGGAAATCACCACAATATTCCAGAATTACACAAAAGCCCACACTGCTCCAGAATTAAGTCCAGTTTCGACATCAAACTTTGGGCAACCAGAACTCACAGCTCAAAAAACGAAATGACACAAAGTATATGTCCATGTTGAAGCTTGGAATGTGAACTTTAAGACTAGAAAGTTTCATAATTTTTAGAGATCATTTGGTTATCCAAAAACACTACACAAGTAGAGTACCTCGCTGGAATCATGTTCAAGCTGAAAACCCAAATTTACACTTTGAGTTTCAATGACCCAAAATTCACAACCTAGGGCTATTCCCACATAGTTTTTCATGTAGAACACAATGGTAACATCAAAATTAACAAATTCCCACTCATTCTCCATGTCCTGTTTTGGCAGAAAATTCAAAATAAATCCCAACAATTACCAACTTCTAATTTCAGCATCAAACTTATGTCAAATGGTTTCCAATCATCATAAACCACCAATAACATAACCAAAACATCATGAATTACCCAAACCCTTGTTTAGCCAAAATCAGGGCAGATTTACACATGCCAAAATACTCATCCAACCAACACAACCAATAGCTCAAATTGATGCTAATACTCACCTAGTGCTCCTCCTTAAGTTCTTTCTTTGATTCTTCAGCTTTTGTTCTTGCAAGGTGGCTGAAAACTCCTCTTCTTCAAAAACAAAAACCATAGAAATGAAGCTAAGGAAGAGAGGAACAAGTTTCATGAAGGACTCTTGAGCCATAGATGAGGTTAAGGAGGTGAAAATCAAGACCAAACTCTCACCTTCACTTGCTTCTTCTTACACCCCCGTGTTGCATCTGCAGCACCGACTTGGAGAATGAGAGAGAGAGTGAATAATAATCAGTTTTTCCCTTCCCTTATCACTTAAAAATCTGGCCGAAAAGTTGGGTAAAAAGGAGAGGCAATTATGTGGTCCATATTTAATCTTTCTTGCTAAAATCCTACGGTAATTTCTATTGTATAATTGATCCAATTTGGTCAACCTTTCTCTTTCCTACCTCTCTTGCCTTTAGAATTCTTGGACGGAAAGTTTGAGAAAGATGAGGAAATATATGGATAATACTTTCTCTCTTTTTCTCTTATATCCCTAGCCATTTTTATTGACTTTTCATATGGAAAAGATGAAGTATACAGGATATTAATTCTCTTTCCCTCATGTCATGCGAATTGTAGCCTAGGAAAAGAGATGACGATCTTTGGTAATATCTCCTTGAATAATAAAGTTAATTCCCCAATTAGCATGAGATTGTTGACCAAGTCCTCATCTGTTTATAACTTGGTCCAATTGCTTCCATATGTCATATTTAATAGCCAATAGGTATTTTTCTCTTGGTTTTCCCCCTTGTCATACGTGAATCATGGCCTTTTGAAGAAGAAGATGATCTTGTAAAATATCATCTTGCAATATAATATTTAGTTGCCAATTTTGCATGTGAAATTTAACTAAAGTCATAACAAAATTTCCAGAGGTAATTCTGTCATTAATCCCATCATCTATTATGTACATTTAGTCCTTGAGTACATTTTGGGATATTACAGAAGTAACAAGACTCATACAAAGGATTATGTGTATTCGAAACAAGAAAAATTATGGAGATGTTAATTATAAGATTCTAGTTAAGTGGTTTAAATGAAGAAAGATTACTAGAGTTATTTCTGATAAAAAAACATCTAATAAGGTAAAAGAATTTATTAAACAAGACATCTTACTTAACAATTTATCTAAAGGTTAATTTAGTTATTGATAGAACATAATATGTCTGTCGTATAATCCATATAGCTAACCCCATCAGATAGACAAGGCTTGATGTTGTGATGGTTGTCAATTACTTGTAACTTCATCGCATATACATCATATATTGACAATTCAAAACAAAACAACATACAACACATGCACGTACATATATATAAAATTTTATTCGATTAGGCAATCTGAATTGATGCAGGCTATGCTACATCAAACACAATACAAATCAAACAAGTAGCGTATGATATAAGAAACCTGCCAATAAAACACTGGGGCATATAACCCTACAGTTATTTATTTATTTAATATAATAAGAATTTTAGTATAGTAGCCATAACTATTGCTTAATTCTGAAATGGCTTTTCAAGCAACTCAATTATTTTCTGGTCCACTTGGAAAGCCTTTTGAAGAACCTCAGGAGAGATGGGTGGATTAGAGCCGAACACAGATTTTGCAATAGGGATCACTCCAGCATTTTGGCTGCTAAGACCAGCAAATGCAACTGCGTTTCCATAACCCACGTTCTGTTGGAAGTGAATAAGACCGATCGGGAACACAAACACGTCTCCCTTGTTTAGCACTTTGGTAAATAATCGATTGTTATTCTGATTAGAGCCTACAAACCCGACCAGAAGAGTTCCTTCGACCACTACGAGGATTTCGGTGCCACGTGGATGAGTGTGAGGAGGGTTCAAACCCTTTGGCGCGTAGTCGATACGAGCAAGAGAGATTCCAAGAGTGTTCAAACCAAGCAACGTGGTTACATCTGCAGTTTTGACAACGAAGCCAGTAGGGTTTGCTGATGTGTCTCCGACTTTATCAAATCCAGATAAGAAGAAGTCCTCAGCTTTCACTGCCATTGGATCATTGCAAAATTTCCCATTCACAAAAACTGCAAAATTTAAGAAATCAAATGTTATGTTTGTGAAAACAACAATATATAACTGAAGTCAAACTTTTAAGAATGTAGTATAATTTGCTTCGTACGGAAAGTTCTGAAGTTATTAATGCCCTATTCTTTAATTCTTTTTAACATGTCCCAACTTCTCAAATGTTTTTTCCCTATTTCCCCGTTATTGATGATTAATTAGATTCTACATAAAATGAGTAATATTTTAACTTTGATATCTTACGAACAAAAAATGATGCAGATACATTTTTTATGACTTTTCAAACAAAAATTTGTAAAGTTGGGCTTATTTATTTATTTATTTGAAAATGCATTTTTTTTCTACAAAATATCAAAATGTCACTCAATATTTTATGTAGAATCTAGTTATAAACAGAAAAAAAAAAAACATTTGAGAAGTTTGGACATTTCAAGTGGCATTAGAGAGTAACCAAGTAACTTGAGTATTTGAGTTTACTCGTGTGTGTACCTCCTTTAGTAAGTGTGTCATTGAGTGAGACGCAGAAATCTTGAAGAGGGCTTGGGTCATATGCGAGCACATGATGGTTTGTTAGTAATATAGAGATATAGTTACTAACTTAGCATTGTCAAATTAAGGCTGTTGCTTAATGATTATTTTCTCTTAACTGTAGCAAGAGATTGTGCATGTTAATTGAGGATATAAATTTGATTTTGACTTGAGAAAGCTTGATCAAATACCTTTGAACTTTAGACTAACACATTAAGTCATTTAATTTCTAATGGAGTGGTAATTACTTAAGTCTCATGAATTACAATGGTTAGAGATAATCCTATGCTCCTCTTGTCTTCAAGTAGAGTTTCAATTTAGTCTTTGTCAATTAATTTTTCATCTTTTTGATATAATTAAATTTGAAAATACAAAACCCTTCAAATGGTTTGACTCAACCTAATTGATAGCATAATCATGATGATTAGTCCACTTTTGCCTTAGTCCCCGTGGGAACGATATTTACTTATTACTTTATTACTTGACGCGATCCGTACACTTGCGGTGGCGAACACCCAGCAATATTGTCATGATTCCCAACACCCTCATTTGATGCTCACCGAGCTTTTTCTTCTTAACGCGCGTTTTTGTTCCCTTACCGCTGTGCCAAACAGACCCTTAACCATTTATCACATTTTGAAAAAATTAATCTAAATCTCTCCTAATCTATTTTAATTTTGAATCAAGTTCATGACTGCATGTAATTTATTTCTTTAAAATTGGTTTATGTTTTTATAAAATTATATTTACATAAATACATGGATGTTAAATAAAATTCTATAAAGCACATAAAATTTTAATAAAAATTAGGAAAAATCGGTTAAATTTAAGAAAATCGGTGAAAAGCTTCTGTTTAGAAATGTTATTAAAATGACATGATTTTGGCACTTGTACTTTCTATATATGAAATCTGGCTAGTACTTATATAATACTATGTGCTCGTTTGGAATAGCTTATTTTTAGACAATAAGTGCTTATAAATCGTGATTCACGGTATACGAGGTAAATATATGAGAGGAGTTTTATCTCAACTTACGTAATAAGGATTTATTATCCAAAAATAAGCCAAACCAAACACACACTATGTGTATAAAAATATATTAAGTCTTTCTTACAAATAAAATTTTTAAATAAAGACTTTTCACCAGTCTTTCTTAAAATTAATGGATTTTAGCTCAATGATAAATAATTCAGGTCCAAAAAAGCTTAATGATAAATGTCTTATGTGTATCACGAAGCAAATTATAATGACTCAATTCAAAGAAAATAAATTATAGCAACTTGATTTAAAATTAAAGTAAATTATAAATATTTGCGAAAATAAAATTAATTATTATTAGTTATTTGAACAAATATTTCTTTTTATAAATACCAAAGTATGGAAAATTGGACTAGACCGGACCTACCGGTTTGGCTTGGGAACTGACCAATCGGTGATTCAACAGGTCCGGTGGTTGAACAGATATGACCAGTTCAACATTTTTTTAATTAAAAAAATTAATTTTATTCAGAATTTCATATAAATAAGCCTAAAATATTTACTTCCTTATCGGTCTAATCGAGATTAGCTCCGGTCTAACCCACCGACCCTTAACCAAGTACTCCAACCAAATCAGTGTCCATTCTGGGTTTTAGTGCCTTGATAAATACCGCTATTATTTTTTAACAGTTTGCTTTTTCGTCAGAAAGAGTGATTTTTTAATGCATAAAAACAGAGGTACTTTTCTCGTTAGTTAGCAGTTAATTAAAGATCAAATGTCAATTAATCAATAAGCGCATGGGAGATGGTCTTTGCTAGAGACATGGACTGATATGATGATGCATCTCAGGGAGCAAGCACCTCAAAATTTTTTTAAAAACTTTAGTTTCCACGTTTATTGCCTAACAATGTTTCGGAGGAAAATTTCTTTAATTTTTTTCCAAAAAGGTTAAAATTAGCGTTAAGATAGAAAAATATCCATGACCTTTTAGAAAAAAAATATGTCCAACATCATATGCTATTTGGAAATACAAAAATATCCATGAACATTTAAGATGGAAACAAAAATATCAAGACTATTAAATATAATAATAGACACTATTTTATATATATATATATATATATAAGCAAAAGTAACTTGGGTCTCACCACAAAATGTAAAAGTGTTAGGTTATTGTAAGAATATTGGATGTATCTGGATTGCGAATGCTTGTACACATAGTAATTAAGAAATTTCACATATGTCCATATAGACTTTTATATTATTTATATCCAAGCCTCGATACGAGTTTACAGAATTATAGGTATTTTTATTAGGTTTGGTCGATCCACCCAACTATTCTAATATTTTTATCCCATTTTTTAATGTTTACAAAATTATAGGTATTTTTATATGTCCAAAAAGTATATGATGTTGAACGTATCTTGGGTAAAAAGCTTTTTATATGTGTATTTTTATAACTTAAAACTATAAGCAATGAGTAGGGAACTTCAAAGTTAAAACTCACACCCAGTATAAGTTTATACGTGCCAGCATCTATGGTGTTGAAATAATTAACGTTAAAAACTAGGGTCACACAGAAGACATAAATTCTTACATGAACCTGGTCTATCCCCTCGCTTGTGGTCTAATCAACCACAAACAAACACCTCAGGTCTAATTTGGAGCATTTTAATCTGATGTGGCAGTTATGTACGGAAAAAAGTCAACCCTCCATCTTACTCTTTTTTTTTTTTCATTTCTCGCCCCACAATTTGTGACATGCTCCTCTCTCCCCATTTGCCTCTGGCTTCTAGAGCCCTAATCCTCTTTAGTGGAGCGAAAGATTATTTTTTGGGCATCAATTTCTGCATCTGCTGGAGTTCGAATTTCTGGAATGGCATTGAAGGCAAGTTTGTGAGTAAATTAAATATATGAAAAAAGTTTTATTTTTGTATTAAAATATGGAGAAAAGGTTTTGTTCAGTTATTGTCGCTATCAATACACACAGATATATATTGTACAGGATGGAAATAGTAAATGAATTAGAGTCAAATACGAGAGAAAATGAAAGTCTTGGCTTTGAAGAAACATATAACTCAGGTGACAAAAATATTTACTTGGGTCAAGTTGTAAATAATGGAGATGGGGATCATACTTTATATACACGATATGCGCATCATTTGGGTTTTTCTGTGAGAAAATCGAAAGAAAATTGTGTTACTGGAAGTAACAAGACTCATACAAAGGATTATGTGTATTCGAAACAAGAAAATTGATGGAGATGTTAATTATAAGATTCTAGTTAAGTGGTTTAAGTGATGAAAGATTACTAGAGTTATTTGTGATAAAAAAAACATCTAATAATTTAAAAAAATTTATTTAACAAGACATCTTACTTAACAATTTATCTAAAGGTTAATTTAGTTATCGATAGAACGTAATATGTCTGTCGTATAATCCATATAGCTAACCCCATCAAATACACAAGGCTTGATGTTGTGATGGTTGTCCATTACTTGTAGCTTCATCGCATATACATCATATATTGACAATTCAAAACAAAACAACATACAACACATGCACGTACATATATATAAAATTTTATTCGATTAGGCAATCTGAATTGATGCAGGCTATGCTACATCAAACACAATACAAATCAAACAAGTAGCGTATGATATAAAAAAGCTGCCAATAAAACATTGGGGCATATAACCCTACAGTTATTTATTTATTTAATATAATAAGAATTTTAGTATAGTAGCCATAACTATTGCTTAATTCTGAAATGGCTTTTCAAGCAACTCAATTATTTTCTGGTCCACTTGGAAAGCCTTTTGAAGAACCTCAGGAGAGATGGGTGGATTAGAGCCGAACACAGATTTTGCAATAGGGATCACTCCAGCATTTTGGCTGCTAAGACCAGCAAACGCAACTGCGTTTCCATAACCCACGTTCTGTTGGAAGTGAATAAGACCGATCGGGAACACAAACACGTCTCCCTTGTTTAGCACTTTGGTAAATAATCGATTGTTATTCTGATTAGAGCCTACAAACCCGACCAGAAGAGTTCCTTCGACCACTACGAGGATTTCGGTGCCACGTGGATGAGTGTGAGGAGGGTTCAAACCCTTTGGCGCGTAGTCGATACGAGCAAGAGAGATTCCAAGAGTGTTCAAACCAAGCAACGTGGTTACATCTGCAGTTTTGACAACGAAGCCAGTAGGGTTTGCTGATGTGTCTCCGACTTTATCAAATCCAGATAAGAAGAAGTCCTCAGCTTTCACTGCCATTGGATCCTTGCAAAATTTCCCATTCACAAAAACTGTAAAATTTAAGAAATCAAATGTTATGTTTGCGAAAACAACAATATATAACTGAAGTCAAACTTTTAAGAATGTAGTATAATTTGCTTCGTACGGAAAGTTCTGAAGTTATTAATGCCCTATTCTTTAATTCTTTTTAACATGTCCCAACTTCTCAAATGTTTTTTCCCTTTTTCCTCATTATTGATCATTAATTAGATTCTACATAAAATGAGTAATATTTTAACTTTGATATCTTATGAACAAAAAATGATGCAGATACATTTTTTATGACTTTTCAAACAAAAAATTGTAAAGTTACGCTTTTTTATTTATTTATTTGAAAATGCACTTTTTTTTCTACAAAATATCAAAATGTCACTCAATATTTTATGTAGAATCTAGTTATAAACAGAAAAAAAAACATTTGAGAAGTTTTGACATTTCAAGTGGCATTAGAGAGTAACCAAGTAACTTGAGTATTTGAGTTTACTCGTTTGTGTACCTCCTTTAGTAAGTGTGTCATTCAGTGAGACGCAGAAATCTTGAAGAGGGCTTGGGTCATATGCGAGCACATGAACTGAAGCAAATGCCAGGAGACTAACAACCAAGTACACAGCTTTCATCCTGTACTGTCTGTCGGTGAATATCTACCTTTTCTAATTCTGTGTTTGTGAGTTTATGAACGAACTTATAAAGCTATTTATAAGGAGAAGCCATTGATTTGGTCTTTAATTTGCTTGCATGAATGAAGAAGCAAATAAAGACTCAATAGTATTGGACTACATGATCAAAGTTGTGACCCTTTCTTCACCAACTACGTACATGTCTATCTCTAGGTATACTCTTTCAATTCTCTGTAGCTATGATGTTGGACTTTGAGGTTTTATGGCCAATCTTGTATGTTTAAAAAGGAAGTGAAGAACTGGTCTTCGGTGCAATTTTCTATTAGTGGTTGGTTGGGTGCAATTTCCCTATCAATATTCAATATCGTGACGAAGAAAATGGCTATTGCAATAAGAAGCTATTGCTTTCTCATAATTATATCTTTTCATCATTTAATTATGGTTTAATTCAGCACCTTAAAGTATTTTTCCAAATTCATTTAGTATACTTGGATATTTTGTATGTATCCCAGCATTCTAAAGAGCTATTTTTTCAAATGTGTCCAGCACCTTAAAATAGCTTTTGGTGCATCCATAGTACTAATGCACAAAAAATATTTTAAGGTTCTGGTCCCCCCTAAAAAAATATTTTAAGGTGTTGAATATGTCACAAAATGTTTTAGGGTGTTGGATGCACCTTAATCCTTTAATTACTTAATGGAATATATCAATTAGTAAATGTTTAAATCTTTTTTTTATTATTATTTTGTTATCATCTTAGGCTTTCTGCTACTGTATAGGTTAATTGCAGCTTAATTGTCAACGGTGGTTCTATCTGGGATAAAATTTTAATTTCACATTTTAAATAAAGAGAAATAAATTACAATTTAGTCAATTTAATTAATTGGTGCAAATTAAGTAATAAGTAGACAAAGAATAAAAAGAAATAATCAAAAATTACAATAACACGCACTTGCGTGTGTAAATAATAAGTGGAAGATTATGTAACGTAAATAAATTATAAAATAGTACAATGATAATTAATAAAACAACGTAGTAATAAGATAATAAATGCATATAAAAATAATTTAACTATATGACAATGATCGAAATGGTTTTATTTTTATACACTTTTTGTTGACGGTGTATTTATATATACACTAATAAACTATTCCTATTCATATTCTTAACCAAATCCTTCTTTTCTAGAATAAGACTTTTCTTCATATTACGTACGAGCACACCAGCAGACTTGTTCTATTGTTGTTTTGAAAATGGGGGCAAACTAGGTCCAGATAGTTGAGTACGCTAAGGTATATGATTTTTTTAAATTGACCCAAAAATCTGAAAAATGATTTTTAATTGAATGCGTCACTTTGCAGTTTGGGGAGAGAATATTTTTAGGAAAATCTGTGTTAAAGATCAAGGAGGAAATTTTTCTTAGAAAGACATTTTAATGACATTTAAATAGAATTGAACCACTATTTTTGGAGTTTTGATGAGAGATATGAAATTTCAAAGAGTTGAGAATATTCAATATTTTACTATGATTGAGTTTTAGTGCCTCATCGATCACCAAATGAAAAGCACTTATCTGGGTAAGCAATATCTACTATTTTCACCTTTTTTCTCAAAAAATATTTAATGCGTATATAATTTAAAATGATATAATCCGTTGACAGTAAATTTTTCAAAACAATGATTTATTAATTAAAAATTATTAGTTAAAAATTTTAAATATGAATCGTTAAAATTGTATTTTAAACCATTGAATCAGCAGTTGAATGGCCCTAATCACTGCGTAAGCACCAAAAGCGGTTCCTATTTTGCAAGTATTTGGTATTCCATAAACAATAAAAGAAGAAGTTTTAAAGTTTGGAACTCTTAAAGGGAACTTTTAAGTCACAGACATTCTTAAATGGGTACGCAACTCTTATAAGTAAGTCATAACAAACATCATCAATTGTCTTCCGAGTTTTTTGTTATAATACTTTAGCATATATAAATTAAAAATTTGCCCCTCTCAAAAGAATTATATGTCAAGCGCCACATGTCACATAATAGTAATTGTGTAAATTTTGGGCTAACACTAATAGATGGAGTGAAGTTCATCAGAAACTATAGGAACTTGGTTAATTAATGCATATAGCTATGAGGAAGATAGATTAAAAAACATTAAATGTATTGATAATGAAATAAACTTCTATACAAACTTACTAACAACTTTGCATAGAAGTTGGAAAACGGTGGGCTGGAAAATGTATAGTTTGGAGGAAAAAAGCTCAGTCTGAGTGTTTTGGGGTGTTTGGATTGACTTTTTAACAAATGAATTTTTAGGCCAAAAACTACTTTTAAGAAGAAACCATGTAGACCTGTGTCTTTTGGCTTCACCGGGGGAACTGTTATGGAGCATTAAATGTTCTTGCTTTTGCGTGGTGATTATGGCTGTGAGGAATATAATTCTTGCAAACAATGTCAAAGAAGCTATAGTTAAGGAGATACGCACAAAAGTTGGCATTTATTTTGGTTTTTTGTTGCTTCGAAGGAGAAGGCACAGGTTCAATTGTTTTTTTTTTTTTTCAGTTTATTTGCTTAGTTGGCATTGTAGCTATTTTCTCCATTAAACTTATCCCAGTGACTATGGTATAGTGTGTTTTAGTTTTTTTTTTTCAATAATGAATTAGGGATTATTATCTTTTTATTTTATTTTTAAATCTGAGAGATCATAATTTAAATCCGTAAATTAATAAAAAGGTTTCAATTTGTAGAAAGTGAGAGATTGCAGCCTTAAAATGAGGAATTGATGGATGCGAATTTTTATTTTTATAAATAAGATGATGAAGTATTTTATTTTATTTTATGTCTTAAAATTTTTATAATATATAATTATAATATAAAAATCCATGTCCTTGTCAATCATTTTTCATGCAAACTTACTTTTTAAATAATAATCCAAAAAAGTTTCCATTTGAAAAAAAAAATTACTTCTGCCACCACCAATCCAAACATAAATCACATTTTCAATATGACTTTTATCATATCTTAACTTTGAAAAAGTTACATTGGAAAAAAATCATTTCTGTCACCGCTAATCCACATTAATTTAAATGAGGAATTAATTTTCTCACGTAAGTACATGAACTTAAGTGAGAAAATTAATTATCCATTTCCTCTTAATACAAAGAAATATAGATTGGACTCCCAAAAAACTATTTATGGGTATTGACTAGGATAACATGCAAAGGGTTTTTTTTTTTTTTTTACATCGCAATATAAGAGGGTCATATTTGAGTATCGTTGAGCCCAATAGGGAGTAACCCTCCCAAAAGAGTTTTTTACATTTACACAGACTGAAATGTGTTTTGTCTGAGAATATTATAATGATATGGAAATACAAAAAATGCAGCCTTCATATATAGGCCACCATAGAACACTATAGAAATAAAACCCTAGTAAAAAATGCATTAAATAATGCTTTAATGATGATTGATTGCTATGATTGGCTTCATTCAAGCCTAAAAGAATAAGGAAATTACTTAAGTTGAACACTAAGCCAGCTCCCTAAAAATAGGAAACAAAAAATGTCTTCTTGAACAATCTTTAATTTAACCAAAACGCCTTATTCAACACAAATAAAAATAGATGTTGGATTTGATTTGAGAAAGTTTTTTCAATAATTGTGAATCTTATACAAACACTTGATTCTTCTATAAAGTTAATTGAAAAGGAAGTAAGAAGTCTCATGAAATATAGAGGGGATAAGTGATCCTAGAAGCCTCAATTTCTTGAAGTTAGAAACAACTTTAACTTTGCTTATTTCTAAGTTTGTTTTGAACCAAATTTGTTTTCTTAAAGTGAAACCTTTCAAAATGAATTTGCCCAACATAATTAAAAGCATAATTGCATTGATTAGCCCACGTTTGCCATAGGCTTGGTGGAAATGATAACTTTTTATACTACTTGCAAACCTTATACTTATGGTAAGAAAACTACTAACATATATATGCTTGCATAGCAATTTTGACAAAAGACAAGTTGGAAGTGGTTTGGAGGTTAAAATGGGATATCAAATCATTTCACAAATAGCAATACTTAGATATTTGGGATCAACTATGTAAAAAGATGGTAAAATTGATGGGGATGTTAATTATAATATTCTAGTTGGGTGGTTTAAGTGAAGAAAGATTACTAGAGTTATTTGTTATCAAAAAATATCTAATATGGTAAAAAAGAAGTTTTATTGCACTACTATGAAACTAACAATGTTGTTTGGCAATTAATGTTGGATTTTAAAGGGACAAGAACATGTTAGGATCGGCAGGCACAACGGAAGAATTTTAAAATTCTCGCCGATCCTCATCGAGGATCTATCAATGGCGTTTAAACCAAGTTAGAAAGATTCGTACCTTTTTCAATTCAAGGTTTTCGATCTCTATGAGCCAACACGTCAAGTCCGTTCCCTCTACCGGTATCTACACGAATGCTCTCCAACACAGACTACATGCTAGCGCCTCTAATATCTCCTAGGGTTTCCCTTGCAGCTCTCAATTCTCATCCGTGTATGAGTATATCTGCTCTATCAAGTTTATAACCTATGAGGGCTATATTCAAATTTCAAAATTAATCTTTATTAAATAAATTTAGTTTAAATTAAATCTGTCCAACAGTTTTAATTTAACCTATTTATTTAATCCAAATAAAGAGCCATTAGATTTAATTTATCTTGATAAATTAAATCTAGATACAATATCTCCATCATATTAGTTATTAAATATAATTTATCTGAATAAAATTAAATGTAAAAATAACACAATATAATAATATCATATAATATATATACATATATATAAAATATGCATTTCGAAAAAATATATATACATATAATATTATTAGCGAATTTTATAGTTTATATATATATATATAATTCATCCACCCTAGATTAAACATTATCTCGTGCTAAGTTATTCTTATGTGCGGCCCTATAAGCCCATACGAAGTTGGCAGTGGGCTAATAACTGTACTAACCCACAAGTCACAAGCAGCCTCTAACAAGACATTACAGCTACACAATTCATATGAGGATCCGTTAACACAATACAACCTGTCATACAACCATGTCACGTCCTTTTTGTCACACGATATATCGATCAAGGATGAGGCATGGATAATGTCATCCTCTTGTTCCTGACCATTACTTTCTCGATTCCTGAGTAGTCTGACAATAGAAATGGAAACTCCTTTCCATCGTAGTATGGCCATATATTTCTCAGACTTACTCATCGAAGGGTCCAATAATATCTCTCTACTAATGTGAAGTCATACTCGTCTTGTTTCATCTCTGCTCCTATATAGATGACCGACCAGGGACATTTTAGGACAATCTTTATGATTTATCCAAGGATACAATTATGACAGTTAACATGCAAATAATATGATAACAGAATAGAGAAATTTCATTAAATTAATAATGTTCAAAGAACAATGATTGGCCCTTATGGCACAATTTCCAACATAACATAAAGTAAAGATAGCTAAGATGAGGATATTGAGATGAATGTGCGGTCATATAAAAAAAAGATAACATTTGTAATGAACTTATATGAGAAAGAGTTGGATTGACTTCAATTGAAGAGTAAAATAGTAAAAAAAAACTCATTTGAGAAGGTTTTAACATGTATAAAGAAGGTCATTGGATGCACCGACCAGTAAGAAAGGTGGATCAAATGGTGCGGTCCTTTGAAAAAGGGTAAGAGAACCCAAAAAGAATGCTTAACAAAGTTATTGAATAAGACCTCTTACTTAACAATTTTTTTAAAGGTTTAGTAATTGATAGAACCAAATAGTGTCGTGCAATCTATATACATGGGTTTGATGCAGGCTATGCTACATCAAACCAACGGTCTGTTGGAAGTGAATAAGACCTATAGGAAACACAAACTTGCCTCTTTTGTTAAGCACTTTGGTAAATAATCGATTCTCATTCTGATTAGAGGCCACAAACCCGACCAGAAGAGTTCCTTCGACCACTACGAGGATTTCGATGCCATGTGGATGAGTGTGAGGAGGGTTCAAACCTTTTGGCTCATAGTTGATGCCAACAAGAGTGATTCCAAGATTGTTCAATCTGTACAACATGTTTACGTAAGCTAAAGTGATAGCGAACCCAATAGAGTTTGCTGACGTGTTTCTAACTTTATCAAATCCATGTAAGTAGAAGTCCTCAACTTTCACTGCCTTTGGATTCTTGCAAAATTTCCTAGTCACAAAAATTGCAAATTTAAGAGATCAAATGTAATCCTTCATTCCAATCATTTTTATTGAAGCTTGAGAACTAAATTACGTGATTTAAGAAAATAGTTAAAATTTGTTAAAAATAATAAATATATAAACAATAAACTATTTTTTTTCCAAGCAAGCCCATATATGTAAGGGAGAAAGTAAAAGAGAGAAATAACGTAATAACGAGAGAGCATGAAAGAGAATGTACAATGGAAAAAGATTAAGAGAAAAACTAGAATTAATTAAGAGCAAAAATGCTAAAAACACATTAAATGTTTTTTTTTTTTTGATAAGAAAAAACACAAAGCCTACACTAAGCAAGGTTCAACGAATCCTTCATGACACATTGCTGCACACAGGATGGGACCACCGTAAATGCTGTAAACCCGCTCATGGACTTCAAGGCCTCCTTCGCAAGAAGGTCTGCCGCGCTGTTTGCCTCTCTTGTACACCAAGCGACGCACACTTCCCAGTTCCGATCTAGCAGCTCGCAAACCTGTCTCTCCACGCCACCAAGGTCAACCTCAGAAATGCCCCTGTTATTCAACCTCTCCACCAGGTCCAAACAATCAGACTCAAGCACCAAATGTCGCCACCCACAATCCCAAGCATATTTCAAGCCACATAACGCACCCCACGCCTCAGCATCGTAGCTCCTTCCAGGATCAATATTCATGAGAAACCCACCCATGAACCTCCCTGCATGATCCCGCACCAATCCACCACAAGCCGAAAGATCTTCAGATCGTGAAGCTGCCCCATCAACATTAACCTTAAGGAATCCTACAGAAGGTGGCCTCCAACTCTCTGACACCTCCGTTGCTTCCCCACTAGCGGGTAGCAAACCTGGCCCCCATTTCACACACGCACCGGCCTTCGATATAATACTTGCTGCACTCTCCTGCCGGTTCTCAAAAATAAAGGTGTTCCGAGCCAGCCATAACTATCTGCAAATCAGCCCAAACACGACATCCCACCTGCCCTCCCTGACTGAGAAATGTTGTCGCAGATTCCACTCAACCCAGGCCTTAATATTCGAGAACGAATGGAATTTCCAGACTAGATGGCTTGGAACCAGACGACTCCATACCTCATCAGCGACCGTACATCTACGCAGAACATGTAAAATATTCTCAATACCATTGGAACATGCCGCACAACTCGATGATACCGCCAAATTCCTATGAGTCCGAACCTCATTCGTTAGCAACTTGTCCTGCACTCCCAACCAAAGAAATATATAGCCCCAATTGGAATCTTTTGAAAATAATCAAAATAATTCAAATTTTAGGTTTTTATAAAAAGAATTGGAGCGCGTAGTATAATTTGCCCCATACGGTAAGTTCTGAAATTATTAATGCCCTATTCTCTAATTCTTTCTAATATGTCCCAATTTCTCAATTTTTTTAATTCTTTTTTTCATATTGATCATTAAATACATTATAAATAAAATGATTAACATTTTGATATATAAAGGGAAAAATTGTGCAGCTTTTTTTTTTACTATTTTTCAAAAAAAAAATTGTAAAATTGGTCATTTTTATTTATTTATTAAAAATGTACCATTTTTGCCCATAATATATCAGAATGCTACTCAATGTTTTATGTAGAATCTAATTATAAATAGAAAAAGAAAAAATATTTGAGAAGCTTGGACATTTCAGGGGGCAATATAGAGTAACCAGGCCTATGGCCTTATAGGCTAGAGGCATATATGCTCTCTTGAAAGTAGGTGGCCATAAGTTCGATCTCACTTATAACCCTATGTTGTTAGTGCTTGCCCCTTTAAACAGAAAGAGAGTAATGGAGCAACTGAGTCATTGAGTTAAATCGTGTGTGTACCTTTTTTAGTACAATGAGTTAAATCATTGGAGATGGAAGACTCGTGTTTGATCTGGGTTAAAGAAATAGAGGTGCGCCTCTAATTCCAACTTAAGCTTTTAGTATAATGGTTAGTGCTTCACGGTTAAGCGTACTCAGCCAAGGGTAGTCTTAGGATGGGTGACCCTCGGGAAGTCCTCGTGCTATGCCACTTCATTCCTAAGGTTTGGTATCAGAGTTAGCACAAATTCGAATCTCACTTCTAACGAAAGGTTTGAGGACAAACCTCCTTTAAGAAGAAGGGAATTATATGTGTTGGGTCTAGAAGTAGGTGTGGATACCCACAATTGTTGGAGCCTACTTGTAGGAATGAAAAAGCAAATAAGGACTTAGTATCATTTTTCTTCACCTGCAACTTCTCTGCATTCATTGATCATATGATCAAACACTACAAAAAACATGAAATTTCCAATGAAATTTTTTCCATGGAAAATAATTAGCCAAGGAAAATATTTCGTGGCAAATTCTATTCTTGCCATGGAATTTCCGACGGAATAATTCTGTAGCAAATTTCTGAATGAAATTCCATTGGAAATTTGCTATAGTTGACGGAATTCATTTCTGTCACAAATTCCATAGCGAATTCAGTAGGAAAATTTGAAAATTATTATTGTTTAATTAATTATTATTTTTAAATTAAATTTTAAAAAATTATTTTTAAAAAATTATTATTTATTGATTAATATTTTAAGTTTAATTTTTAGTTATTATTTTCTAATTTCTAAAATATTTTTAATTTCCAATCATAGGTTTTGGTCCCTATAGGGGCAAAATGGTCTTATAAAAATTTATTTATAAAAAGTAAAATTTATTAGTTATTAATTAGTATTAGTAAAAAAATATTAGCTAATAATTATTTATTATTTATTAATTAATGTTAATAAAAAATTAATTTTAGAAATTAGAAACAAATATAGTCATATGAAATTTATTTAAGATGTAAAATTTTTAAATTTGAAGTTAATTTATATTAAAAATTATAAGAATATATAAAATTATTTTAGATTATAATTACATTTATATGTAAGAAAAAATAAAATATTTATAAATAATTGATTATGTATAATAAGATTATATATATATATATATAACAGTGTAATAATAGAACGCCAAAGCAGTCGAGCCCATCAAGTAAGGCATTACACACGTACGGATGAGGTCATGGGTTCAAACCAAAGGAGGGACAAGTTGAGTTGCAGAATAAAGGGTTGCGACAGGTGGCAAAGGGAGGTTAGGACACGTGGCGGAGCAAGAGTTGCCACGCTGCCACTGGCGATGACAGGGCGGTTGCTAGAGATGCCACATGGAAATTAAGAGGGAATTTCTGACGGAATTCAATTGCGACGGAAATAAATTCCATCGGAAATTATGTCAGAAATTTGCTACGGAATTAATTCCTTCGGAAATTTTCGACGGAATATGAATTATGTCGGAAATTTGTTTGGCACGCGTTATTACCGATGGAATCCATTCTGTCAGAAATTCTTTTGGAAACTCTAAATTCCGTTGGAAATTCAATGTTTTTTTGTAGTGAAAGTATGTCCTAGTCTAGGAAGGGGTGTGGATCAAGTCCACAGTAGTTGGAGATGGGGACTACGTGTCTGATTTGGGTTAAAGGAATAGAGGTGCGTCTCTACTACTAGCTTAAGCTTTTAGCACAATAGTTAGCGCTTCAAGGTTAAGCGTGCTCAGTCGAGGGTAGTTTATGATGGGTGACCCCCTGGGAAATCCTCGTGTTGCGCAGCTTCGTTCCTAAGGTTTGGTATCAAAGCCAGCACAAATTCAAATCCCACTTCCATCGAAAGGTTCAAGGATGAACCTCCTTTAAGATGAACCTCCATTGAAATCCTCGTGTTGCGCAGCTTCGTTCCTAAGGTTTGGTATCTATGTGTCAGTGTGTTAAGTATCTGTGTTCATTTATTTTCCTAGTTTGTAATTATTATTTTAATTGATGTTCAAGTGTCTCAGTGTTGTGTTGTGTTAGGTCAATTATCCCCTATAATCTGGTTTAGTTTTGTAGTAATATTATTATCATAGTCCTCTCTCTATTGCTTATTTAATTTCTAGTTTCAATTTTACTATTAACTATGTTTAGAAGAGGGTCATAACAGTATCTTATCAAGTAAATTATCGAAGAGTATTTCTATTCCATTTTAAATTACACCTAACATGATTAATTTCATTTCATCCTGTATTTTCCATTACGAAAGAACCATATCAAAAGAGACTTTGAACAGCATGAGGTAAGGTCCAGACAGGGCCATTCCACCATTTCAACCCTAAATCACACATGGAAGCACCTAAGTTTTGTCCCCTGTAAAAAGGAAAAAAAAATCTGTCTAGTTGATTAATTATTTCACTAATTTCTGAATTTGTAAAATGTTCACTTACCCTATGTGTGTTTAGAACCGGGAATTCGGGCCAAGCCCGTTTAGGCCCGAGCCCTTCAAAGGCCGGGCTTATGATTTAGAGGCTAAAAAGAGAAGCGGGCCTAAAAGGGCTGGCCCTGCCCGTTTAATATTTTAAAAAAAAATAAATTAATAAATATAATATCATTATATCAAATTATCAATATGAGAGACACCTAAATACCTAATAGAGTATTAATAACAGGAAAACACTTATTAATTTATTTGATTTATTTTATTTTCTACAATGATTTATTATTTTAAACTTTAAAAAATAGGCTAATTTGGACATTAGATGATTATTTTAACTAAAACTTTATGAGTTTTAAAAATAATGTATCTCAATTTAAAGCAAAATAATAAATAAATTGTAAAACTTAAAAAATAAAATTTTTTGAATTAAAATGAGTTTAAGCCCGTTTAGGCCCGAGCCCGTGAAGGGCCAGCCCTGTAGAGCCGAGGGGCTAAAAAATATTGTACTTTTTAGCAAATGGGCCTAAACGGGCCGGCCCATTTAGGCCTGAGCCCGTGAAGGGCCGGCCCTGTAGGGCCGGGCCGGCCCGTATTCCCGGCTCTGTGTGTTTAATTTGGTTTGTCTTTTTTAATCATTATTAATACATTTGTATATTTTTTTTCTTATTTTAGTCATGAATTCAGACCAAAATCAATGGTTCTAGAACACTACTTTAACCAAAATCAAGAAAGACTGGTGAACGTCTTGACTTGCCGTTCTCAATTAGAAAAGGAGTTACAGTGAGATCATCTCTTGTTAGAGGAATTAATAGCTAAGGTTCTCAAGGCAGGAGGGCAACACAAACTACCAACAATATCCACGATTAGAGCCCCTCTTGAATGAGGGTATGGTCTAATTGTTGGCATAGATAACTTTCTGAAGTAGGGTAAGATATTTGAGAGGACCCTTAGTGAGTCGAGCCTCAAAGAATTGAACATAGATACATAACACAATGACACACAGACACACCACTCCTCCCAGAACTAGGTCGTATCATTCCATCCTTCTTAAAGGAGGTTCGTCCTAGAACCTTTTGGTGGAAGTAGAATTCATACCCATGCTAGTTCTGATACCAATGGAAGCAAGATTTGAACTCGTGCTAGCTCTGATATCAAGCCTTAGGAACAAAATGATGTAGCACGAGGACTTCCCAAGCAGTTACCCATCCTAAGACTACCCTTGGCTGAGCAAGCATAATCCTGAAACGCTAACCATCGTGCTAAAAGCTTAAGCTAGTAACAGAGGCATACCCCTATTCCTTTAACCCAAATCAGATATAGACCCCCCGTCTCTAACCATTGTGGGTGCCACTAGACTCCAAACCTGATCCATACCCCTCCTAGACCTAGGACATATCATTCCCTCCCTCTTAAAAGAGGTTTCTACTCAAACCTTTTAATGGAAGCGGAATTCAAGCTCGTGAAGTCTTTGATACCAAACCGTATGACCAAAATGGCACTGCATGAGGACTTCCCAGAGGGTCACCTATCCTAAGACAACCCTTGCTTGAGCACAATGTTTTAAAAGTCGAACCGTAAGTCGAGCCGGAGAGACTAACGGGTCATGGTTTAACCGGTTGATTCGATTAGGCCATTCGGTTGGACCGTTACTTAATAATTAAATAAAGTAAATATTTTATATAGATATTACGGAGAATCCCTTAAAAAGAACTTGGAAATTATAAAATTCTAAATCAGGTTTCTTTCCAAGAGTTGATTAAAAAATGTCGAAACTTGATAAGCAATTTTCAACTTATTTTTTGGGAAATACCTTATTTGAAATTTTACAATTTTAAAGTTCTTTTTCTAGAATTTTCCCTAGATATTAAGATATAAATAGCACAAATACATTGATAATAAAAAGGGAGCATTGAAAAAATCTAATATAATCATAAAAAACCTTATATATATTGAGTAAATAAATGTAATAAGAACAAAATTACATTCTCTTGTTACATCACAAAACTAAGAATTATATTCTATTTTCAATCAATTATTCGTATAAAAAATATAATAACAATTAAAAAAAATTAAAAGATTTAATAATTTAAAAGACAGTGCATCAGAGAAATATTAGTGAAAGAGAAATTTGAAATAAAAAATAGAATTTAAAGAACTTATAATTTTTGAATTATATTTAATATTTGTGTATATAATTAATATTGATATTGATAAATAAAATTAATGGGTAATGGAAGTCAGAAGTTGTAACATTTTTTTGTGCTTTCGAAGTTGTACCATTGGAAATATTAACACTTCCCATGCCTTGGAAATATAAAAAGAGAAATAGATAATTTGATAACTCATATAATTTTCTAATTAAAAAAAATTAAAAGGAAATGTCACTTATCAGGCTCTGCTCTCTACCTCTCTCATGAAAGGGGGAAAAAGCAAATCTCATAATCAACCTTCAAAGTTACTTTAAAACTCTCTTTCTCTTTCATAGATGGATCTAAAAACTTCTCTTCTCTATCATCAAGCATCTATTCATCGTCTCCACTTACTCAACATTTTCTTAGATCGGCACTTCCTTCGTTCATCTCTTTGGCGAAAGAAACAGCAGTATTTTTCAAAATAAGCTTTTGTTCTTTTTTTTTTTAAAGTTTTTCTCATAGTTCTTCCTCTTAATCCTTTAATGTGTTGTTCTCCTTTTCTTTCCCGGTTTCTTTAAGTTCTGTTTTCCCCTTCACTCTCTACTTCTTTTTTCGGCTGTCCGATTTTCATCAAGCCGCTTCGATTCCCGATTTAAATCCGGCTCCTGGCTCAAAGGCCAATTCTGAATCGCTCAAAACGGCTCCTATCCTCAGGCAACCCAAATCACTGAGCCAAGTCGGAAAGTTGTCCAAGCGGCAGTTTAACCGGCCAAACCATCCAGTCCGATCCGGGGCAAAATGATATATCCCAGGGCTGGGAGGGGTGTGTCTGTGTGTCATGACTTGGCGTTCTAAGTTAGAAAAGGAGTTATAGTGAGATAATCTCATGTTAGAGGACTTGGTCGCCAAGGTTCTTAAGGCAGTAGGGCAACACAGACCACCAGCAATATCAACAATTAGAGCCCCTCTTGAATGCGGGTATGGTATAATTGTTGGCATAGATAACCTTTTGAACTAGGGAAGGATATTTGAGAGAACCCTAACAGAGTTCAAAGATAATACACAGTTAGACAATAGTAGCTTTATGTAGCATGAAGATACAAATTATAGGTTGGAATTAGAAGTTAAGAGCTTAGAAAAGAATTTCATATGGTTAAAAAGCTTAAAGAGATCTTGGACAAGAAAGCAAAGCTTCTTGTTGCCTCAATTAATGCTGACACTACTACAAAAAGGTTGAAATGTGGCGCACATATTGTGGCCCTTCCTTAATGAAGTGCCACAGCTGCTCATTTATTATTTTTGTTTTATTTTTTGTTTTTTTTACCAGCTGTGGCGCCTGAAAGGGTAGGCGCCACAGCTGATATGTTTAAGTGTGGCGCCTTGCCAGGCAGGCGCCACACTTAACTTGCTAGTACCAGCTGTGGCGCCTGACACGCCAGGCGCCATACTAGCTTTGGGTCAGGTGTGGCGCCTGACCAGGCAGGCGCCACCCCTGACCCAGTTTTTCTTAAAAAAAAAAAATTTGTTAAGGGTGGCGCCTGCCTGGTTAGGCGCCACCCCTAACCCTTTTTAAAAAAAAAAAAATTTTTTTAGTCAGGGGTGGCGCTTGCGTGTTCAGGCGCCACCCCTGATCCTTTTTTAAAAAAAAAAATTTTTTTTTAATCAGGGGTGGCGCCTGCCTAGTCAGGTGCCACCCCTGACCCTTTTTTAAAAAAAAAAAATTTTTAGTCAGGGGTGGCGCCTGCCTGGTCAGGCGCCACCCCTGACCCTTTTTTTTTTTAAAAAAAATTTGATTTTCTATCCCTTCCCCACCAATCAGAACCCACCCCGCCCCACCCCCTTATCCTATATTGTTTCCCGCGTCCCTCCCCCCAATCTCTTTCATTTCCCGCGTGCCACTCCCCCCTTCTCTTTCTTTACCTTTTTCACTATCTTTAATCATTCCCTCTCTCATTTTCACTTTCATGTATCTCAGTATCTATGCGTGCTCTCCCCCTCCTTCCATTTTCT
Organism: Inga oerstediana; assembly: GCA_963210345.1. NCBI lineage: Eukaryota > Viridiplantae > Streptophyta > Magnoliopsida > Fabales > Fabaceae > Inga > Inga oerstediana. The sequence continues at coordinate 61,550,191 of OY723400.1, read as the reverse complement.
TATCTTCACTTCTTAAAACGACACTCACACGAGCATACATCTTTGTTTTATCCCAACTGCCAACCCCACTCCTGTCCCTATTATTCCCTTTTCTTTGTATTGTCTACAAGTTTTTGGTCCCCACTCCATTTGGTAGCTCAAATTTCTTCCTTCCCTCTGTGAAGATTGCGTCACCAACGGCAATTATGTGGTCCCCCACTCCACTGCACTGATCAACCTGTAAGTTAAAGTTGCGTTTTGTTTTTATTAATTTTTTTTTTCAGGTTGTTCTGCTGTTTTTTTTTATGTCATGCTTGCTATGGTTTTTTTTCCCTGTTATGACACGCATGCTTGTATATTTATATATCATATATAGTCATCTTCTTCATGGATGGTGTTATTATACTAGTACATAAACCAATTTAGAAATAGACATGTACATAGTATGTAATTTCATCCGATCAACACAGGAAAAAAATATAGAATGTAACTAAAATTATTAAGGAGAAGACAATACCCATGCGCTCTCTCTCTCTCTGTCGGCAGATTTATGTTTTTCTGTGGGACCATCTCTAGTTTTGTTTCTTTGCTCTTTACATGTACAACACCTATATATATATTTCCAAATTAACATATTTTATGTCATGCTTGCTATGGTTTTTTTCCCCCTCTACTTTCTATTGCTGAGGAAATGTAAATATGTTAATTTGGAAAAAACTAATATATGTGTGCGAAATAGGTCTTATATTTAGGATCAGAATTAATCCTAATTAGGTCCTAAAATAAGGACCAGAGGAGTATATTAAGTTTTGTTTATTATTTACCTGCAAATAGTTATAGTTTAAGGGGTTTATCTACATATAACTTAAATTTTGAAGGGTTATATTCGTAAAAAATAAATTTTAAGAGGTTATAAAATTGATGGTCTGGGGTTATCTGCATAGATGGTTTTTAAAACGGTTAGGGGTTTTTTATTAAGTTTTAAAGGGTAAGAAGATTATTTGTAAGTAGTTTTAATTAAGTTTAGGAAAGTTTGATGCAATGGACCCTAAAAAAATAAAACTGGCATACAATTTGAAAAACCTTCATGTGGAACGAAATTCTGTGTTTCTACCTTGAAAAAATTAAAGTGAATAAACATATTTTTTTTGCCTTCAAATACAAATATTTAAAAAAAATGTAATTACTCCCTTTTCCTTAACATAATTTATGCTATTGATTGAAATTTGAGAGCACCCAACAAATTGCTTGGATCGGTCGGTGGTGGGTCATTTCAACTTAACAAGTGATATTGTGCTCAAATCATTCTAATAAGATAGAGATGATAGGATAAAACAAAAACATATATGACACTCACTTTTCTCATTCGTTATTTTTTTGTAACTTTAATATAGTGCATGATAATATTTTTGTTATAGTATATATAAAATATTGTTTTCGATATTAGAAATATATTTTATTTATAGCTAAACGTAGTAGCACAACCAGACAAAAACACGCCCCATCTCATGACAAGAAAAACCTCATTGTAAAGCTTAATTTAATTTTTAATTAGGTAATTGTAAATTCAAATTATATTAATTATTTGTTCATTAGGTTTTTATCTTTTCAGTTATAACCTTTTTATTAAAAAAAGGAATAATTAATTTGATCTAGGGAGATCGATGAAGTAATAAAAAAAAAGACTTTATATAAAAGGAGAAGAAAGTGATTTATGACTCATCTCCTTATAAAAATTGATATATGTGATCCCCAACTTTACAGGTTTATTGGGGGGTCAAGTATGGGAACAAAGCCGCAATCATGCCCAGATGCACGCTTGTTATATTCGTAAACGGAAATTATAAAATTATTTTACATTTATACTTGCAATTTTTTATTAAAACATGTATGGCTATTATATATAATATTTTGAATACGTATTTTAATTTTTTTATTTAGTCATATAGGAAAATTTTCTTTTTTGTTTTGAAATTAAAAAATATGCATGGTATCCTAGTTAACTTCATTCACCTGTAATAAAAAGTTATAATTCCATACCGGAAAAAAGTTATAATTGAACTTATTTTTGTCTTATATGTATATATTTTAGAAAGAAGTCAACCTTATATTTATTACTTAATAATATAGCAAGTGGTGTCTATCAATATATATATATAATATACAAATGTGTTTGTTGTTTGTAGGCGTGTGTGTATTGTAGCTAGGCGTGTGTACATATATATTCCCATTACTAGAGACTTATCCAATCCCCATTGTAGGCATGTGTACTGTGTTTTAGCTTTCACTAGTTCTAAGAAATTAATGCAACAAGTTACAAGAACAATGAAAGAATTGAATTTATATGTTATATATAACCATAAATTTGAACAACAGTAATTAATATACAAGTGACTTGAAATTAGATAATCAAATTAACTTTTAATAATACTGCTATTTCTTTTAAAACTTCTTCAAATTATTTGTTTTCCAAAAATCAAAATCATTTATTTAATATTATTTCACGTATTTAATATATATTTGTGTTAGTGCTATTTTGTAGAGGTAAGAAAATAATTTTTTGTATTATCTTATTAAACTATAATAGAGAAAATCCTATATAAACCCAATGAAAATAGGAAAAATTGAAATCAACATAATAAATTGAATAATTCGTTAATTGAGTCATTAACTTATTTAAAGATTTTAAAATATGAATAAAATGACTTTAATATATCAATGTTAATATTTAATAAAATAAAATATAATTTGTCTATATTGTTTAACTTTAAATATATTAACTAAAACCGTAAGGGGAAAAACATACAATAAGGAGATAATTAATGTTGGGATTATGCTTTCTTTTTCATTTTATTTTATTTTCTTTATTTTTTTTTTCTGAATCATATTTTTTGATTTAAGCTAATCATATTTGATTTTATTATATTTTGATGTTTATTACACATATTATTATTTAAAAAAATAACTTAGAACCTCAAATATTTTATTGATTTGTTTATGTTTAATTTGTGTTTGTAGTTTCAGTTCATCAGTCTATTGAAGCTTCTATTTACGGTATGTTTTTTAAATTTTGAGCTTACAAATGTGATTTTAGTTAAATTTAATAGTTATAATTTGTAGGTGTTCTAATGATTGTTATTGATTAATTGCATAAGCAAAATAATTATTTATATATTCTTAACACTTGTATTTTATTTAATTATTGACTTGTAATGTTTTCTAATTTAACTATGATATATTATTGTGGCAAATATGGTTTCTTTTGTTATGAGTTGTAAAATTTTATTATAATGCCTGGGAATAATTAATGAATTATTTGGCAATTTAAATATTCAGTTTAAGACTTAGAAAGCTTCAATTATGAAGATTCATGTGGTGTATGTTATTTTAAATTAAAATTGGTAAGAGAATATAAAAGTAATTAGTAAATGCAATAGTTATACAACTAACCACGTAATTTTTTTAAAAAATAGATTGAAGCCCATAGATGGATCGTAAATGGATGTCATCTAATCGATGTTCAAGGGAATATATAGATGGGGTGAAGGATTTTATTACATTTGCAACTGAGCACACAAAAGATCCTGGCAAAATCTTATGTCCTTGCTTATCCTGTTGTTTTGGAAAGCGGATTAGTCAACTTGATTTGCTAGATCATCTAGTGTGTTATGGTATTGATCAAACATATATACGATGGACAAGGCATGGTGAGACCAACGATTCATATAGTGATCGGGTGCATACCACGAGTGGTGCCTCAGATGAATTTGATCAAAGCATGTTTGATGAAGATGATGGTCTTGAAGAAATGGTAAATATGGTTGAAGGGGTGCTTCATAACTGCCCTAACGAATATGAGAAGTTGAAAGGTGATGCAGAGAAACCATTATATGTCGGAAGTACTAAATACACAAGATTGCTAGCAGTGTTGAAGTTGTACAACTTTAAAGCTCACTACGGATTGAGTGATTCGGGTTTTACCGCATTGCTTGAACTGTTGCAAGATATGCTTCCAGAAGAAAATGTACTTCCTACCAAGACATACGAGGCAAAGCGAATTCTTTGCTCTACAACCGGTATGGGATATGAGAAGATACATGCATGTCCTAACGATTGCGTATTATTTCGAAATCAGTATACAACGTTGGAGAAGTGCCCTAAATGCAACACATCTCGATATAGGAAGAAGAAAGGAAAAAGTCCTTTGAAGGTGCTATGGTATTTTCCCATTTTTCCGAGATTCAGGCGACTGTATAGTAATGCAGAGATTGCTAAGCAGTTGACATGGCATGAAGATGAAAGGATTAAAGACACGAAGCTTAGGCACCCTACAGACGCTCCTCAATGGAAAAAAATTGATCATGAGTACCCTGACTTTGCTGATAAAGTCAGGAACCTTCGCCTTACACTGTCAACTGATGGAATTAATCCGCACGGTGTTCAGAGTAGCACACATAGCACGTGGCCGGTGATATTGATTATTTATAACCTTCCTCCATACTTAATCATGAAACACAAGTTTATGATGTTGTCCATGTTAATTTCTGGGCCAAGGCAACCTGGGAATGATATAGATGTATACTTGGCTCCTTTAATTGATGACTTGAAGCTGCTTTGGGATGAAGGCGTTAGTGTGTATGACGGGTACATGGAAGAAAGTTTCACTTTGAAAGCCATGTTGTTTGGCACAATTAATGATTTCCCTGCTTATGGAAATTTGTCAAGATATAGCGTCAAAGGATATGGTGCATGCCCTATATGTGAAGATGACACTCATTCAATGCGACTTCATCATTGTAAGAAAAATGTTTACATGGGGCATCGAAGATTCTTACCATCACAACATCGTTGGAGGAAGTAGAAAAAGCCTTTCAATGGTGATGCAGAAGAAGGTAGCCCGCCGAAGATGTTGACCGGTTCCCAGGTGTATTCCAAGGTAAAAGACTTGGAGAACAATTTTGGCAAACCTTTTGCAAAACAAATCGAGACAAGCGGTTGGAAGAAAAAGTCTATTTTCTTTGAACTTCCATATTGGAAGTCTTTATATGTGAGGCATTTTCTTGATGTGATGCACATAGAAAAAAATATCTGTGATAGTCTAATTGGCACGTTGCTTAATATCCAAGGAAAAAGCAAGGACAATGTCAATTCGAGGTTGGATTTAGTGAACTTGGGAATTAGAGAAGAGTTGGCACCGATTGAGCAAGGGTCTCGTACCTATCTACCACCAGCGGCATACACTCTATCGAGGAAAGAGAAGAAATTTTTTTGTGAGTTTCTGCAAGGAATTAAAGTTCCCGAGGGCTACTCTTCAAATATAAAGAACCTTGTATCAGTAAAAGAGTTAAAGTTAAAGAACCTTAAATCTCATGATTGTCATGTGCTCATGCAAAATTTCCTACCGGTTGGTATACGATCCATTTTACCCAAAAAATAAAGGAACACTATCACGAAACTTTGCGTGTTTTTCAAGTTGATCTGCAGTAAAGTGATTGATTCAACCAGGTTACAAGATTTGCAAAGGCTGATTGTGTGTACTCTGTGTGAACTTGAAATGTATTTTCCGCCTTCTTTTTTTGACATTATGGTACATCTAACTGTACACTTGGTCAAAGAAACTCAATTGTACGGTCCAGTGTACTTGAGATGGATGTACCCAAATGAACGATTCATGAAAATATTAAAGGGGTATGTGAAAAATAGATACCGTCCAGAGGGTTGTATCGCTGAAAGTTACATGGTTGAAGAAGCAAGTAACTTCTGTGCTGATTTTCTATCAAATGTTGACCCTGTAGGGATCCCCAAGTCCCGTCATGATGGCCGAAGATCAGTGAAAGGAACAACGGGGAGTGATGTAATAACGATATCAGCGACTGAACGGGATCAAGCCCACTTGTATGTCCTACATAACACTGATGAGGTCGAACCGTATGTAGAATAACACAAGGATACTCTCCGATTGGTACATGGTGATGGGAATGAAAATTTATTAACAACAGAACACAATAAACAATTTGCAGGCTGGTTGAAAAATCGTATTAACGATGAGATGGAGAGGAATCCTAATTCAGTTTCCGAAAAATTGAAGTGCCTGTCAAAGGGACCGAGCTTACATGTATTATCTTACAATGGTTATGCAATCAACGGTTACACATTTTATACACAAGACCATGATAAACAGAGCACGATGCAGAATAGTGGGGTAACACTTGTTGCTGTTTCTTGGCATAGATCCAGTGCTAAAGATACACACCCTATCTATGCATCAATGTCATACTTTGGTGTCATTGAATGCATATGGGAGTTAGATTACTCTATGTTCAGGGTCCCTGTCTTCAAATGTCAATGGGTTAACAACAACAGTGGATTGCGGATAGATGACTTAGGCTTTGTGCAAGTGGACCTTTCTAAGGTTTGGTATGAAGATGATCCTTTTATTTTAGCAGCACAGGCAGAACAAGCATTTTACATTCCTGATCCTGCTAAGAAGAATTGGTTTATTGTACTTCCATCCAACAAGAATCGTCAAGCAGAAGTTGATTTTGAAAGTAATAAATATTTGAACATCAATAATGATGATCCTTCGTTTGAGAATTTGTGGTCAGCAGAGATTGATATAGATGGAGATGCAGATGAAGATGAAGATGGAGATGGACCCCTATACGTGAGACATGATCATAAAGAGGGAACTTGGGTCAAGAGGAACACAATTCTCAATCCAACGCGAATTCTGAAGAATAAAATTTTAAATCAGACAAGAAAAAGGAAAAGATAATGATTGCCTTGACTCATTTACTTGTACGTATGTTTTTATAAATTTCAAAATAATTTGCTTTCGTTGACATACAAGACCATTGTGCACTGATGTTTTGATTTGGTTTATTTCACTTGCAGGAGTATGGACTCACCACATGATGACATTGATGACGTTCCCAGGCTTGTACCTGATGACATTGATGACGTTCCTGGCACATTGGTAGACAGAGATTTGAGGCGAACGTCAGACGTGGCAGGACAATTATGGCGAGGTTGATCAGACTGAGAAGTAATGGAATCAAGTTACAACTGGAGTGGAATGAAAATGGAAACCCGTTTGGGGAGAACAGTACCTCCTTAAATAACTTCATCGGGACTACGGTTCGAGACAGAGTCCCTATTACAGTTCAAAATTGGAAAATGGTAAAGAAAAGTTATGAGGATGTGATCTGGGCTGAAATACAGGTAACACCTTAATTATATATTTATTCGGTTTGCTTTGTTTCACTTCATTTCAATCTTACATATGATATATGTTTTTTGACTTGTTTACAGAGTATTTTTATTATTGATGATGATCGGAAGAACTTCGTAATGAGAAAAGCCAGAAAACTTATGCGAAAGTTTCATTCTGATCTCGTCAAATATTTCTTGAGGGATGATAATGATGATATCATTACTACACCGCCTTATCCATTGTACGAAGGAATCATCACTCAAGCAATGTGGGATGAGTTTATCAAAACACATACAACTCCTGATTTCCTGGTAAGGGGATTTGTTTATTTTTCCCTATTACGTGTAATGTACGTATTTGTAAGTAACATTATATATTTATATGAATCATTTTGATCTAACTAGGAGTTGAGCGAGAAAAATCGAGCTAAAGTGACCAACATGCCATATCGATACACACAAGGACCTGTTTCATACGCAACTTTACAAAGAAAAATGGTACGAACTGATGATTATTTCATTCATAATAAAAATTGTATGAATATCATTTAACTTCACTAACTTCGATGTGCAGATACAAGAATCAGGCTCAGATATTACACAGGTTCCACGACATGAGCTGTGGGTCCAGGGTGTCACAAATAAGAAAGGTGAAATTCCTAGTGAGGAAGCAAGAAGAGTAGCCGAATATTGTGTAAGTATTCAATTATATTATGCGTTCAATAAATAATTGGCTTTACTTAAATGAACTCCATTTATAATAACTAATTTTCATTGTAATTCTTTTTGGGAAAGCGATAAATGACACAGGAGGATCCTGCGTTGGCGACCTATGTTGGTCGGGACGATTTATTGAGCAGAGCGTTACCAGTACCCGAGTATGATGGTCGTGTTTGGGGTACTGGTTTTGCAGTCACCCCATCAGCATACTTCGGACGTCAGAAGCGCTCGAGTAGAAGTGATGTTTCCCACCTACATGACGAGATGTCTAGCTTTAAGCATCAAATGCAAGAACTTCAACAACAAATGCGCTACAAGGAACAACGAGAAGAACAATTCACCGAACAAATGCGTTTGCTGCAAGAACAGAATGCGTTGTTAACAACGCAAATACAACAGTTGGTTCAGGGTAGGCCAACACCAAATGTTCCGTTCTGTGATAGCCCAAGTTTCAGAGATAGCTGCAATTCCATGCCTAAAGTCCCTTTTCCTTCGGTAATTAATTTCTTTTCTACTTAAATTTATGTTAAATTATAATTAAGCGAATTTAACATATTAACTCTATTTTCCGTAGGGCGAATTTCAATGCAAGCTATATGTCGAGCAAGCATCCAAGCACGCGGTTGCAGTAGGTGTTGCCTACAACACTGGTGAGGACATACTGCACAATTCACCGTTGCCCGATAACACACTCCGGGTTAGGGTTGACGTCTGCAAGAACGAAGACGCCCTCTTACCGATCCCGTCTCAGGATGAGCAAAATAAGGTGGCAGATGTTGTAGGTGGCTATGTTGCTTGGCCAATAGGTCTTATCGAGCCATGTGGAAAGGTCATTCATTCAAAATTCCCTGCACTTTTCCTTCGAACTTTCATCTCGAACTGTGATTTAATTTTTTGATTTGCGCAGGGTAAGATTTCAAAGTCTTCAACAACACAACCCAAGTCAAAAGCATCGGCCAGCCAACAGAGCAGAAGAAGACATACCTCATATCTCGATCAATTAATATCGATTGCACCACAATTGATCGGTGAGGGAGTAGTGCCATTACGTATTCCAAGACATATCTACACTGTTGGTGGTCTAGTTGACTATATTACTGCCGAGGTCGTGCAGGAAATATGTGCTCGTGATTGGGTTAGTGCTTCGGCTATCAACATCTGGATAAGGTACTTCACTATCATCGTTTATCACTGTTATTAATATATCTCGTTCCATTTCTTTTGTTTGTCATGACACTGTATGTTTTATACCAGGCATTTGGACCAGGACGTTTTAATGGATACACACAGGGTCCAATTCGCATTTGTCAACCCTTTTCTCGTTGGTCATCATGAGGGTAAAATAGATGTGACTGCGTAGTCTAATGAGCTGAAAGATTACTTTAGCAAGAAAGCGACAGCAAATACATTATTTTTAGTGCCGTATAATGCGGGGTAAGTTATTATTGGTACAATTTTTGTTTTTATTGTTTAACTTCTATCATAACATGATTGTTCAAAAAATATTTTTAAAATATATTTTAGGCGCCATTGGATATTGATCGTTATCAATCCAGCAGAACCTTCAGGCCCTCGCATTTATTATGTGGATCCTCTGAAAAATGGTCTTCCACAAGACCGTTTTGATATAATGCTATTGATCAGTAGGTAAGTATACGTGCCTGTGTATAAATATTTGCGAACGTGATTGAATAATTAAAAGTAATCATTTTCTGTTTCTTTTGTTAGCGCATTGACTGCATATCGGTCGTCTGTCATGTTAAACTATTCTAAAGCTACTAACCCCTGCCTTAGCTATCCTTGAAAGAAGATACAGGTATTGATATTTGACTTTACTTAGACTTTGTTAGTAAACACTTTTTATTCATGAACAGAGTTAAATATTGCATTATATTATTGCAGTGCCCTTTCCAACCTAATGACAATGATTGTGGGTACTATATCATGAAATTTATGAAGGATGTTATTGTGCATGATCAACCATTTATTCCTCAAAAAGTAAGTCATTTAGTTGCACTTCATATTGTGTTGTAATGAAATTGAATTAGTGCCTGACAGTTATGTTTTACTGATTTTAATTCGTTCTAACTTGTGTCTGATTGTATATATCTGTAGTATTATGAAGATCAACGTTGTGACGCTTTGACAGACCATCAGGTTAATGAAGTGATCGAGGAATGGTGTGAATATGTGTTTAGGCAAATCCCTAAGTAGCTATATTTACTATTAAATTCACTAGCTGGTTTTTTTTGTGTTGTTTCTAATTGCCAATATAATTGTTGTGTCATGCATGTTTGTTCAAGTTGAATTTGTTGTATTATATTTCATTCAGCTAGGTTTACAGTATATTGTATAACAATTTTCATTACTACTTTAGCTAATCAATCATTTGTTGGTATCATTTTAAAGTTATCTATTATTGTTCTTATTAAACCTTGCAGACTATAATTATATATGCATGGGATAATTATATATGCATGAGGAAAAAATATGCTAAAAAAAAAACCAATACGAAAAACCCAAAAAAATATGAGGAAAAAATATGCTAAATAAAACCAGAACGAAAAATTTAAAAAAAAAAAAAAGACCTACTGTGGCGCCTGGCTGGAGGTATAGGCCTACTGTGGCGCCTGACCAGCCAGGCGCCACAGGAGGCTTACCTCCTGTGGCGCCTAGTCGGCCAGGCGCCACAGAAGGCCCATCCACCTGTGGCGCCTGGCCGGCCAGGCGCCACAGGAGCTAAGCTTCCTGTGGCGCCTGGCAGGTTAGGCGCCACAGGAAGTTATTTTAAAAAAAAAAAATTTAAAACTCTGTGGCGCTTCCAAGCGCCACAGCTTTTTTTAGTAGCGTTAAGATAGGTGGCATTTCGCAAGCGCCACAGCTAATGCAATTATAAGCGCCACAGATTTGGTTTTTTGTAGTAGTGTGAAGTTGTGAGGGGTGAATTAGAAATAACGGAGGAATTGATGAGCAATGAAGCAAGGGCTGCAGAACAGGGCTTCATGGGTGCAAATGAGATGGTAGGATACTTACAGTTGCAGCAATTTAGAGCATCCTTAGAAATAATGATGGACACAGATTTTTGAATCAAAAGGGCAGGAATCAAAGTTGTGACCCATTTTTTACCAACTACGTATACATGTCTATCTATAGCTATACACTCTTTCAATTATATGTATTTTCGAGTTTGGGCTTTGAGGTTTTATGGCCAATCTTGTATGTTTAAGAAGGAAGTGAAGAACTGATCTTCAGTGCAATTTTCTAGTAGTGGTTGGTTGGGTGCAATTTCCCTATCAGTATCCGATATCATGACCAAGAGAATGTCTTTTGCAATATAAGAAGCTTTCTCATCTTATATCCTTTCATCATTTAATTAGTTAGTTAATGGAATCAATTAGTAAATATTTGAATTTGTGCATTTATGATTTTTTTTATTTATCATCTCAGGTTCTGTTATATTGGTTAACTAAAATTTAGTATTATCATCAGTAGTTCTATGTAGGATAAAATTTTAAGTTTATATTTCCAATTAAATCAGAAGGAATAAATTGCAATTTAGTCAATTTAATTAATTGGTATCTGTAACACCCCAAATTTTATATTCACAAAATATATTGTAATTATTTGAGAAATTCAATAAAATGGTGACTATTCATGAATGTAGAATTTATGAATTTTATAAATGTTCATTTTCATGAGAAATTGGGCAGAAAGAATTATGGAATTAATTTGGGTCATTTAAAAAGCCCAATATTAAGGTCCAAAAATGGAGAAATAATAGAGAAAATATTTGGTCCAAAAATTGATGGAAATTGGCCAAATAAAAAGAAGAAAAGAAATTAGATTAAAAAGGTAATGGAAAAATTGTAATTTTGCCAATTTAGCACAAAAATTAATTATTTTCTGATTAATTGAATTTAATTTCAATTAATTAAGGAGAATAAAGGGAAAAAAAAATATTTGAAATATTTTGGTCAATTAAATATGAATTTATGAAAAATTTGAGCAAAAAGTGACATTTTGACAAAAAATGAGACTTTACGTATATACGTAACCGGAATAAGTTGTGAAGCCAATCAAGACCATAGGGAGGGACCCCTAGGTGTCTCCTATATGTGGCATGGAAAATATTGTTTGACCATAATGGCATGGTTACATGAATGTATGAATTTATGTCATAAAAATTAGTTTTTGGAATTTTTGGAATATTGATTAAATAATTAATTAAAGCATGATATAATGTAATACAGCATCATCTATTCCCTTCATGCTGCCATTTCTGTCGTGAACCAGCTGCACTAAGAGAGAGAAAGTGTGAGAAATCTTAGAGAGAGAGAGAGGAGGAAAAAGCTTACAAAGGTAAGTGTTTTCTTCGGTAAATCGGTTCCTAACGCATGTAACTCCGATCTTGAGCTACTCCTCTATGTTCTTTAAAGTTTGGAAGCTCAAAATTTGGTGTTAGATCAGCTAGGGTTTCAGCCAAGACAAGGAAAAGCTAGTGGGATCTTGAAGTAACTTCCAAACTCTTGTATATTGACTATTCTGGCTGTTGTGGATAATTTAATCGGTGAAAATTCGCTAGATTGTCATTGATTTTAATTTTTAGAAATGGGTTTGCCTAGGGGTTATGCTACCGTGGGTCCAAATGGTAGTTGTAACCTAATGTAAAAGTCAATAAAGTGGTTAGGAATAGAAAGGACGCGTTTATAGAGCTGAAATCGCAAAACCCCGATTTTTCCTAGAGAACCTGTACATTTCAGCCAAGGCTATAAATGGGCCTTAGAGTTAAATTTTCAGTGATTTGATTATTCCATTGAGTTAAGGATGGAAAATTAGGTGGGATTATAGTTGGTCACTTTTCCGAAAAAGCATAATTATGAAAACAACCCTGAAACCCTGAAATAAAGGCTGCCAAGGGCAATCTTGTAATTTGGCATTGAATTTGGTAATTCTGACTCTCAAAATGGATTTGTTGGGCAAAACTATGTTAAAATATCTAGGTCCGAGGTTAAAATTTTGGAAAAAGTACAGTCGGCCTGGGTACGGCGGGACCCTGCCGAGGTCCTGAGGGCATTTTGATAAATCTTCACCGTAGGCTAATATAACCATAATAAACACTATAGAAGTGTCTAAAATAATACATGGATAGGTTTTAACCTATTTCTTGTACATTTGAATTTTAGGACCAAGTTGGACGCTCGTAGTTGGCACGTTTGACGAAGGGGACCATTTGAGACTAGGAAAAAGTTCAGGTAGGGACTACTATCTCTCATATACTATGTGACTATTTGTATGATGCATGTTACTGTATTTTGTGACTTGAACACATGCTGGAGGCACATTACCTAACTGAGGTATAATAGTCTTACCTAGCTGAAGTCAACGATTCGGATGGGGTACACGTAGGAGTTGTAACTTGGTGTTTGGCCCTGAACTTTGTGCACACACACTGATGATATGAATTTTCATTTTACTTGATATGGTGCATTGCATATTTAATTTTCACATTTTATATATTGATCGTATGTTTCTACTGAGATTCCTTGGAATCTCACCCTTTTTTCTAAACAAAAATGTCTTAGCTCAACAGATCTAAAAGCAAGGATGTATGTAGATACAGGAAACAGACGGACATGTTTCCCAAGATGAAGTTCGCTGTTATATATAGTCTACCTGTGGAATATTTTTGGGTTTTCTGTACATATTTGTAAATATTCTTGTATTCTGCTCTATTAATGGTTGCCTGTAAACGAATACTATTATCGGTATAACTATACTTTTCCATTTTCCTGTGGAACTTGTTCATTAATGCTCTACGCATATCAAAATGGAAACGGGTGTTGATAGTATCAATTACATATAATTAGTAAATATAGAATAAAAAGAAATCATAGAAAATTAAAATAACACACACATAATGCACAAATGTTTAAAGAATGAGGGGAAGATTATGTAACATAAATAAATTATAAAATAATACAATGGTAAATAATAAAATACTGTAGTAAATATTAATAAGATAATAAATACATATAAAAATAAAGTAAATATATGACAAAGATCCAAATGGTTTTACTTTTATACACTTTTTTTAATTGACGGTGTAATTTTATATACTAATAAACTATTCTTAGTCATATAGTTTCCCAAAAAATGTTTCCAAGAAAAATCAATATTTCATCAAGTCAAAAATATTAACAGTTAATTAGGGGGATTTGTTAACCAAATCCTTATTTTCAAGAACAAGACTTTTCTTCATCTTCCGTTCATGCACACACCAAAATTTTTCCATTTTTGTTTTGAAAATACAGAAAACGAGTGATTTAGGTCATGATATTTGGTGGAGAAATATTCCACAAACTAAGTTCAAAAACCAGTCCAAGATCATAATTTTTAGATGTGTTCGTTAAGAGATAAAAATTCTCTAAAAAGGTAAAAGGGAAGTTTTATAGTAAGATCATCAATGTTTTATGATAGTGAATGTTTTGCTTTGAACGAACAACATAAGCATAAAGTAGAGGTAGCTGAGATAAGGATGCTAAGATGGATGTGTGGTTATACAAAAAAGAATAAGGTCTATACTAAAAATATTCGTAGAAGAGTTGCAGTGGCATCTATTGAAGAGAAAATTATAAAAAATCATTTGAGGTTCGTTTGAACCCATTCAAAGAAGGCCGTTGGATATGCTAGGGGAGGGTTAATCAAGCAGTATAGAGATATTTAAAAAAGGTAGAGAAAGACTGAAGGGTTCAATGAAGTTATTGAGCGAGATCTTTTGATTAACAATTTATCTAAAGAGTTGGGGTGTTGATAGAGCACAATGACGTCGTCCAATTCATAGAGCCAACCTCACACCTAGTGAGATCAGGCTTTGTTGTTTGTTGCTATGGTTGTTGTACATTAAGATATGATTTTTTGAAATTCATCCAAAAATCTGGAAAATGATTTTTGAAAGTCACTTTGCAGTTTGGGAAAGAAGACTTTTGGAAAAGCTGGGTCAAAGAATAAGGAGAGAATTTATAATTTTTAAATCTAAATCATCAAAACTGTATTTAAATAACGCATTTAAATTTTAAACCAATGAATCATCAGTTGAATGACGCTCATCATTGTGATGAACACTGAAATCGATTCCAATTTTGCAATTTTGCAAGTGTTTGGTAGCCCATAAACTATATAAAAAAGTTTTGAACTCTCTAAGGGTAGTTTTGGGTTATAAGTGGTTCTTAAATAACTAAACAAATTTGATAAGCAAGACGTAACCATAATATTATCAACTATCTTCTGAACACGTACACATTAGCTTATACATGAACTTAAATGAGAAAATTAATTATCGATTTCGTCCCAGTATAGAGAGATATAAACTGGGCTCCCAAAAAACTATTTATGGGTATTGAATAGCATAACAAGCAAAGTTTCTTTTTCCATAAATTGCAATCTGAGAGGGTCAGATTTGAATATTGTTGAGCCCAATTGGGGTAACTCTTTCAAAGGAGTTTTCTACATGTACACAAACTCAAACTCAATGTATCATGACTAAGCGATCAAAGCCCCTGTAATGAATTGGCCAAAAGATTTGGAAATTGCGCTTGAGGGTGGACTGGCAAAGAAGAGAACAAGTGACAGCTATGCAGTCTGCGAATCACATTTGAGCCCTCTATGGATGAAAAATTACCAATTAAAAGGAAATTCCATTTACTGCAGAAGAAGACTTTATATTATCATTTTCACAACAATGCTTCTTCTTACAGAGCTGAGATAAATATCCAACAATGTCCCTCGTGGAAGGTCAATCTCTGGATCCTTCATTGACGCATTTCAAAGCAAGAGAAGCCATATAATTAAGCCTATGCATATCATATTTTATAGGGTTAAGGTGCAAATTTACCAACGAAGTTTTGTCCGAGGAGCGTCTGGCACAAATATCTTTTAGAAGAGGCAAAAATACCAATGAACAATTTAAAATGGGCATTCACCATAAAAACCGTTAATCCGTACTAACGGCGTTAAATTATAAGAGAAGAAAACCCCTAACGGTGGCGTTAGTACGGATTTAACGGTTTTTGTGGTAGATGCCCCTTTTTAATTATTCATTGGTATTTTTGCCCCTTTTTAATTGTTCATTGGTATTTTTGCCTCTTCTAAAAGATATTTGTGCCAGACGCTCCTCGGACAAAACTTCATTGGTAAATTTACACTCCCTATTTTATATTAAGCTTTGAATCCACAATTTCTTCCCATCCAACCTTACTCTCGGCTTCCATGGCTGCCTAATTGATCATCACCAGGAAGAGATATTATGGCAATGCTGCTATAATATTTAATGGTTATAGATAGATATGTAATAGATAAAAATCTTATAATATTTAATGGTTATAAACAGATATGTAATAGATAAAAATCTTATAATATTTAATGGTTCCCAAGTCAATGGCATTTCTTTGCTCTTCAATGTTAGGGCGATATTCCGCCACCAACGGTCTGCATCCCCTTCGAGCTTATAAACGGCCAGTCGTGGCTTCACCTCATCCGGGCAACCAAGAACGTCAAATATTTTCTCCAGCCTGTTCATCCAATCTTCAGCTGCTTGAGGGTTAAACCTTCCTCTGAACGCCAGAGGCAGATGCTTGCAGAATCTGGTGACCCAAAACTGAAGGTCTCTATACTCTCTAAGCGGTATCCCATGTGATTCTTGATTCGGAATAGCACGAGGTGGGGACTCTAATGGTCGTGCAGATCCTTTTGCAGTGTCCTCATGTCAAATTTCTTCTTGAGTTTCCTCTGGAGTGGACTGAACTGGACCTTCCTTATTCTTCGCTTTCTCTGTTCTGAGCTCTTTTCTCAGCTCAGTTATCATATCCCGCTGATCTTTGATTAGACCCATTAATTCCTGCATTGCATCCGGTGGGTTATCCTTGACGACCTCCACCTCTGGGTTTACATGCAGAATATTGGGACGTCCTCTAGTTTTCTTCATTCTACAAACAACTTGCCCCATTAATTTAGCAGAGATAGTATGCACATATAGTCACAAAACTCATATATATATCCATGTTAATAAAACATACATGTGCATACACAACAATCATTCACAGATAATCTTCTATCCCTACTACTATCTAAGGGATCTATCCTAGCAACCTCTACCCTTGCCAGGAATTACAGCTCTGATACCAAAATGTAACCCCCTGACTTTAAACACGTAATTATAATTCGATAACACATATTTAAATCGGATTAGAGACTATTGGATGCTTTAACCTCGTTTTAAACTTTCTATCTCACAGTAAAATTTTTTACAAAACTTTCAAAACTCTTTTTCCCATCCTGGTCTCAATTTCAATATTCGAATATAATTACCTGTGCAGTTAATATACATTCAATCATATCAGAGTGTATATCCGCATCCCCGGCAACTCCCGGGTTCTATACATAAAAACCTGAAGGTTTATAGGTATACACTAGAGGATTACACAACCAAAATCGAATGTAGTGTTCCTGATTCAAAATATACAGTAATCCCGAGTTCAAAATACATAACCAGCGTTTCCAATTCAACTATATACCCCCAAGGGTCCTAATTGCTCTGGGTTTGCCACTTCTCCTTTGAGCCACACGCCCTGTCTGAAATGTTAGTCATAGGAAAGAATGAGATTCGAGAGAATCTCAATAGTAACAAACCACTCACACAATGCATAAACACAAAGCAATTACATAAATCACAAACAACAACAATCTCAAAGATACATGGTTTTCACCACAAACGACAGCACTCACGGCTGTATACACAATACGATAGCTCCTACTGTAATCAACATCACCACAGCTTATGCTGTAATCACAATAACGACAGCTTACACTGTAAACAACAGCTTGCGCTGTAAACGACAGCTATCACCAGCTGTAACCGCACCAGCATCAAAGATTCATCACAGAACAATGATAACATACACATACAGAGCATTACACATAGTATAAGAGAGAGAGTCACTACCTTATCCTTTCCCGACATTTCTTGGCACAGCAGGCTCACGAGGACGGCAAATATCAAATCCTGTAAACCAAGTTAGGGACAACCCGTCAATCTCTTTCCCAAGTTTTATCTCTATAATACTTAAGTTGATTATCACTATGGTCAATTAATCAAGTCAACTAAGGAGCTAAAGTGGTCAATTAACCTAAAAGGCTAATTTCTAACCTCAAAGTTCCACAATATTATATTATGCCATAAAATCTTCAATTTTCGCATAGGTGACCAATTTGCCAGAATTTTCCAACATCTTTGAAAAATCATAACTAATTCTAGAAAAATCAAAATGAGGTGATCTCAAAGCCTATTGAAAGCTCTTGAAGTCCTCGTCATAGGAAAAATATGAATCATTACCAGAAATCACCACACAATTCCAGAATTACACAACATTCCACACTGCTCCAGAATTAGGTCCAGTTTCGACATCAAACTTTGGGCAACTAGAACTCCCAGCTCAAAAACTGAAATGACACAAATCATATGTCCATTTTGAAGCTTGGAATGTGAACTTTAAGACTGAAAGTTTCAGAATTTTTAGACACCAATTGCCCATTCAAAATGTCCCTACAAACTGACTGCCCTGCACAAAGTTACACTTGACAGTTTTTCCAATTTTCAACCAATGTGTCTAATGGCTTCAAAATCAACAACCAAACCTATTCCCACATAATTTTTCGTGTAGAACACAATGGTAACATCAAAATGAACAAATTCCCACTCATTCCCCATGCCCTGTTTTGGCAGAATTTTAGGGTATTTCACAACAAACAACCACTTCACTATTTAATCACTAAGCTTAGCTCATTTGCCTCCAAACCAACATATAAGCACATATATAGGATGAAAGCTTCATGATCCCTAATATACCCTAAAAAAATAAATTAGGGCTGTCACAATAGACCACCACAACTCAGCCAATTTAAGCACCATATACATCAACATAATGCTCTTACTCACCTCTTGCTTCTTCTTATGTTCTTTTCTTGATTCCTCAACTTTTGTTCTTGCAAGGTGGCTGAAAACTCCTCTTCTTCAAAAACAAAAACCATAGAAATGAAGCTAAGGAAGAGAGGAACAAGTTTCATGAAGGTCACTTGAGCCATAGATGAGGTTAAGGAGGTGAAAATCCATGTAGAAGATCTTACCTCAACTTTGTTCTTCACTTTCTCTTAGCTTGCTGAACTTGGCCGACCTGGAGAAGAGTGAGAGAGTGATTTATGATCAGTTTTTCTCTTCCCTTATCCTCTTAATATCTGACCGAAAATGTGGCCCAAAGAGAAAGAAAAGTTGTGGTGGAAAATAATTCTTTTTACACAAGCTTATGCCATGTTGAATTTGGTAATTTGATTAAGGTTTCTCTTGCCTCTTCTCTTCTTGCTTTTGGATGTGATATGGGCTGCACAAATAGAGAATTATTATTGACCAACAAGTTCTTCAAAAGGAGGAAGAAAGATTGACCAATTGCATGAACTTGCATAGCCATTAGTTACACAAATTTCTAGTTGCAATTTTTGACTTTTCTTCTTTTTTTTTTCTTTGCTTTTCATCTTGGTCAATGACTCAACTTGTTTTAATTTAATTCCTCTTCCCTTTCCTTTGTCTCCACCGAAATGTTGCACTTTGAAACACAAAAAGAATGTTGACCACTTGCTTTAAGGCATATGTGACCCATATGACCAAAGTTCCCTTGTAAAAGAGTTGCAATTTTGACCAAATTCCTCCTTCCTTCTCCTTTACCCTTTTTGGACGTTTTTAACAATATGAGGAAGGGTATTAATTTATTTTCCCATTGGTCAATCTTGATCCTTCATTTTAATCTTTATCCCATAATTAAGCTTAACTATAGGGTTTAGGCACTGATTACAACACATTCAGATCAAAATCCACATCATATACTTCAAAAGTGTTCATTTACAATAATACATCACTTTTGGAGTCATTAGTGTAATACCCCAAATTTTGAGACTTGAGGCTAGAGAATAAGCCTGAAATTAGTGGATTGCTAAGCCCCGGTTTAGCAAAATCCCAAATTGTGATTAAGAGATAATGACTCCAAAAGTGGAAGTGGTTAGTGATAAATGAACCCTTTTGGAGATTATGGTGTGAGTTGGCACCCGATGTGATTCGTATGTGATGTGAGCAGCGCCAAGATCCTGTATTTAAGCTCAATTATGGATTAACATCTAAATTGACTTAAAATAGGGGGAAGGCGCATATTGTGGCTAAATGAAAAGATGTGAAATGTTGGTGGTGATTCAGTGAGAATTACCGTAATCAGGGGCAAAACAGTAAAGTTACCGACCGAATGATCGGTTACCGAAGAGGAAACTCATTGGTAACTTCAAGATCAATAGTTGAGATTGATTTGTGCAATAGATCAAAGGGTGGAATCTCATGTGGTGTGCTCATGTGAACTCATGGTTGATGGAACAAGATTGAGACAAGTGGCAAAATGTGGACCTTTGAATTGGGTCAAGATGTCAAACTCTTCCCTCTCTCCTCTCTTCCCTTTTAGGCCGGTTTTAGTGGCCAAAAACTGACTTGCTTCATCATCTAATCATTCTCATCTCTCTCTTGTTCTCCATGAATGTCCAAAGCTAAGGGAAGGAAGAGAAAAGAATAAGGTGAGATTTGGCTTGTTTCTTGTCCTCTAATGCTTTAATACCCTTCTTTAATATTGTTCATAGTGATGAGAGCTTCATTGCTATGGTTTTAGATTTGTGAGAGGAGGTGTTTTGTGGCTTGAGGAAATTTGGAAATATGGAGAATCAAAGAATTGGTTTGGGAAAGAGGAAGAGGTGTGTATTTGAAGCCTTTTGATCTAAGTTTTGTGAGTTTTGGTTGAGCTTTGTGAATTTCGAATTTTGCCCTGATTTTCTTGTGATTTTGGATTGGATGAATTGGGTTGTGTTTTATGTTGAAAATGGTGTCATTTTGTGGTATTTAATCATTGGAATTGATTTGAATTGGATTGAACACAATGGTTGCAAAACTGGAAATTCTGTCCAGTGAGAATTCTGTCTGGGCAGTCTGCTTGTGTTGCCGGTTTGAATGGGCAAATGATGTTAGACAATTCTGAAAATTTCCAGTCTTGAAGTTCACATACCAAGCTTCAAAATGGACATATAATTTGTGCCATTTCGTTTTGTGAACTGGGATTTATGTTTGCCCAAAGTTTGAGGACGAAACTGGATTCTGTTTTGAAGCAATGTTGGATTTTGTGTCAATCTGGATTTGTGTGGTGATTTCTGGTAATGAGCCATATTTGTTCTATGAAGAGGACTTACAAATATTTCATTTGGCTTTGGGATCACCTCGTTTCGATTTTTGTGGAATTAGTTATGAATTTCCTAAGTTGCCTTGGCTGCAGCAGAAAATCCTGGCTGCAGCGCAAAAGTTTCTGTGCACGTTTTGGCCGCAGCCAGAAATTCTTGGCTGCGGCCAAAAACCTTCTGTGCGTGTTCTGGCTGCAGCCAGAGGGTTCTTGGCTGCAGCCAACCCCCATTTTCAGCATTTTGAGATTTTGAAAGGTGATTTCCAACCTAGTACGTCCCAATCCTTTAAGCTTTCGTTGAGCTTATTTTAGCCACCTAAAGGGTGTGAATGATAACCAACCTTAAGTAATATGGAAGTAAGGATTTGGAATAGAGAATAACCCTATGTCCTTGCTTTGATTATAGGGTTGATGTACGCCCTGGTTGTGGTTCGATGTTCATTTTGTTCGTGAGAAGCTATGCTGGAGCTTACGTGGAAAGAGTGTAGGGAACATATCTCTTCTGCTTGTATTTGATATATGTGTTAGTGTGTTGGTGCATGTCTTAGCTTTGCATAATTGTGAGTAATTTGAAGCTATGTTTCAATTTATGCTATGGCTATAGGTATATTGTTCGAAGCATTGAGCTTGCAAATTGTCATTGTGTTATCATGAGTTGTGTGGTGCAAGCATGTCATGCATTAAACATCTATCATACATGCATATTGATATTGTTATCCTACTGAGATTCTCTAGAATCTCACCCTCCCCTACTAACCTTTCAGACAGGGTAGTAGATCGATGATGGAGTAAGCAGCCAAGGGCGAAGAGGACTTCCTTTGGGTTGTCATTCTGGTGGTTGGTTATCATCCCAGATGGGATATTTGTATTTGGATGTGTACATATGGATGAGTATATTTGGTTATGTATTTGAAATGAGTTGTTGGATATTTGTATATGTATGAGAAAGATTTGTGTAATCCCCATATAAGGGCTTGTATGGGTGAATGTGCCCTATAAAGCTTGAGTTAATATATGGAAACCGGGATTGCCGGGATTATTTTTGTGTACTCTGATTTATTATGAATGTGATATTCCGCGTAGTAATTGTATTCGAAAAGTGATTATGAGACCAAGTTTATAAATGATTACGAAAGGTAATTGTGAAAACCCCGTCTGGTAGATGGGTTTGTAAATTGTTATTTGTTTCTTATTGGTCTCTATTTCACTTTAATTGCGTAATTCAGATATAATTACGGCAGGGAGTTACAATTAGCCCTTAATCCCATTTTTGGGTTATTACATGTGAAGTGTCAGAATTTTTTTCTGAAACTTTGCACTTGCTTTACTTTACTCTTTCACTCTCGCATCTTCATCACTTCCGTCCCCTCTCCCCTGTTCTGCGCTTCTTGTTTTTTTCTTGTTTCTCCAAATCAAATATGCTATTTCTCCTCTCCCCTGTTTCTTCTTGGTCCTTCTTAGCCTCTATTTCATCCAGACCGTTGCTAGTCGCACTGCTGGGTCTGCACTGTTCTCTCTCATTCTCTCCACAGTCGGCCTCCTCTTACCACCGTGGGTCATCTGCCTCTAAAGTTGCAGCAACAGGTTAGCTAGCTAAAACTAAACTTGTGAATGATTAGCAAAATGCATTTGATTCTCTGCTAGAATTTAAGTGTGGTTTGTGCTTGAGCTTTATCTTTGCTATTTTACTGAATTTAAGACGTACCACATCAAGTTTTAATCTTTTACGTTTTTGCATTGTTTTGAGAAACATGAAATTCTCATTAACTCAAAAATATCAGTCCACAACTTGAAGTTGTGCAAGTGCCTAATATTTATACAACTATGAGGAGCGTATTGAGCAATACGACAATACTAAACATTGAACACAGAAACACAAAACGACAACAAATAACACTAATATCAATATCCTAATTACAATACATAATAATTGTGTATGTTACTTGTCTTCACAACAAGGTGATGATTACAATTTAGATTGCAATTTAAATTTTTTTGGTTGATTTGAAGATTGAAGAATCATTATCTAATTGTTTTAAATAATTAATTTGATTTTAAACAAATTTGCATTTGCAATCTTAATTTTTTTTAATTTGATTTGATTTGAATAATATACTAATATTTTGTACTTATTGAATTATTTGAATGTTTTATTTGAAATACAATTTTCAAGATGATGTTTTGTTTCAAATTTGGTGATGATTTTGTTTGTTTTTTATTAAAAGAAGTCAGTTGCAAAGAAAACTACAAGTTCTCTTTATAAAGAAAATTACTGTGAAAACATGACTAATTTGACACTTCAGTCACTAATCAATAAAAGTATATAAGAATTCATAATTTTCTGGTATATTAAGTTATAAGTTGTAATGCAACATTGTATTTAACTAGTAAGCAGCGCATTTATCAAGGAAGTCCTCAACTATACTTGCCAATAATGTTTGTGGACTTTTCAAGCATGTAAATAATAGGAGTAGACAAAAAGTTACGGTTAATGCAATGTAATCTTATCAATTAATGACTATTATACTATGAGCCCTCAATTCCTCAGCTAAAGTTTAGTTTCGTTTAAATTAATCTGAGATGGTTTGTTATTTTGATTTTGGGATGTCTCACTTTTAAGGGGAAATGCTGCCAAAATTTTGAAAAACATGCGTGTAAAAGGCAATTCCCCGTGTTGACAATTATTCTAAACTTGAGTGTAAATGGAAATGGCATAGGTGGTAATAAAATGGATCATAGTTGGATGAATGCTCTGAGAACAAGTAAAGAATATGAGAATGGGGTTGAAAACTTTATTGAATTTGCTAGGAGGAACGTTCCAGCCAACAATGGGATATATTTTTGTCCTTGTGTCAATTGTTTAAATGAGAGAAAACGGGATGTTGAAGTTATAAGGGATCACCTACTTTGTGATGGAATAAATCTTCGATACACAAGGTGGATATGGCATGGTGAGGAAGTAACTGATTGTCCGTCGCACAAGAAGGAAGGTGTGGATGTCATAGATGAAGATAGAATGGAGAGAATGATTCACGATGTTGAGGTAGAATCCTTTGCGCAGTCGCATGAATATGACAGCCTGCGGAGTGATGTAGAGACACCGTTGTACTTTGGGTGTAAGTACACACGGCTCACAGGAACATTACATTTGATTAATTTAAAAGCAACTTGTGGGTGGACCGATAGTAGTTTCACATTGCTGCTTGAACTGTTGTGTAATATGTTTCCAGACGATAATGTACTTCCAAATCGTATGTATGAGGCCAAGAAAATCCTATTTACAATGGGTATGGAGTATAAAAAGATACACGCTTGCCCTAATGACTGTGTACTGTACAGAAAGGAGTATGAAGGAATGAGTGAGTGCCCTAAGTGTCAAACCGCATGATACAAAGTGAAGAAAGATGGTGGTTGTGGCGATGGGAGAACTAAAAGGCAACCTGTAAAAGTTTTATGGTATCTTCCAATAATACCGTGCTTTAAGCGTTTGTTTGGCACTGCAAAAAAGGCGAAGAAGTTGAGATGGCATTCGGATGACAGAATATCCGACGGAAAATATCTTCGGCACCCAACTGACTCTCCACAGTGGAAGAAAATAGATGAAATGTTCCCTGAATTTAGCAGCGAGCCGAGAAACCTTCGGCTTGGGCTTTGTACAGATGGCATCAATCCGTATGGAACTCTTAATAGCACACACAGTGCGTGGCCAGTACTCCTTATAATATACAACTTGCCTCCCTGGCTTTGTATGAAACGCAAGTATATGATGCTTTCTATGATGATTTCTGGACCAAAACAGCCAGGAAACGATATCGATGTCTACATGGCGCCTTTGATTGAGGACTTGAAGAAGTTATGGGAGGAAGGCGTAGAAGTATTTGATGCGTATAAGAATGAGTCCTTCAAGCTACATGCAATGCTTTTCACCACCATAAATGACTTTCCTGCGTACGGAAACCTCTCAGGATACAGTGTGAAGGGGCATAAAGCATGTCCGATCTGTGAAGCAGACACTCACTTCCACTAACTTAAACATGGAAGAAAAACGGTTTACCTCGGTCACAGGAGGTTCCTTCCTAGGTTCCACCCATATCGTAGGTTAAGAAAGCGTTTTAACGGCTAGCCGGAGTATGGAATGGCTCCAAAGGCATTAACCGAAGAGGAAGTTTACAGTCAGGTTGAACGTATCAATGTCTTACTCGATAAGAATCAGAAGACTTTGGGTGAGAAGAACATATGGAAGAAGATATCAATTTTCTTTGATCTTCCATATTGGTGTAGTTTTGACGTGAGACACAGTATTGATGTAATGCACGTGGAGAAAAACGTTTATGATAGCCTTGTTAGTACACTTTTGCACATTCTAGGGAAGACCAAGGATGGGATTAATGTGAGACTAGACCTTGTTGATATGGGAATAAGAGAACGGTTACATCCACAGCTAAGAGATGATGGTAGGAGGGCATACATGGAGCTAGCAGCGCATACACTATCTAAAGTGGAGGAAAGAAGTTTGTGTGGGTGTTTGCATGAAATTAAGGTACCACAAGGATATTCTTCGAATGTGAGAAGGTGTGTGTCAATGGACGATTTGAAGTTAGTGGGAATGAAGTCCCATGATTATCATGTGTTGATGCAACAATTGTTACTAGTAGCTATTAGAGGGATTATGAAAGATGAAGTTCGAAGCACTATGACAAGATTGTGTGTTTTCTTTAATGCTATCTGTAACAAAGTCATTGACACTGAAAAGCTGGATGAACTGGAAGCTGAGGGTTATATCATATTGTCCCAATTAGATATGCACTTTCCTCCTTCATTTTTTGATATAATGGTGCATTTGATAGTTCATTTGGTAAGGGAGATAAGGCTCTGCGGTCTAGTTTACCTGAGGTGGATGTACCCTTTCGAGCGATACATGAAGATCTTAAAAGGGTACTCTAAATATCCCTATCGACCAGAAGCCTCAATAGTTGAAAGGTATGTTGTTGAAGAGGCTATGGACTTCTGCAGCGATTATCTATCAGGGAAGAAGGAACAATCTCGGCATGAAGAGGGGAGGAGCAAGAGAACACGAGGACTGAAAGTGAAGACTATACCTCGTGAAGAGGTGTTGCAAGCACACCTTTATATCCTGAATAACATGGCAGAAGTTCAACCTTACATAAATGAACACAGAAAGAGATTGAAGAACATGAATCCGAGGAAGAATGACATGCAGATTACTATTGTGCAAAACAAGACATTCATTCAGTGGTTTGAGGAAAAGGTTTTGCATGAGACCGGTGTGTCTGAGACAATAGAGTGGCTAGCCTGGGGGCCTTTGTTTCAGATCATTACTTAGAGCGGTTATGATATAAATAGGTATTCTTTCCTCACAAAAGACCAAGATGACAGGAGTACCATGCAAAATAGTGGGGTGATGGTAGAAGCTGAAGACATGCAATTTTCCAGTTCGAAAGACAAAAACCCCATATTAGCATCCATGGCCTATTATGGAGTAATAGAAGAAATATGGGAAATCACTTACAACAAGTTCAAAGTTGCTTTATTCAAATGTAAGTGGGTTAGCAATAATGCTGTGGTAATAGATCAACAATTTGGATTTGTCTCAGTTGATCTTGAAAGAGTAGGTTATAGGGATGAGCCCTTCATTCTAGCAAGCCAGGCGAAACAAGTGTTTTATGTCACAGATCCCGCAAATAAAAAATTTCCATTGTACTTCAAAGTAAAAAATAGAAGCATGGTGATCCGACCTTCAACCTTGACGACACACCACCTTTCACAATTAATCCACCTACAACAAGTGAAGTAGAATTGGTAGATGATGAAGAATATGCTGTAAGAAATGATCATGGTGAAGGAATATTGGAAACAATCTAGAGTAAGAGCTTAACTTAAAAAATAGTAATGTGTGCTGTTTGTTTTATAACTAGTTTGTTTATTCATTTACTTACAATTTATTCACCTATCTGACAATGAATTTTGTGCTTACAGGAATATGGACAATTCTGGTGACTCACAAAGTGATAAGGACATTGAAATGAATAGGCCTGAACCTGATGTGAGACCTGAACCAGTTGCGAGAAGAAGGGTTAGAGGCAGTACAAAAATGCTTGCATTGGTAGCACGTCATCACATCAACAGGAGAGGTTGCATATTGCCTTTGATGAAAATATGAAACCAATTGGTCCGGAGGAAGACCATTTCATTAACTACGAAGGTTTTTTGGCTCGAAGCAAAGTTCGCATTACCTATGATAATTGGAAGTTGGTTCCACCAAAAACCAAAGACTTGATTTGGGAACAACTTTTGGTATATAAGTTTCAATACATCTGCATTATATCTTTATTCCTATCGCTTCAAATATAATTAACTTATGTTTTTACCTTGCAACAAACCTATGATGTCCCTGACACCGTGGAGATGTACAAGGAGTGGATAACGGAGGTTCGTCTATGATGGAAAGATTTCAAGAACAGACTCACACGAGAGTAAATTCGAGGGGATATAATGGGTCAGGATCCATGTCAAGAGTATACGTTTTTGTCTCCAGAGGACTGGAGGTTGTTTATGGCATCACGAGAAGATCCAAACTTTTTGGTAAGATTTCTGTCATCATAGTGTTTTATTTGAATATAGTTGACATTATTGTTTCGGTGTTCGTTGTTTTTCTTTCAAAGGCATTAAGTGCAGCAAATGCAAAGAGGCAAGCAACTAATAACTATCAACATTGCATGTCTAATGGTGGTTATCGGAAGCTTGAGCGAAAGATGATGGTAGAAGAGTTGGAGAAATTGAAGGAAGTAGCCACATCAGATCCTACCGTTGTGGTCCAGCCCCCACCACCTCCACCACGTCACAAAAAATGGAAAGCAGGGAGGCTTAAGGGTGGGAAGTACGTAAATCCAACTGTTGCTGAGGTTGCCGCAAGAATTGTAAGTAGTTAGAGCATAAGTACAAACTTATTTTTTCATATTAGGAGTGCTTACAATAACTTTTATGCTACAGGATGAACTGGAAGATCATAGTAGCCAAGGTTCATTCACTCCAAGTGGACGGATGGACATCTTGTCAACGGCGATTGGGAAGGCAAATCACCCTGGTCATGTTCGAGGGGAGGCAGTGGGAGTTCGTGTCACGAAGTATTTTGGCTAAGCCTCACATCCTTATTCATCACAAGCTGAACCCAATAGAGAGCTTGTGGCCAAGATTTGTCAGGAAGTCTCACAAGAGCTCGAGGCCAACCTTCGTGACAAGCTCCGACAAGAGCTGTTGCCAGAGCTACGTCTTGAGCTGATGCCTGAGCTACGAGCTGAAATGATGAAGATGTTTGAATCGCAGATGGCAACTACCGAGCGTAGAACCCATTCATCCCCAGCCTTCCACAGCACCAAAGGAAGTTACAACCCGGCGGAGGAACCACTTGGCGACCCTTCTCCCACTCCAGCGCAGGGAGAACCTTCCATCCTCTCTTTGGATGCCCCAGTGCTGCGTGTAGTTGCAGATGCTCTCGTTCACACAGAAGCTACTACCCACAATAATCAGCAAATTCCATAGCATTTGCGTAGGGTGACTGTGACGTTTGTTCGAGAGGGGGAAGAAGGTACAGTCATCCCTATTCCTAATGATGAGGTTACTACGATAGCTCAGGTGAGAGGATCTTTCATCCTTTGGCCTGTACATCTTATTGGCTTGTTACCACCAACACCTCCAATGGTATGAAACTACCTCACTTTTACTTGAGATGTGTTGACATCCTACTAACAGTATGTGTTTTTATGTTCTAAAAGAATGAGCAGGAAGCAGAGAAATGGCCCTTCTTAGCACGACTGCACCATATCTATAAAGGCATTCGTCAGATTGATTTGCATATGCCTACAGGGATTGTGGGCCAGGAAACAGAGTATCACTTCATAATTGATAAACAAGATCTTAAACAGTTCATTATGTTCGAGGAGCTAGATGTTGGATGGGGCAAATTTGCAATCCTGTAAGTTTTTTATTTTACATTTTTTCCTTCATTTAGTTAAGTTGATTTTAACTAGCTAATACATTCATCATTTTAATTCTATTATAGCTCCTTCCGTCGTATATGCATTGACTCTCAAAGAGTTGATTTATATGGATTCTTGTTTCCTGCACATACGACAAGGATTGGGAATACATTGAAAAGAAGGATGAACTATGTGGGCTTCACATTGGCAGAGGACGAGTA
Source organism: Inga oerstediana (assembly GCA_963210345.1). Taxonomy (NCBI): domain Eukaryota; kingdom Viridiplantae; phylum Streptophyta; class Magnoliopsida; order Fabales; family Fabaceae; genus Inga; species Inga oerstediana. The sequence continues at coordinate 61,520,755 of OY723400.1, read as the reverse complement.
TCATTGTTATCTAGCACCGATTGTTCAAGGGTACGCATTTTAATTTTGTGTATTTGAGATTTTTAATAAATAATTGCCTTGCCATCTAACTTCATTTTAATCTGTATATATTGTGATAGTTATCACTGGAGTTTGTATGTTGTCTGTCCTTGGTCCTACGTTGTTTACTGGTTTGATTCCTTAAATAAAAGACTAGACAAAGAAACTAAAAGCGTCTTCAACACGTAAGTTATTTTTTTGTATTTCATTGCTTCTTGATTCTTGACTTAATGAATTATTCTAATTTATGTTGATTTTCATGTTAATGATAGGGCATGCACGACGTATCGAGCGCTTAGTGGGCCACGCGAACGTAGAGGTGGCAAAGATCCGAGATGGTTGTTTCCAAAGGTACATAGTTTCAAAACAGGGGAGGTGGTAGGTAGACTTTAACGTTCCTCATGTGTGTAACTTCTTTAGTACAATGAGTTAAATATAATTGTAGGAGATGAAAACCCGTGTCTGATCTGGGTTAAAGAAATAGGGGTGCGCCTTTGCTAACAGCTTAAGCTTTTAGTATGATGGTTAGCACTTCGCGGTTAAGCGTGCTCAGCCAAAGGTAGTCTTAAGATAGGTGACCCCCGGGAAGTCTTCGTGCTGCGCCACTTCGTCCCTAAGGTTTGGTTTCAGAGTCAGCACAAGTTCAAATCTCACTCCCATCAAAAGGTTTGAGGACAAACCTCCTTTAAGAAGGAGGGAATGATATGTGTCGAGTCTAGAAGTAGGTGTGGATACCCACAATAGTTGGAGCCTACTTGTAGGAATGAAGAAGTAAATAAGGACTTAGTATTATTTTTCTTCACCCACAACTTCTCTACATTCATTGATCATATGATCAAAGTATGTCCCAGTCTAGGAAGGGGTGTGGATCGGATCCACAATTGTTGGAAATGGGGACCACGTGTTTGATATGGGTTAAAGGAATAAAGGTGCACCTCTGCTACCAACTTAAGCTTTTAGCACAACAGATAGCACTTCAAGATTAAGCGTGCTTAGTCAAGGGTAGTTTATGATGAGTAACCCCTGGGAAATCCTCGTGTTGCTTTACTTCATTTCTAAGGTTTGGTATCAGAGCTAGCACGGGTTCAAATCCCGCTTCCATCGAAAGGTTCAAGGACAAACCTCCTTTAAGAGGGAGGGAATGATACGTCCTGGGTTTGGGAGGGGTATCTATGTGTCAATGTGTTAAGTATCTATGTTCATTTTTTTAGTTTGTAATTATTATTTTAATTGTTGTTCAAGTGTCTCAATGTTGTGTTGTATTAGGTCAATTATCCCCTGTAATCTGGTTTAGCTTTGTAGTAATATTATTATCAGTTTCAAGCTATCTCTCTATTGCTTATTTCTAGTTTCAATTTTGTGATTAGCCATGTTTAGAAGAGGGTCATAATAGTATCTTATCAAGTAAATTATCGAAGAATATTTCTATTCTATTTTAAATTACACCTAACATAATTAATTTCATTTTATCTTGTATATTCCAATATGAAGAACCATATCAAAAGAGACTTTGAACAGCACATGGGGTAAGGCCCAGACAGGGCCATTCCACCATTTCAACCTTAAATCGTGCATAGAAGCACCTAAGTTCTGTCCCCTGTAAAAAAAATTGTCCGATTGATTAATTATTTTACTAATATCTGAATCTGTAAAATGTCAACTTACCCTATATGTGTTTAATTTGGTTTTTGTCTTTTAATCAGTATTAATACATTTGTATACTTTTTTTTTCTTATTTTAGGTGTGAATTCATGCTAGAATCAATGGTTCTAGAGCACTACTTTAATCAAAATCAAGTAAGAATGGTGAATGTTATGATTAGTCATTCTTAGTTAGAAAAGGAGTTACAGCGAGATCATCTCATGTTAGACAAATTAATAGCCAAGGATCTCAGGCAAGAGGGCAACACAAACTACCAGCAATATCCATGATTAGAGCCCCTCTTGAACAAGGGTACAGTATAATTGTTGGCATAGATAACTTTATGAACTAGGACAAGAAATTTAAGAGGACCCTAAGTGAGTCGAGCATCAAAGAAATGAACATAAATACATAACACAATGACACTCAGACACACCACTCCTAGAACTGGGACGTATCATTCTATTCTTCTTAAAGGAGGTTTGTCCTAGAACCTTTCCATGGAAGTATGATTCAAACCCAAGCTAGTTCTGATACCAATGGAAGCAGGATTTGAACTTATGCTAGCTTTGATAACAAGCCTTAGGAACGAAACAACATAGCACGAGGACTTCCCAAGCAGTTACCCATTCTAAGACTACCCTCGGCTGAGCAAGCGTAATCAAATAACACTAACCATCATGCTAAAAGCTTAAGTTGGTGGCAGAGGCACACTGTCACGCCCTTATTTGAATTTCACCTTTATCAGAGTATTCATGGAAAACGATATGTGGTTCGGTAGGTAACACAAGATTAGCATGAATATACTGATAATATGTACATGATTAAATAAATTCCCCATAGGGATTCGTACATGATCATTACCATCAATGTAGCCACACATGGCTACTTGGGTATCTAAACTCGTCCCAGTGAAACAGAGACATCTTTTCGTCTTCGTTCCACCAATACAATCCCCTCATATGATTCTCTGCATTGTTCTTAGCATATCTTCTGTCTTCTCCTGTCTAAATTGTTGGTAGGGGAGGGTGAGATTCGAGAAAATCTCAGTAGAAAACAGATACCATAATACATGCATGATAGATGCTATGTGTATGACATGTTAGCTTTAACTAGATGTTTGCCTCATAATGACATTTCTGCATACTCAATGTTTCATGTAACAAAACTATGGCCACAGCAAAACAGAAATCACTAGGAACCGATTTTGGTGCCTAAACCTGAGCTTCCAAACCTTAAAGAACATAAAGGAGTAGCTTAAGAACGGAGTTATACGCATTAGGAACCGATTTACCGAAGAAATCACTAGACCCCGAACCCGATCCACACCCCTCCCAGACCCAGGACTTATCATTTCCTCCCTCTTGAAGGAGATTTATCATCAAACATTTTGATGGAAGCGAAATTTAAACTTGTACTAGTTCTGATACCAAAACGTAGGATTGAAGTGGCCCAGCATTAAGACTTCCCAGGGGGTCACCCATCCTAAGACTACCCTCAACTGAGCACGCTTAACTGGATGGGTGACCGCCTGGAAAGTCATCATGTTATGTTGCTTCATTCCTAAGGCTTGGTATCAGAGCCAACACGGGTTTAAATTCTACTTCCATTAGTATCCAAGCTAGCACGGGTTCGAATCCTGCTTCCACCGAAAGGCTCTAGGACGAACCTCCTTTAAGAGGGACAGAATTATACGTCCCAGGTTTGTGAGGGGTGTGTCTGTGTGTCATTGTTATGTATCTATATTCAGTTATCTATGACTTGGCATTGCTTACCTATTCAGGATATTTGTGTTCAATTATAGAGAACTATAAGGGACAGAATGATATGTCCCAAGGCTAGGAGGGGTGTGTCTGTGTGTCATGACTTGGCGTTCTAAGTTAGAAAAGGAGTTACAGCAAGATAATCTCATGCTAGAAGACTTGGTCACTGAGGTTCTTAGGTTAGTAGGGTAATACAGACCACTAGCAATATCCATGATTAGAGCCCCTCTTGAACGAGAGTATGATATAATTGTTGGCATAGATAACTTTCTAAACTAGGGAAGGATATTTGAGAGAACCCTAAGTGAGTTCAAAGATAATGCACAATTAGACAATAGTAGCTTTATGCGGCTTGAAGATACAAATCATAGGTTGGAATTAGAAGTTAAGAACTTAGAAAGGAATTTAGAATTTTATATGGTTAAAAAGCTTAAAGAGATCTTGGACAATGAAGCAAAGCTTCTTGTTGCTCCAATTAAATGTTGAAGTTGTGAGGGGTGAATTAGAAATAACGGAGGAACTAATGAGCGATTATGAATCAAGGGCTGCAGAACAGGGCTTCATGGGTGCAAATGAGATGGTAGCATACTTACAGCTGCAGTAGGTCTGAGCATCCTTAGAAATAACAATGGATGTAGATTTTTGAATCAGAAGGGCAGGAATCAAAGTTGCGACCCTTTCTTTACCAACTACGTATACATGTCTATCTCTAGCTATACTCTTTCAATTCTATGTATTTTTGAGTTTGTATGTTTAAGAAGGAAGAAAAGAACTAATCTTCGGTGCAATTTTCTAGTATAGGTTGGTTGGGTGCAATTTCCCTATCAGTATTCTATATCAAGACCAAGAGAATGTCTTTTGCAATATAAGAAGTTTTCTCATATTATATCTTTGGGTTAAGGTCCAAAAATACACGAGTTTTTTCCAAAATTGCATCCAACACCAAATGCTTTTTTTAGGGGTAAAAGTGACATGACTTTCAAAATGGGTGCAAAAGTCACAGTTTCCATTATCTTGAGGACATTGACCGTGAGTTTGAACTTTTTTGACTGAAAGGGTGAGTTGGAACATGACATGGATGAATAATATTGCCTATGGCAGCGGGTCTTGTTGGAGCTCATACTAGACTAGAAAGGAACCCATGAAATATGTGAAGAAGAAGAAGATGATGATGATGATGATATGCACTAGTGTATGACGGCGGAGGCTAGAGAAAGGTGAACAAAACCCCAGTTAACCCACTACAATTAGCCATCACGACACATTCAGGATGATCGCCGCTTAGATGAGGCCCCACCTCACCTTTAGCTTTAGCACCCAACTCATCGCTGTGTGAACCACCAACACTGCCACCGATATCCACGCAATCACCATAATCCTACTCTGCACCTATAAGAATTTTTGGATATGAAAGTTCTTTGCATACTCGAACAGCTGCTGGATCTTCAACACCACTAACACCCCAGCTACCTCTAATATTGCCTCCATTATTTGCCCTACTGCTATCAGGATTTGCCTCGCTAAGATTTACAATAGACATAGAATCAACACCGTTGTGTCCAGAATCACCCATAACCGTCACTATAAGCATGCCTACATAGCATCTCTAGCACACTTCCCATCCTAAGTTGTTCGCATTCAAATTCAAACTCAAAATCAAAATCAAATTCAAACTCAAACTCAATTGAAACCAAAATTACTTGATTCTCTGACTAACTTAAAGTTGAAGAGAGCAGTTTCTAGATTTTACCATTACGCTGAAGCAAAAGCCGACGGTGACAGAGTTCTCAACAAAGACGGTGGGAGTTGGTTGGTGCTGCATGATCGGCAAGGAGCTTAGTAATAGAGCTGAAGGAGTATTGAGAAAGGGAGGTGAAAATGGCTAAAGCCCGCGAGCTACCAGATCTTCTTGGACTCGTTGAACAAATGCTCCAGCTAACACAAAAATGGCAAAACTAACAGCAATCATCTTCAACTAACGGAAACTGTGATTTTTGCACCCATTTTAAAAGTTCATAGTCACTTTTGCCCCTAAAAAAAACATTTGGTGTTTGGTGCACTTTTGGAAAAAACTCGAGTGTATTTTTGCACCTTAACCCTATATCTTTTCATCATTTAATTAGTTAGTTAATGGAATCAATCAGTAAATATTTTAATTTGTGCATTTATGATTTTTTTTACTTATCATCTTGGGTTCTGCTATATTGGTTAACTGGAGCTTAGTATTATCATCAGTGGTTCTATGTAGGATAAAATTTTAAGTTTATAATTCCAATTAAAAATCAGAAGGAATAAATTACAATTTAGTCAATTTAATTAATTGGTATCAGTTACATATAATTAGTAATGTAGAATAAAAAGAAATCATAAAAAATTAAAATAACACACACTTAATGCACAAATGTATAAAGAATGAGTGGAAGATTATGTAACATAAATAAATTATAAAATAATACGATGGTAAATAATAAAATACTGTAGTAAATAGTAATAAGATAATAAATACATATAAAAATAAAGTAAATATATTGACAAATATCCAAATGGTTTTAGTTTTAAACACCTTTTGTAATTGACGGTGTATTTTTATATACCAATAAACTATTCTTAGTCATATAATTTCCCAAAAAAATTTTCCAACAAAAATCAATATTTCATCAAGTTAAAAATATTACTCTCTCTGGTCCTAAATAAAAGACAAATTTGACTTTTTTTGGAGACATTAATAAAGCTAAATAAGTTACTTAATTATATCATATGTTATGTATCCTGAGATTATGTGTCAGTTTATTAGTCAAACTAATTAATTTGGAGAAAAAAATAAAAATAAAAATACTCTAAAATAATTTAATTAGCTTCCTTAATCTCTCCGAAAAAGTCAACTTTGTATTATATTTAGGACTGAAGCTAGTAACAGTTAATTAGGGGGATTTGTTAACCAAATCCTTCTTTTCAAGAACAAGACTTTTCTTCATCTTCCGTTTGTGCACACACCACACTTTTTCCATTTTTGTTTTGAAAATACAGCAAACGAGTGATTTAGGTCATGATATTTCGTGGAGAAATATTCCACAACCTAAGTTCAAAAACCAGTCCAAGATCATAATTTTTAGATGTGTTCGTTAAGAGATACAACTTCTCTAACAAGATAAAAGGGAAGTTTTATAGTAAGATCATCAATATTTTATGATAGTGAATGTTTTGCTTTGAATGGACAACATAAGCATAAAGTGGAGGTAACTGAGATAAGGATGCTAAGATGGATGAGTGATCATACAAAAAAGAATAAGATTTGGAGTGACATCTATTGAAGAGAAAATTATAAAAAAATCATTTGAGATGGTTTGAACATATTCAAAGAAGACCATTGGATGTGCTAGTGGAGAGTTGATCAAGTGGTATAGAATCATTTAAAAAGGGTAGAGAAAGACTGAAGAGTTCAATGAAGTTATTGAGCGAGATCTTTAAATTAACAATTTAACTAAAGATTTGGAGTGTTGATAGAACACAATGACGTCGTCCAATTTATATAGCCGACCCCACACCTAGTGAGATCAGACTTTGTTGTTGATGCTATGGTTGTTGTACATTAAGAGATGATTTTTTGAAATTCATCCAAAAATCTGGAAAATGATTTTTGAAAGTCACTTTGCAGTTTGGGAAAGAACACTTTTGGAAAAGCTATGTCAAAGAACAAAGAGAGAATTTATAATTTTTAAATCTAAATCATCAAATTCAAGTATTGTTGAACCCAATCGAGGTAGCTCTCTCCAAGGAGTTTTCTACATTTACATGGACTCAAACTCAATATATCATGATTAAGCGATCAAAGCCCCTGTAATGAATTGGCAAAAAGATTTGGAAATTGCGCTTGAGGGTGGACTGGCAAAGAAGAGAACAAGTGACAGCTATGCAGTCTGCGAATCACATTTGAGCCCTCCATGGATGAAAACTTAACCCAATTCAATGGAAATTTCATTTACTGCAGAAGAAGACTTTATATTATCATTTTCACAACAATGCTTCTTCTTACAGAGCTGAGATAACGATCCAACAATGTCCCTCATGGAAGGTCGATCTCTGGATGCTTCATTGACACATTTCAAAGCAAGAGAAGCCATATCATTAAGCCTGTGCACATCATATTTTCCATTAAGCTGTAAATCCACAATTTCTTCCCATCCAACCTCACTCTCGGCTTCCATGGCTGCCTAATTGATCATCACCAGGAAGAGATATTATGGCAATGCTGCTATAATATTTAATGGTTATGGATAGATATGTAATAGATAAAAATCTTATAATATTTAATGGTTATAGATAGATATGTAATAGATAAAAATCTTATAATATTTAATGGTTATAGATAGATATGTAAAAGATAAAAATCTTGCAACTTTAAATGCAGTTCAAACTTTAGAGGCATAGGCCTAACCTATTGTCTACATCAAATGCATAGTAATTAGAACAGTTCACATATGCATATCAACATATCAATATAAAGGATAAAATCTATAACAAATTGTACTATTTACAAACCATTAATAATATGCTCAACTTTCAGCACAAGAAAATGTGTTTTATAACATAGTACTGCTTTATTGATAGCATAAAGATTTTTCATGTGTCAATGACAGAAAAATAATAAAAACTACTCCCACATGTCCTAAATATAAGATAAAGTTGATTTTTTTGAAAAAATTAAAGAAGCTAATTAAATTACTTTCGAATATTTATATTTATATTTTTTTCTCCAAGCTAATTAGTTTGACTAATAAACTGATATATAATCTAAAGATACATAACATATGATATGATTAAGTAACTAATTTAGCTTCCATAATCTCTCCAAAAAAAGATAACTCTGTCTTATATTTAGGACTGAAGGGAGTATTATATATGCATATGCACCCTGACATGAGCTCACATCCCAAATAGCATTAGCACTTACTAGTTTCACATATTCCATCAGGCCCTGCTGCGGATTCCTGCCAGTAATCAATTCAAAGAGCAGCACGCCAAAACTATAAACATCACTTTTCTTCGTAAAAGTTTTTGCAGACATGTATTCAGGATCAAGATAGCCAAAAGTTCCTTTGACATGAGATGAACGACGTTTAATCATCTCTAGTCTAGAAAGCCCAAAGTCAGTTACCTGCTAAGCAAATAATACATGCTGAAGTGTTGTATTAAGAGAAAAGAATATTTGCAGCATAATGTTCACAGAAACAAGGATCATACCTTGGCTCTCATAAACTAGTCCAGCAGTATGTTGGAAGATTTAATGTCACGGTGAACAACAGGGGGAGAAGCCTTAAATATGGAGTTCAATGAATAAGAAACCAAAACTAAACCGATTACAAGGCTCTATATAAATGATTTGTACAAACTCCAACCATAAAGAAATAAGTATATTATGTACCCCATAATGTAGATATTCCAGTCCCCTTGCAACATCTAGTGCTATCTGAAATCTTGCATCCCAGTTTAACAGCTCCTGATTTTCGCCTAAATCTTCAACACATAAAATAGTTATAAAGGCGTCAAATAAATCTTTCATTAAGTCATTGATTCATGAGGAACAAGGAGATATCAAAATATTTTTTTAAGCTCTCAAAGAAAAAATGAATTTCATTTTTCCAAGTGGAAAAGATTATATGAATAGGCAATAAATGGTCAAGTGAAGCAGGTAAGTGATTGGATTTCAGGCCAACATATAACCACCCAGTATTTTCCTTTCTTTTTATAACATACAACAATTCAGTCTGATTACGTCTTGTAGTAGTTTTAAATTTATGAGTGACAAACCTATAGAGATTTGAAAAACGGCAAGAGGAAACCACAAGGTGTAACACCAAACCATGCTTCCAGAATGTACAAATATACTTTGGTTAAGGTAGTTTATTTCCAAGAAATATATAATAGAGACCAACCTAAAATTTTCTGTTTGTGAGTTTTTTTTTGGGGGGGGCGGGCGGGCGAGAAAACCAGGGAGATCACTCCATGGCTCCCAACGTCAAACAACGAATCAACAATAAGTGAAAAAAGGGCTGACACACCCAAATTGGAGTTCAAAACAAGAACCATTACAAATTAAAAATATCTGAGGTCGACATAAATGCTAATTAAAGTTGGTTATAACTTTCGAAGTTTAATAGGTCAATCTTTTTTGGGTCTACTTCTTCTATTATTCACCTTTTATGACGAGTTCTAGTCATCTCCGGTTGATTTTTATCTCTTATGTACCAAAGAAATTGCATCTGTTTCCATTTTCGTAGTCTCCAACTCCATTTTCCAAACAAGTTGTCATTTCTTTTTTGTCAACTGAAGCTAACTCTGCATTTAAGTTGGCAATTTTATTCCCTTCCTTGTTTTATTACATATCAACCATATTATTATCATATAACCTGTTCAGATTTATGTGCTTCCAACAACCTAAAGTAGTTATATTAAGTATTCGTTGGCAAAAAGTTCTTCCCGCTCATCTGCAAATGCCATGATTTTTATAGTAGAGAGCAGAAAGCAAGAAGGTTTCTGCTAAAGCATAAAACCATTAATATGAGGTTCTTTTCACTTCTTTAACTTATAAAGTCAATAGCAGATGAAGAAATTAACAACGAATGTTAAGCTTAGCATGTCCATTATTTTAAACTTTATGAACAGCAGTGACAGAAAACAAATAACTTCATGCACCTAGTAGAAGAATGCCTACAAATAACATCAAATATGCAGCATTCAAGCAAATAACTACAATAACATACTTGTAAGAATACTTTGGAATTCCGCATGTAGAACCAACATCCTTCCTCTGAAGTCCTTCCAACGAAAGGGGCATGTTACCCCAGTCAGATGATACGGATGACTCCAGCCCCACATTTGAGCTTGACAATGATGCACCAGAATCAACTACCTTGACGCGAACAGGGATGTTTCCTGATTTCTCAAAGCCATTGGTATAGGAACCAATCTCAAATGTGTTTATTCCAAATCTTGATGCATTACAATGAAAATCTCACACCTATTTATACTAAAATCACAACCTTATAAATTCTTTAAAATAATGCAAAAGTCAGACATGACAACCATTCACCAACCCCTCTGTCGTCGTTCCTTGTTTACAACATCAGTGCATACATCACATGCAATATTTTCATGTCAACGTTGGCTGCTCTGTTCACATTCTCTCTGTTCTATTTCATTCCCCCGTGGTTGGACAGAACTCGTCCTCGAGTCAAAATCAACATCATCAATATACGGAGTTAGATCCGCAACATTGAAAGTGGCGGAAACACCGTAGGCACCAGGCAATTCCACTTTGTAAGCATTATTGTTAATTTTCTGTACTATCTTGAATGGTCCATCGGCTCGCGGAGATAACTTAGTGTTTGGTTGTTTAGGAAAACGTTCCTTCCTCAAATGTATCCAGACCAAATCCCCTACATTAAAGACTTGATGTTTTCGATGCTTGTCTCGTTGTGCCTTGAGTTTCAAATTCTGCTTCTGAATCTTATTACAGACCTGCTCATGTAATTTCTTAATTTCCTTGGCCCTCTGGTCCGTATTAACACTATATTGTTACTTATCAGAAGATGGTGTCAAATCAAGTGGGCTGAGAGGACGGGTGCCATAAACAACTTCAAATGGACACTTTCCAGTTGCTTGATTGACTGAGTTGTTGTAAGCAAATTCAACTTGAGCAAGAATAAGATCCCACTGCTTCAAGTTCTTTCCAACAAAACTTCGTAAAAGATTTCCAAGAATTCTGTTAACAGCTTCTGTTTGTCCATCAGTTTGTGGATGGCTAGCACTGCTAAACTGAAGTTTTGTTCCCATCTTTTTCCATAAAGTCCTCCAGAAATGGCTTACAAACTTGATGTCTCTATCAGAGGTGATGGTTTTTAGAATTCCATGGAGACGAACAATCTCCTTGAAATACAAATCTGCAACTTGAACCGCATCATTAGTCTTCTGGTAAGGAATGAAGTGAGCCATTTTTGAAAAACGGTCAATAACCACCATTATAGAGTCATTTTGTCTCTGGGTCTGAGGTAACCCGAGGACAAAATCCATACTCACATCCTCCCAAGGTGCTTTGGGTACTGGCAATGGCATGTATAACCCAGTATTTTGGCTTTTGGATTTAGCCAAGTGGCATGTTCTACACCTTTGGATATGCTTGTTGATATCCCGGTCAAGTCTTGGCCAATAGAAGTTCTCCTTTACTAAGGCTATAGTTTTATCTCTACCAAAATGACCAGCTAATCCGCCATTATGTGCTTCCCAAATTATAGCTTCTCGTAGTGAGCAACGAGTGTTAGATATGAATAGTTTTGATGATGTTAAATATAGATGTTAAATATGAGCAAAAAGTTTGTATGATATAATTATCTTCTACATTGACTAACTACTATATTTAATGTTGCATATTTTGTAGATTAGTCATAAACCCGATTGTGGGTTGATGTTATAATTCCTCATATGTGGAGAATGATTATCAAGAAGAAAATTCAAGAGACAAGGGATTGAAGAAAGAAGGCATTGTAAGAACTAATAGGAATATCAAGCAAAGATTGAAGATATTCAAGAAGATATCTAGTTGGTTTATGAAGAACGATCATCAATTCAAGAAGATATCTAGTTGGGTTATGAAGAATGATCATCAAGTAGCAAAATAAGAAGAAAGAGATTGAAGAAAGAAGAAGAAAGAGATTAAAGAAAGAAGAACTTGCAAGATCACATGAGAATATCAAGATCCAAGCTATTAGAAGTGATATCGGAGGTTTCTATGGTCAAACGGAAGTTGGAATGAGTCAATACGAAGCTAAAATGATGTATACGGAAGTTATGGTGCCTCCAGGGATGATTACTCGAGTAATCACTTGAGTAATAGGGTACTGCCTCATTTTGGAGGTGATTACTCGAGTAGCTACTCGAGTAATCTGCCGGGTTATTTGATGAATTACTCGAGGCGGCACTTGAAGTAAATGGCACTCTGTTTTCGCGCGGCAGAATAGAGGTTCGGTATTTTGATGATATCTCTCCAACCACATGTCGGATCGAACTAAAACCAGTGGGATTGGAAACTAGACTTCCAACACGAACGTTTGACACCACGATCACATTCAAAGGAGGTCAGATGAGAGAGATATAAGCCTCCAAAGTTGACACATGAATCTGAGTCATATTCCAGGACAGCTTTGGTATTTTGGACATACCTCGCAAACTACACATCGGATTGTAACGAAACTGGTGCAATATCAAAGTAGACTCAAAGAGCTTTCCATGGATATAAAATTTGACATATTTAAGGTTATATTCTAATAGGTATGCCATCTGGAAGTTGTTGCTCGTGATTTCAAGATTGTCTAAGAATAGTAGATACTCTTTGGATCATAACTTTCTGTACACAACGAGTTTAGAGCTGATTTTTATTGCATTGGAATGTAGATAATGAGGGCTTTCCGATGATATATAATTTGCCATGTTTCGAGTCAAAATCAAGAATTCACTTGAAGGCACCACTCGAGTAACTAGTTGATAACAAAAGACTTTACTTGAGTAGGTACTCGAGTAATCACATAGAAAAATTCCAGTTGCTCTCGGCCTACCAACATTACTCGAGTAGGTACTCGAGTAATCAAATAGAAAACTTCCAGTTGCTCTCGGCCTGCCAATATTACTCGAGTAGGTACTCGAGTAATCAAATAGAAAACTTCCAGTTGCTCTCGGCCTGCCAACTTTACTCGAGTCAGTACTCGAGTAAAGAGACAGAAACTTGAAGAGAACTTCAAGTCGAACTTCAAGTTACTACCCGAACTTCAAGTCGAACTTCATGTTACTACCTGAACTTCAAGTCTAACTTCAAGTTACTACCCGAATCTCAAGTCAAACTTCAAGTTACTACCCGAGTACGCAGAGTTATTTGGAAGAGAACTTCAAGTTACTACCTGAGTAAGCTATGCAGAAAATGGAAGGCCACTCGAGTAGCCACTCGAGTAACCTGTGAAGAAACTTGATGTTTACTCGAGAAAAACAGAACAACGTCCCGAAGATTCTGGAAATCAATGGAATGATCATATAACTCATTCTTCTTGCTTTTAATCACTCTAATACTTCATCATATTAGTGTTTAATGTATTTCTCCAGGAATACAATGAAGATATGATGTGAAGAGTCAAAAGGTGAATTTACGGAATCGGAGCGTCAACGTTCACAACGGCTAGTTTTCAAATTGAAGAAGCCAAACTCCAACGGATATATTGAAATGCTCAAACGGTCATCAACCTTCATCAACTATAAATAGAAGAGCATTCAGAGTTCAGAACACCAACGAAAACACTACAACGAGAAACACGCAAAGATAATGAATCATCTACTCCAACCTAACTACTCTCTGTTCTTATCCATTTTCTATATCATGTATATTTGAGAGAGAGAGACTATTTTCGTTATGCTTCAGTATTCATCTATTCACTTCTAAGAGAGAAGATTGATTGTAATCTTTCATCATCAAAGTTGTATCCTTACGGTGTGTGTAAGGAGAGTAACTCGGTTGTAACCTTACGGTGTGCAAGGGGGAGTAACTCGGTGAGAGATTTGTAAACGGCTTCGCAAGTGCCTAGCTAAACTTGTGGGATTGTAAAGGCTTTTCTTGTGCCTGGATTAAACAAGAAGATAGTGGATTTGAAAATCTCAGGAGGAGCCTGGGGACTGGACGTAGGCCATCGCAAATTAGACTGAACCAGGATAAATCACAGTTTGCACACTCTCTTCCTTAAACTCTTATATTTCCAGGATATATAAACTGTTGATTTATGATTCATTACTTTCATATTTATTACTTCCTCTAAAATGTAAAAAGATTTTCAAAGTTCTTAAGATTTTTATCTTACACCCAATTCACCCCCCTCTTGGGTGTCAGCCGGTTCTAACAACGAGGAATGCAAAGAGTTTTTCCTTTGAATAAAAATCCTTCTTCCCTGTAATACTGCTGAAAGGGTTGAGATTCAGTGGCACTCCAGGCACCCTGGAAATCTGGATCATCTTGATACAGCTCTTTTATAGTTTCAAAGCCTACTACTTTGGTTTGCATAGTTGTTAACAAAGCATGGCGACGACTAAGCGCATCAGCTACTGAATTTAGGATTCCAGCCTTATGTTTGAGTAAAAATGGATAGGTCTGCAACATTTCACTCCAAGCGGCATGCCTTCGATTGATCTTCTGTTGAGAATTCAAATGCTTGAGTGATTCGTGATCAGAATAGAGAATAAACTCTTTATGTAATAGGTAGTGGCTCCAATATTGCAAAGCTCGAACAACAACATAGAATTCTTTATCATAGGTAGAATATTTGAGCTTAGCATCATTAAGTTTCTCACTGAAGAAAGCAATTGGGTGGCCTTCTTGACTGCTAGAGATATTTGGGATACTCTTGATTCTATTTATACTTCTAACAATTGTGTTGAAGTTGAAGGCATTGATAGTTCATGTGAAACTATAAGTTGCATATCTATGGTGCATGAACAATTGGAAGTTAATGATGAAAAAGGAGAAATCATAGAACATTTCCATGATCCGGTCAACATAGAAGAACAAGAGGAAGATGATTCCCAAGAAGAGCTCATTACGGATGAATTTGATGGTCATCCTCTAGAGCTCAAGATGCACATATGGTAAACAATTCTAATTCTTTTGGAGTTATTTTGAAAACTGATTTTCAAAGTTTGCATAAAATTGTTTCTCAACCAAGTATTGATTATATTATAAAACGCAAAAATGTTTTTAACCATGCTGGAAAGTTTATTGGAATGAAAGAATGTTCAAATAAAATTTATTCAGGTTTTTACTCTCTTGACCGACACAATACTTGCATAAAATCTCATAATGCATATCATCAAATTATTTGCAATTATTGTGGTAAATCAGGTCATATTTCTCACACATGCTATATTAGAAGAAATTCTGATGTGAGGAATAAATTTGCTTGGATTCCTAAAACGCAAGTGAGTTCAAATGCTAACGTTCAAGGACCCAAAGCAAAGTGGGTACCAAAATGTCCATATGGTGTTTCATGTGTGCAGATTGATCCTAGAAAAATTGGACAAAAGGGTAATGAGAAAATGAAGAAGATTCCAAGAGTTCCTAATGCACCTAAATGGAGATTCACATCAATTAGGAGAACTCTCGGATCACCCATTGCTGGAATTGTAAAGTTTAACCACAAAGAAAGGCAATGGAGAAAAGGAGTAAGTTCCACCTCAAGAATGAACTACCATAGAATACCATTCAACTATCTTGAGGAGAACAAGAAAAGAAGGATCCCTCAAGCATCAAATAAAAGGCTCCTGGAGTCTATATATTTTGAGAGAAGGTTATTAGCACCCAAAGTAAGATATTCAAAGTATCAACATCATAGAAAAATGCAGTGGGTAAGCAAAAGCAATCTTCCAAGTATCTAAGGCAAAGGTACACAATGATAAAACCGCATATGTTATTGTCTGTAATATTTATTGAGGTTTTAGATTTTGGAATCTTAGGAATGAACATTGCAAATGATTTTGAAATTATATTTTCACATCCCTTAAAAAGGCATTTAATAGATTTATTTATAAAGGGATTGTAATGCTCAACAGGTTAATTCTTTATGCATATATAATGATTTGAAAAGAAAATATTTCTCTTATGCATAAAGACATATTTAATTCATTATGCTCAATTGTATCAAATTAATTATATTCTTAGAGCATGTGAATTATGATTCCTATAAGGTAACCATGAGTGGATCCAAGTAAAATTGGATACCAAAGGAAGAAAAAGATCTATAAGGTTTTGTAGGAAGAAGAAAGGAAGAGCTTCATCTCCAGATTATGACTACATAAGATTTCACTCAAATCTTGGTTGGACCTTGAGGCTACATCTTAAATGTGTAAACAAAAGGATGCATTATTTGAGGCAATACTACAAGTGCCTAGCTAGCAATGAAGGAAGAGAAGACGCACAGTGAAGCATCACTCAAGTAACCAATCAAGTGATCATCATCACTGCGTAACAACTCAGAGTGAATGTTCAAGTGATAACACCAACTGGAAGATTGGAAGGTAAAAGTCAAGGAATTATGCAAAATGAGCTCCAAAGGATAATTTCTCAAGTAATTACGAGATTACTTGAGCACGGTATTTTCTTCTTTACTCTTACCCGATATTATGGTTATAAAAATTATTTATTTGAGTAATGAATAATTTGCTCATTATTACATACCATTAGCAATCAATCATGTATGGGTTTCAAATTGTTTTTAGATTGCTAAATGGACTGAAAGTGAAATTGTGCATAATCTTTCTATTTATCTGAGTTTCAAAATGCACATTTCAAAAATGTACTTAGATTCCAAATTCATCTTGTTTATAAAAATGCATACATATTATTTGAAAATTATTCATAACTTGTTTGCATTTAAATCGGTTTCAAAATTGGAAGTTAATATTTATGTATACTGAAAATCAGAAATGCTTCAAATTCTTCCACCAGAGTATTTCCCCATAATTGACATATTGATCATTGATTTTAAATGTATTATCCAATGCTTGAACTCCTCAACCATTATTTTCTAACAAGTTAGACCTTATGTCTAACAAGTTAACTATCTATATGAGTTTTAAGTGTATTTCCTAGAAAAGAATCTAATATGTGAAAGCTTTATGCCTATTGCATAAATATTTGGTTGGCCATGTTATTCCTAGCATTATGAATGTTCATTAGTGCATTGAATCTTAATACATTAACCATTATTGTGGAATAACTTACCAGGATAATATTCTAGAACTCTAGTCATTTGGATCAATGAGTATGTGTTTCATCATCCATAAATTCTTATACTCATCTTGTTGCTCAAATGCATTACCATTTGTCTTCATCCATTCTTCGAGTCACTAGATCCTTCTATTCGAATTCTTGAGTTTAATATCCCTATTATTCAAGACACATATCTAAAAGTCAAGTTTATCTCTTGGTCAATAGCAAAGTCATTGTGTTTATATACATCCTTGAAATTAAGCCTTTTTGGCTAATTCATTTTCAATATGACTTTTGCTCTTGAGAAAATTCTCAAACATGTTAAACTCCAATGTCTAACATGTTATCTTAGTTGTTCTCTAAAAAGGAAGCTTTCTGGTATATGTATATTTAAACTGTTAACTTTCACCATTTTCAACATAAACATTGATTATAAACATATTTCAAAGATGAGTTTTGCATATATTCAAAATCTCAATTTTACAATGCATTGTTATGATTTGAAATTACATCTGAAATTTGAAACAATGTGCATATCTCATGATCATTCTTGGAAAATTTGATTTCATTCATGATTTATCATTTCATAATAGTTGGTCATTATAAATAGATTTTCAACTCTCTTTGATCTGACTTACATCGATTGCTTGAAAATCTTATCAATGACATATATTATAAAGTGTATTTACAAATTGTCATTGATCTTTGAAAATCATCATTCTTGGTATTATTTATTCGTTGCCCTTTATGATACAATTTCTTGAATTTATTTAATTGGGTAAAATTATATTCAGGTATTTGTTAATTATTATACTCTTTGCTCAAATATCATATGATTCAGTTGTATAATAGCATAAGAATTATAATATTTGATATTGTATGGACCCAAGAGAAAGTTGGGTACCAAAGAGCATATACTTTTGCAGGATTTAATCAAAATGCTCTACTTTTGGATACAAAGATCAGAGGCTAATAGAGAAGGCATGACTGACAGTGTTGCAATGTGAGCAGAAGCAAAATCTGTGGTCTCACTCAAGTGACACCACATCACTAGCAAGTAACTAGCTAGTGATGCAGCCAGAGAAAGAAAAAGAGGAGGAAAATCTCTTAGGTGAACCTAGATGAGATTCCTCTCAAAGCAACTCAAGGCCAAGAACAAGTTTAGCCAATATGAATCTTTGTTGCCTACCCACCTTCCTTATTGTTCCAAGGTGATCAGAAGATATTCAGAGGAAGATGCTGAGATACACATAATCATCAAGCTTGGTGAGCCTATGTGGATTCTCAACTACAATCCTAGCTCTATGTTTTCCCAAATTATATGATATATCTATACTAGAGCTTTGGTGATCAAGGCCAATTCAATCGCTTTATGAAAGGATTATCACACAATAGCCTATATTATTAGTGAGAAGGAGAGGAACGTCGGAAAGATCATGTCTTTCAAAGAACAAGAAGTATATATATACTTTTACAGGACTTACTCCAAGTAATCTGAAATTACTTCAAGTAATTCGCAATTACTCCAAGTAAGTCTGAATCTCACTCCAAGTTAACACAAGAAGCATAGAGGATGAGAGCTGAGACTTCAAGAATAAATGAGAGACAACACTTTGCTAGAGCTGGTCTCCCTGGTCCTTCATTCTTTGGTCCATCTGTCCAAGGCTATCTGAGAAAGGAGCTCAACAATCACACAGAGCTTGCTACAAACAATGTTGAGTTTATCACTTCTGTGAATGGCAAGATTAGAAGACTCTGTGATTTGATCAACCGGAACTTCAAGGCCTTATTCTGAGCTCATCTTGGTATCCTAACGTACTTACAGAAGACTTCACTTCATAATCTCTCAGTACTAATCACATCATCATATAGTGAGTATCCAACGATGCAACAATAGACTTCAGAGGATTATAGCTCGAGTGATTACGAGATTACTCGAGTGAGGTATTGTATTCTTTAATTCAAATTCTTTGAGTTGCTTCACTCAAAGTGAACACTTGAGTAATGACTCAAGTAATACAGGGTTATAGCCTTAAGACCCTGACTAGCATCATCATTTTTCAAAACTTGATTTATCTTTAATCTTCATATTTTCATAATCATTCTCTCTTCAAAATTTCCAATGATTTTACTAATCCAAGAGAGTTATTAATTGTATTGCTTACAAAGATTTTCTTTAAGCCATGCATTCATTAAGGGGGAGCTTCACATTCACATGTGTTTTATATCTTAAAAGCTCATCTCATTTATTGAAAGAAAATCCTTTTAACATACTCATCTGAATTCACTATCTTTTAATTAGTTTTGATGATAAGTTACTCTTATATTTTCCTTTCATGATCTTAATTTTTAACATATCATGTAGAAAGGATGACTTTGATTTGTGCAATAAATTTAATACTTGATTGCACCAACCATTCTCCTTGCAAGAATGTTTTTATTTATAACAGGAGAATTTGTTCTATGCAAGATCATTCCTCAGCACACTTAAAGGAGCATATATGATGACATATGCTTTAACAATCAATCAAGGGAGATATATTGGCTGCAATATTCAAAGCAATAAATACATATGCCAATACAAATGAGCATTAAGCATGCTGAACAGAAGCTCAACTCAATTGGAAATCTTGGCAACAACATGAACATACATCAGAGTTGCATAGCAAGATGTGTGGAGAACACAACATCATGAACTAGCATTGCTAAAGAATAAAACAACGGCCTTCATGGAGCGCTTCATCATTTTCTAAAAACTACATGAGCATTTTTAAACCCTCTCTTTATATTTTGAGCTTACTTTGCCTATCCTTGATTATGAAAGTTTTTCTTGAAAACCTTTCCAAATTGTTTCAAATGTGTTTTCATGAAAACCATTTTTCATTTACATCAAATTATAAATGAAACTACTTTCAAAACGGGGGAGAGAAACTTGTTTTCCTGATGCATTTATTTTGATTAATGGGGAGAATGACATTTCTCATTTGATTTCATATTTACTTCTCTACAAGTCTTTCTTCTTTATACTTCAAACTTTTTGCTGATGTCAAATAGGGGGAGAGAAAGGCAAGAAAAATATATTGTTCTTACTTAGTTTTTATAACTCATACATATTTTTCTTGAAGGATTTATCATAATCAAAAAGGGGGAGAATGTTAGATATGAATAGTTTTGATGATGTCAAATATAGATGTTAAATATGAGCAAAAAGTTTGTATGATATAATTATCTTCTACATTGACTAACTACTATATTTAATGTTGCATATTTTGTAGATTAGTCATAAACCCGATTGTGGGTTGATGTTATAATGCCTCATATATGGAGAATGATTATCAATAAGAAAATCAAGAGACAAGGGATTGAAGAAAGAAGGCATTGCAAGAACTAATAGGAATATCAAGCAAAGATTGAAGATATTCAAGAAGATATCTAGTTGGTTTATGAAGAACGATTATCAATTCAAGAAGATATCTAGTTGGGTTATGAAGAATGATCATCAAGTGGCAAAATAAGAAGAAAGAGATTGAAGAAAGAAGAAGAAAGAGATTAAAGAAAGAAGAACTTGCAAGATCACATGAGAATATCAAGATCCAAGTTATTAGAAGTGATATCGGAGGTTTTTATGGTCAAACGGAAGTTGGAATGAGTCAATACGAAGCTAAAATGATGTATACGAAAGTTATGGTGCCTCCGGGGATGATTACTCAATTAATCACTCGAGTAATAGGGTACTGCCTCATTTTGGAGGTGATTACTCGAGTAGCTACTCGAGTAATCTGCCGGGTTATTTGATGAATTACTCGAGGTGGCACTTGAAGTAAATGGCACTCTGTTTTCGCGCGGCAGAACAGAGGTTCGGTATTTTGATGATATCTCTCCAACCACATGTCGGATCGAACTGAAACTGGTGGAATTGGAAACTAGACTTCCAACACGAACTTTTGACACCAAGATCACATTCAAAAGAGGTCAGATGAGAGAGATATAAGCCTCCAAATTTGACACATGAATCCGCGTCATATTCCAGGACAGCTTCGGTATTTTGAACATAACTCCCAAACTACACATCGGATTGCAATGAAACCGGTGCCATATCAAAGTACACTCAAAGAGATTTCTATGGATATATAATTTAACATATTTAAGGTTATATTCTAATAGGTATGCCATCTAGAAGTTGTTGCTCTGGATTTCAAGATTGTCTAAGAACAGTAGATACTCTTTGGATCATAACTTTCTGTACACAACGAGTTTAGAGCTCATTTTTGTTGCATTGGAATGTAGATAATGAGGGCTTTCCGATGATATATAATTTGCCATGTTTCGAGTCAAAATCAAGAATTCACTTGAAGGCACCACTCAAGTAACTAGTTGATAACAAAAGACTTTACTCGAGTAGGTACTCGAGTAATCACATAGAAAAATTCCAGTTGCTCTCGGCCTACCAACATTACTCGAGTAATCAAATAGAAAACTTCCAGTTGCTCTCGGCCTGCCAACTTTACTCGAGTCAGTACTCGAGTAAAGAGACAGAAACTTGAAGAGAACTTCAAGTCGAACTTCAAGTTACTACCCGAACTTCAAGTCGAACTTCAAGTTACTACCCGAACTTCAAGTCGAACTTCAAGTTACTACCCGAATCTCAAGTCAAACTTCAAGTTACTACCCGAGTACGCAGAGTTATTTGGAAGAGAACTTCAAGTTACTACCTGAGTAAGCTATGCAGAAAATGGAAGGCCACTCGAGTAACCTGTGAAGAAACTTGATGTTTACTCGAGTAAGCACTTGAGTAATGCTTCCCAGAAAAACAGAACAACGTCCCGAAGATTCTGGAAATCAATGGAATGATCATATAACTCATTCTTCTTGCTTCTAATCACTCTAATACTTCATCATATTAGTGTTTAATGTATTTCTCCAGGAATACAATGAAGATATGATGTGAAGAGTTAAAAGGTGAATTTACGGAATCAGAGCGTCAACGTTCACAACGGCTAGTTTTCAAATTGAAGAATCCAAACTCCAACGGATATATTGAAATGCTCAAACGGTCATCAACCTTCATCAACTATAAATAGAAGAGCATTCAGAGTTCAGAACACCAACGAAAACACTACAACGAGAAACATGCAAAGATCATGAATCATCTACTCCAACCTAACTACTCTCTGTTCTTATCCATTTTCTATATCATGTATATTTGAGAGAGAGAGACTATTTTCGTTATGCTTCAGTATTCATCTATTCACTTCTGAGAGAGAAGATTGATTGTAATATTTCATCATCAAAGTTGTATCCTTACGGGGTGTGTAAGGAGAGTAACTCGGTTGTAACCTTACGGTGTGCAAGGGGGAGTAACTCGGTGAGAGATTTGTAAACGGCTTCGCAAGTGCCTAGCTAAACTTGTGGGATTGTAAAGGCTTTTCTTGCGCCTGGATTAAACAAGAAGATAGTGGATTTGAAAATCTCAGGAGGAGCCTGGGGACTGGACGTAGGCCATCGCAAATTAGACTGAACCAGGATAAATCACAGTTTGCACACTCTCTTCCTTAAACTCTTATATTTCCAGGATATATAAACTGTTGATTTATGATTCATTACTTTCATATTTCTTACTTCCTCTAAAATGTAAAAAGATTTTCAAAGTTCTTAAGATTTTTATCTTACACCCAATTCACCCCCCTCTTGGGTGTCAGCCGGTTCTAACAACGAGGAATGCAAAGAGTTTTTCCTTTGAATAAAAATCCTTCTTCCCTGTAATACTGCTGAAAGGGTTGAGATTCAGTGGCACTCCAGGCACCCTGGAAATCTGGATCATCTTGATACAGCTCTTTTATAGTTTCAAAGCCTACTACTTTGGTTTGCATAGTTGTTAACAAAGCATGGCGACGACTAAGCGCATCAGCTACTGAATTTAGGATTCCAGCCTTATGTTTGAGTAAAAATGGATAGGTCTGCAACATTTCACTCCAAGCGGCATGCCTTCGATTGATCTTCTGTTGAGAATTCAAATACTTGAGTGATTCGTGATCAGAATAGAGAATAAACTCTTTATGCAAAAGGTAGTGGCTCCAATGTTGCAAAGCTCAAACAACAACATAGAATTCTTTATCATAGGTAGAATATTTGAGCTTAGCATCATTAAGTTTCTCGTTGAAGAAAGCAATTGGGTGGCCTTCTTGACTCAGAACAGCACCAATCCCAGAGTTAGAGGAATCGCAACTGACCTCAAACACTTGGTCAAAATTAGGAAGAGCTAGCACAGGAGTTTCTGTCAAGCGTTTCTTCAGCTCTTCAAAACTTAATTGAGCCTTTTTTGTCCATTGGAACTTGTCTCCCTTGATGCAATCTGTAAGGGGTGCATCAACGGAACTAAAATTTCGAATGAACCTCTTATAGAAGGAAGCTAATCCATGGAAGCTCCGAACTTCTTGGATAGATTGCGGAGTTGGCCAACTGTTAATGGCTTCAATTTTGCTTGGATCCACTCATACACCTTCTGCAGTGATAATGTAACCCAGAAAAATGACTTCATTTGTCAAGAAAGTGCATTTCTTCAAGTTGGCATAAAGTTTTTGTTCACGAAGAGCTTGCAATACTTGACGTAAGTGCTCTAAGTGATCTGCTATGCTCTTACTGTAGATAAGAATGTCATCAAAATAGATAACAACAAACTTGCTAATGAAAGGACGAAGGACCTGGTTCATCAGGCACATAAACGTGCTAGGAGCATTTGTCAACCCAAATGGCATTACATTCCATTCGTACAACTCATCTCTAGTTTTGAAAGCGGTCTTCCATTCATCTCCAGGACGAATTCGGATTTGATGATATCCACTACGAAGGTCAATCTTAGAGAAGATGGTAGAGCCATATAACTGATTGAGCATGTCATCAAGCCTGGGTATTGGAAACCGATACTTAATTGTGATCTTGTTGACTGCACGATAATCTATGCACATTCTCCAGCTTCCATCTTTCTTGGGAACTAGGAGTACAGGTACGGCACAAGGGCTGACACTTTAACGGATCAATCCTTTTTTATGCAATTCTTCAATTTGGCCTTGAACTTCAGCATGTTCTTGAGGACTCATTCTATAAGCTGGCCTGTTAGGAATTACTGCTCCTGGAATAAAATCCATAGCATGTTGAATGTCTCGCATAGGTGGTAATCCCGACGGAATTTCATCTGGAATAACATTAGGAAACTCTTCTAACAACGGCTGCACTTCAGGTGGAATGACAGTTCCGTTATTTGTCTCGAGCAATAGAAGAAAACCCATTATTTGGCTTTCTGTTTTGGTCACCTTCTCGACTAAAGACACTAATGGTTTGGATTCATTCTTTCCTTTATTGTGTTTATCAGGTGGCAAAGGAGCAAGTTGAATTTTCACGCCATCCTTCTGGAAGGAATACGTGTTTGCGTGACCATCATACAGAACATGTTAATCATATTGCCAAGGTCTCCCTAAAAGAAGATGACAAGCATCCATTGGAACAACATCACACCAAACTTCATCATGATACCTTTTACCGATAGAAAAAATAATAAGGCATCATTTTGAAACTTTTACCTCACTGTCCTGGTTAAGCCATTGAAGCTTGTAAGGGCTCGGATGGTTGTGAGTTGGTAGTTGCAATTTTTCTACCATGTAGTTGGAGACTACATTTTCACAGCTTCCGTTGTCAATAATGATGTCACAGACTTTACCCTGAGTTGTGCAGCGGGTATGAAAAATGTTGCGACGTAGCCAAGGTTCTTCTTTCATAGTAGCTGTATGCAGACTTCTCCTAATAATAAGTGATTCACCGTGATTTTGCAGGAGTAATTTCCTAATCAAATATTGGCTCCTCATCAAATATTGGCTCCGTTTCTGGCATAGGCTCCCTTTCTTCGTCAAATACTGTAGAAGCTTCTCCTTCCATAATAGTGACAACTCTACGGTTAGGACAGTTAAAAGCGATGTGACCGAATCCTTGACATTTGAAGCACTTAAGTGCTTTGGAGTTGAATTCCCTAGTAGCCTTTGGTGGAGGCGCATTTGAAGAGCTAGGATGATGTATTTGTGACTTATTCCCATCAAAAGGAATTCTGGTTGAGGAAGATGGTTGGTATGGAGGCCTTCTGGGCATCTTCTTTTCAATACGAATGGCTAAACGGATGACGTCATCCAGAGTCCAGTATTGCTGGAGTTGTACTGGATGGGGCGATGTTTGTATTTAACCCTCCGAGATAACGAGCTATTGTTTGCTCCTCCCTTTCTTGTATATCACATTTCATCATAAGTTTCTCAAACTCCCTGGTATATTCCTCTACAGACATAGCCTTTTGGCGGAGATTATGTAACTGAAGGAAATTATCTTGATAATAATTTTCTAGAAGAAACTTACGTGAGAGCTCGCGTCGCATCTTGTCCCACATTCGTATCTTGCTCTTTCCCTCTCTTTCACGCCTTCTTTTGAGATTCTCCCACCATATGGAGGCATGTTTCTTCAACTTGATGGAAACAATTTTAACTTTCTGCTCATCTGGAATCTCTTTGTACTCAAAGACTCGTTCAACTATTTGTAGCCAGTCAATGAATTCGTCCGGTTGGAGTCTTCCCTCGAATTCAGGAATGTCTACCTTAATGTCATTGAAGCGGAATGGTTGTTGGCGAGGACGATGACGGTAGTCAGAGGATGACGAACTGTGGCTATTCAAATCATCTTCTGAGTGGTCTCTACGAGTTTCGAGGAAAGCTTGCTGTTCTGCTATAGTGGCTTCTAGTTCTTGAATCTGGCGTCTTATTTCCTCCATCTCAATCTTATGTCTATTTCTGCGTCTTGGAGGCATTTTGTAGTTTGTCTGACAGGTTATGACTTTAAGTACGCAGTTATTAGGTACAAGGTAGAAGGGTAAGGGAATGATTTGTGTCTATGGAAAAGTCAGGGGTAAAATAGGAAATTTGGTTAATTAGGGGCAACAATGTAATTTTGGGCAAAATATAGGGGTCAAAATGCAATTTCAGAAAGTTTGGGGGGTCTGAAATGTAATTTTGGCAGACTATGGGGTCAAAATGTAATTTCAGAAACTTCAGGGGTCTGAAATGTAATTTTGACAGAATCTGGGGGTCAAAATGTAATTTCATAAAGTTCAGGGGTCTGAAATGTAATTTTGGCAGAATCTGGGGTAAAAATGTAATTTCAGAAAGTTCAGGGGTCTGAAATGTAATTTTGGGAAATTCTAGGGGTTAAAATGTAATTTCATAAAGTTCAGGGTCATAAAATGTAATTTTGGAATTTCTAGGGGTCAAAATGAAATTTCATAAAGTTCAGGGGTGTAAATGTAAATATCACAGAATTTATGGCACAAAATGGTAATTTTAACAAAATTCTAGCTGACCGTTGTGCTGACGTGGCCAGAGTGACACGTGGCAGTCTTTGATTAGTCTACGTTGCGTTGACCGATGACGTGGATGATGATTGGACGGGGTGACGTGGCAATGCTGACGGTGATACTGGCGTGGCGATATTGACACGTGGCACAATCTGATTGGACAGCGTGGCGCTGACTAGTCAACAGTGATGACGTGGCAGCTGACTGGGTCGTCTTCAACCTCTGGACTCCGGTGACTGTCTGAAATTCCGGCGACGTCCGTGGAGGCGCGTGGAGGTGTTTCACGGCAGTGACCGATGCTATTCCTAGATTTTTCGGCCTTCTGAACACGATGGTGAGGTCGATTTCTTCAAAAAACGCTCCGAGAGTGAAAATCCGACACCCTTTTTTCTCACATTTTTTGTTTCTCACCCACTCCTCACTCTTTCGCTCTCTGGCACTCTAAAACTCAGCTCTGGTACCAAAATGGTATAGGAACCAATCTCAAATGTGTTTATTCCAAATCTTGATGCATTACAATGAAAATCTCACACCTATTTATACTAAAATCACAACCTTATTAATTTTTTAAAATAATGAAAAAGTCAGACATGGCAACCATTCACCAACCCCTCTGTCGTCGTTCCCTATTCACAACGTCAATGCATACATCACATGCAATATTTTAATGTCAACGCTGGCTGCTTTGTTCACATTTTCTCTGTTCTGTTTCAGCCATGGGCAGCAGGAGTCATATATTAGGAAGTAGTAGTTGCTACTCGGAAAAAGTAATCTGCAGGATTAGCGGCATTTAATACACAACATAGTTTATAGTTTTCACTTGCAACATCTTTGTCGTATAAATTTCCTACTGGATCTCCCTTTAACTCTTAAATCTTTGTTTAAAACATAAGTGGGACAAAAATTTTGAGTAAATATTATCGTCAAACAATAAGGGTAGCAAAATAGAATACCAAGATTGCTATAGAAATCATGTACAAGACTGATTGTATACAAAGAAAAGTGCGTGCGTGCACATGTATCCACAAATATCCTATAGAACTTTTCAATTCCAACATGAATGTTTCTTTTACTTGAAAAAAGATGAAATGTTGTTTCCTCCCACCATACTAATTATGAAGTGCAGTTTCTAGGAAAGATACCAGCGAAGGGACCAATCAACTAGCATTCTGAATTATATACAAGGATATGTCCTCATTTAAATTGATAAGACCAAAATAGTAGATTTATCAAGATCATAGTTTTTCAAGTGAAGTTCATTACTGAGGTAATATTTAGCTCTTATCCAATATGTTTCCTTTAGTCAAAGAGTCAATCATATCAACATCACAAATTGTCCACATTCTAAGCCTACTCACACACTTAATCACCGTTGCTATTCAAAGAGGCATTTCTTCATTCCAGACATCAGCACTCTTGTGGACCAAAAAATTCTTAAAATTGGTAAGCACATCATCAAAATTACCTCGGTCAAAAATTGCCTCTCTCCATGTTTTGAATTATTACCAAGAACTTTAACAGCAATTGTTTCACCAGTGAGCATCTGGGCTTTGTAAATTGAACCAAATGCTCCACGACCTATGATGGTTGTGAAATTAGAAGTTGCTTTCTGCATATATCTGGACAAGAGATCACAAGATCACAATTGGGGAGAGAAATATATAATATTGACAATCCTAAACTCTTCTGTTTGTGGGTTTTTTTTTGGGGGGGTTGGGGAGGTGAGAAAACCAGGGAGATCACTCCATGGCTCCCGACTTCAAACAATGAATCAACAATAAGTGAAAAAAGGGCTGATACACTCAAATTGGAGTTCAAAACAAGAAACATTACAAATTAAGAATATCCGAGGTCGGCATAAAAACTAATTGAAGTTGGTTATAACTTTCGAAGTTTAATAGTTCAATCTTTTTTGGGCTACTTCTTCTATTATTGACCTTTTATCACGAGTTCTAGTCATCTCTGGTTGATTTTTGTCTTATTTACCAAAGAAATTGCATCTTTTTCGATTTTCGTAGGTTTTCATTTTCCAAACACTTTGTCATTTCTTTATGTCAACTGAAGCTAACTCTGCATTTACGTTGGCAATTTTATTCCCTTTCTCGTTTTATTACATATCAACCATATTATTATCATATAACCTGGTCAGATTTATTTGCTTCTAATAACCTAAAGCTGTTATATTAAGTATTCGTTGGCAAAAAGTTCTTCCCGCTCATCTGCAGATGTCATGATTTTTACAGTAGAGATCAGAAAGCAAGAAGGTTTCTGCTAAAACAGGAAACCATTAATATGAGGTTGTTTTCACTTCTTTAACTTATAAAGTCAATAGTAGATGAAGAAATTAACAACGAATGTTAAGCTTAGCATGTCCATTATTTTAAACTTTATGAACAGGAGTGACAGAAAACAAATAACATTATGCACCTAGTAGAAGAATGCCTACAAATAACATCAAATATGCAGCATTCAAGAGTTTCCCGTTCATTTCATGCAAACTGAGACCTTATTCTAGATACTGCAGCAATTTCCCTTGTAACTGAAAATGCATGTAATATATCTTCGTTAAAAAAAGGACAGATGGTAAGGTACGCTTCCTATCCCACAGCATTAATTTAATAGCAATGCCCAACTAACTTAAAGACTAAGTAATCCCCATAGATCAGGGGAGTGAGAGAACAGAATTCTTTAATTAACAGATATAGAAACAATCACCAGTGTAATATCCTGATTTGTAATTAGGGCTAATGGCTCTAATAATTGTTGTAATTAGTGTAATTAAATACTTTTGGAAATTTATGTAATATGAATTTAGTGTACATACATGTGGTATATAAGATCAATGGTTGTGATTCCTTGACCATGGGTCGGTATCCTATGCTTTGCGGTTATATGAGCTTAAAGTGGAAGTGGATAGGATGAGGACAAGTGGCAAGAGGGTAGCCATTGGATATGGCACTAGAAGACAAAACATTACTTTTTCTCTTCTCTCCCTCTTGTGCGGTTGAGTATGGGTGTAAGGAAGAGAATTTTCATCATCCTCACCATTTTCTCTCTCTCCTCTCCTTCCTCCATTTCTGGCGCTGGACAAGCAAGAAAGAGGAAAAGAAAAGCTTTGATTTTGGTGAGTTGTGATTCTCTAATGCTCTAATCCTCTTCTCTAATATTGTGTGTCTCATTGAGAGCTACATTGTGATGATTGTAGAGCCTTGAATGGTGTTGATTGGGACATTGATTCGAAATTGAAAGTTGAGGAATCAAGGTTCTAGATTGGGCAAAGAGAAGAGGTAGGAATTTAGAGCATTTTAATGTATTGTTTGTGATTTTTGGCTAAGTTTAGTCAAATCTGGAATTTTGCCCTAATTTGCACCAAATGTGGAT
The DNA here is from genome assembly GCA_963210345.1 of Inga oerstediana. Taxonomy (NCBI): domain Eukaryota; kingdom Viridiplantae; phylum Streptophyta; class Magnoliopsida; order Fabales; family Fabaceae; genus Inga; species Inga oerstediana. The sequence continues at coordinate 61,490,757 of OY723400.1, read as the reverse complement.
TTTAGGAGTTTCATTATGATTGATGATTGGAAATGATTTAGTTTGGAGATATATGAGCATTTGATGCATTTTGGATAGATAGAAATTGATTGGGATTCATTTGGATCACTTGGGAAAAGTTGGAAAATCTGTTTTGTTTAAGCTCTGTTTTTTGCTGTCAGTTTGGACGAGCGTTTTGAGTGACCAAATGGTATTGGAAAATTATGGAACTTTCCAGTCGTAAAGTTCACATCCCAAGCTTCAAAATGGACATATATTTTGTGTCATTTCGTTGAGTATTCTGTGAGATATGGTTGCCCAAAGTTTGGGATTGAAACAGAACTCTGTTTTGGAGTAGTGTGTAGTTTTTGGTAATTCTGTATTTGTGTAGTGATTTCCAGTGAGGGGCTATATTTTTCCTTGAAAGAGGACTTATATACCTTTCATTTGGCTTTGGAATCACTCCATTTCGATTTTTCTAGGATTAGTTATGAATTTTGGAAATTCAGCCCAGAGTCAGGAAATTTCTGGGCCGCGGCCCAAGCCTTTCTGACCTGATTTGGGCCGCGGCCCATGAGTGGTGGGCCGTAGCCCAAGGCCTTCTGACCATATTTGGGCCACAGCCCAAGAAGTGTAAGTCGAGTTATCTTAAGAAAAGTAATTTGTTGTAACTTAATTATGCAAAAGAGAAGTCTAACTTGTCATTTATTGCAGGATTGATCAAATGTTTGTAGGTGCTGGAGGATTGTGTATGTCCCCACCGCCTTTGTTAAATGAAAGTCAAGAGGTCCCATCGTTGGCATGTTGTACTCAATTGGTGCCAACACCCATACTGAGAATGAATCATACCAAATGGAAGGAATTAATTATTGGAGAAGGACAGATATTTCCGAATGCTGTGAGCCTTCATCAGACATTATACAAATACAACATTTCACACAAGTTTTCATACCAATTTGTGAAGAATAATCAACAGAAGATAATTGTGAAGTGCAAGGTTGGTGGTTGTCCGTGGTATATGGGTGCTTATTCATCAAGAGAACATCAAGATACGGAGTTTCTAACGATCCGAACATACAAAAGTGAACACATTCACCATGCACAGGACAGCCTAATTGTCTGGCATCCACACAGGTCGAGCTTGACATCATCAATTGTAATGGATGATTTAAGGTCCAATATTGATAAGACTTCCAATGAAATTCGAGCAGACTTGTATAGAGAGTATGGGGTGCGACTGAACTACCATTAAGCATATAGGGCAAAAGAAATAGCGTTAAAGGAATTACATGGACGAGTAGAAGACTCTTATCAAGCAATTCCTTAGATATGTGATAGATTTATTGAAATTGATCCAGACACAGTTGCAAAATGGGAAGGCTCATCTAACAATAGATTTCAGCGGGTATTTATTGCTTATGGTTGCTCGAGGTTTTATAGGTGGTTGTCGGTCCATTGTTTATATAGATGGTTGTCATCTAAGTGGCCCTTATAAGGGAACAATGTTGTCAGCTTGTACATACGATGCAAACAACCAAATATTTCCCTTAGCATATTCCATTGTCAGCGGTGAAACATACGATAAATGGCTTTAGTTTCTAGTCAATTTGAAAGAAATAATAGGATTAATCATGATAACTATAGTGTCAGATCGCAATAATGCAATTATCGGTGCTGTTAAAGAAATATTTGGCAGCGAGCGACATGGCTATTGCTATAGGCATGTGAAGGAAAATTATAGTGCAGAGTTCTTGAAAATCAATAAAGGTCAAGCACGTATATCGGCGAATAGCAAAGAGACTGCACTCAAGCTTCTTGATGCAATTGCCTATGTAAGGTTGGATGAGGACTTAAAAAGTGCAATGGGATAATTAAGATTGTTCAATCCACAATTGGCACAATGGGTGGAGACCAATGGGGATGTTGACAAATGGGCTCTAAGAAAGTTTCCTTTCAATAGGTGGGATAACATAACCACAAATATTGCGGAGTCGTTTAATGCATGGATGTTGAAAGAGAGGAAGCATAGCATGTCAATACTAATTCATGAGCATCGAGACAAATTGGCACGGAAATTGCTTGCAAGCAAGATGGCAATGGCCAATTGGAAAAATGGAGTTGGACCCAATATTGAAGAGAAAGTGCTGCAGCATGTTAGCTATGCTAAAAATATGGATGCAGAATATTATGGAGACCATAACTTTTCAGTGCAAACTAGATGTGGTGAAGCGACAATTTATGTCAATGTAGATCTTGCTCAAAGAAAATGCACATGTTTAGCATGGCAAATGAGTGGAATACCTTGTGGCCATGCATGTGCAGCTATTAAGGTACTCAATGGTAATGTGTACACATTTGTACATGATTGGCTGAAAGTGGAAGCACAGGAAAAAATATATGCAAACACCATGAGACCAGTTGCAACACATGATTGTCCACGAGCTGATTTTCCGACTGTCACACATTTGCTCACACAAACATTCTTGGATCCGCCAACAACTACAAGGCCAGCAGGGAGGCCGAAAAGAAAAAGAAGGGAATCTCAGTTTCAAAACAAGAAGCTTTATCATTGTGGGCGATGTCATGAGGTTGGGCACTCCGTGAGGACTTGCAAAAATCCAAATCTAACCTAAAACACAAAGACTAGATGCATGTACTTACTTTTGTTAGCTACTTTTTTTAGATTATGTATATATACACCATTAACTGGTGCCTTCCTGTGACCCGTATTGGTTTTTGAACGGGTCCGGATGTTGGTGTACTTAAACACAAATAGTATGATATTAAGTTAAATGAGTAGGCGAAAATACTCACTTACTCATACAACTTAATATTTCAATGTAAATTGATATGTGGATCTGATATGCTACTAAGTTGTGACATGCACTGTGAGAATGTTGGAAAATTAGGTTGCATTAGTTGTTTAAATTTGCATCAGTTGAATTAGTTGTGAAAAAAACTCATTATGTTGTGAAAACATACATTAGGAGTTGTGAAAATTTGCATCAGTTGCTGTCAAATTTTGTAGCAGGAATTGAAATAAAATAGACATTATAAGTAGTCAAAATCATGGGTTCCTTAAGTGACAGTGGTGAGGTGTGCACTTTATAAAGTCATGGGAGACTTACCATTCACTTGTGCATGTGTCTAACGTACTTCATACAATAGGCTAACAACTTGTCAACCACTTGATAAAATATGCTACAATTTAGCTGTTGTGAGCGGCCTAATCAGAAGTACTGCTGCAGTCACGCGATGAGGTTGTGAAAGGAACTGAAAGGGTTGTTAATGAACGCTTTACAGGTTGTAAATAGCTCAACTGGTAACAGTTAAGCTAAGAAAACGTAGTGTTAGAGAGAAACGATGGGTGGAGGTTGTGAATTGAACTCAAAAGGTTGTTAATGAACGCTTTAAGGATTGTAAATAGCTCATTTGGCAACACTTAACGTCAGAGAACGTTGTCAGAGCGAAACGAGGGGAGGTTGTTAATTGAACTCAAAAGGTTGTTAATGAACACTTTACGGGTTGTAAATAGCTCAATTGGCAACACTTAACGTCAGAGAACGTTGTCAGAGAGAAAGGAGGGAGAGGTTGTGAATTGAATTCAAAAGGTTGTTAATGAACACTTTATAGGTTGTAAATAGCTCAATTGGTAATAGTTAAGGTGAGAAAACGTAGTGTCAGAGAGAAATGATGGGTGGAGGTTGTTAATTGAACTCAAAAGGTTGTTAATGAATGCTTTACGGGTTGTAAATAGCTCATTTGGCAACACTTAACGTCAGAGAACGCTGTGGCAAAGCAAAAGCAAATCGCTACACCTTGAAGTTGTAAAACGAACTCATCAGGTTGTTAATACACGCTTGATGAGTTGTAAAGAAAACATTTCTCATAGTTGTAAAACGTATTGACCATGGTGTTAATAAACATTTCACGACTTGTAAACAACACATCAGTCATAACGTAAGAAAACATCGTCTGAAGGAAAAACATGTTGGAGGTTGTTAAACCCACATAACCTGTTGTGAATAAACGCTTGAAGACTTGTAAAAATCACCATTGTAATAATGCCCTATTACTGTGTTTGAAGCTGAAACATGTGGGAGGTTGTAAATCACACTAAACTTGTTGTTGATACATGCTATAACAGTTGTGAACATAACATTTTGCATACTTAAATGTTACAACTTGTACAAGAAGGCATATGCAGTTGTGCAATAGCTGTAAGAAGTTGTAAATATGTCCTTGTCACCTAAACATGGCAGTAAACAAAAAAGCATTGCATGATTGCCCTTCCTACAATTACAAAATAGTCACACAAAGACATAAGGTTCTCAAAGGACCCACAAAATAGCAACATATGTACATAATAACATCACAAATGCTACTTGTCTCTATTCCCTTGCATTTGTTTCTTGCCACCTACAATGGACAGCACCTTTTTGGCATGTATGTTCCCGTCATATGTCACAAGCCACCATAACGAATCGACCTTAATCTGCCGAATTTGTTCAGGAGACAACTTAGGCATCGTATACCCCCCTTTGTCCTGTGCCGAGCCATCCCAACCGAATAACCATGAAAGAACATGGACTCCACACAAATTGCTGCAAACAGAAAGGAACAAACAATATGAAACACAACCAACTATTTCAAAGTATTGAGCAACAAAAAAAAGGTAATACTAACATGTCATATTAGACATGCACTTTTGGCCAGTTGATGTCTTTAGATATTTCTCTTCCTTTGCCAAATAATTCTAGTTTAACCCTGTGAAGTACACTAACGATGCAATCTCTCTGCAGGAAGAAAATAATTTTGACATTACACAATACAGCAAGGACAACATTTACAAAATAAAGCATAAACTTAAGTTGGAGTGCTTACATACTGGCTTGCCAACCGCTCCTTGCCACGCAATTCTTCTTGTTGCTTTTGGCTCAATCTCTTCTTCTTAGTTGTCTTCTCATCCTCTAAAAGTGCATCTTCTTCCCTCTTTTGCAATCTTGAATATGTGAGGTGGTCAACCAGCGAGTCAAGGGCAAAGAAACGCAATGTCTTAGTATCCAACACATAACAGAACTAGTGATCAAGCCGCAATGTAGGAGCAAAGATTAAGTCACAATCCCCAATGTTGTATCCAATATACTCAAGAAGGATATCATATTCATGCACTTTCCAGGACCACTTCTTCGGCTCAGACGACATTTTTTTCCATCAACTTTGACGAAAAGATGTGTCTACTGAAGCGACTAGAGTTCTGCCATTGATCCCCCACTAATGTCTTTGCGACCATTGACATAAACTGAGAAAAAATAGCTAAAAAGTTAGTGAATATCGTACTAAAGTAACAAAGTATCAGTTCTTGTTAATGTATATGTAACTTACCCTATTATTAATCCACCCCCTTTTACGGAGACAATATAGTTCACCACCTTTAACACTCGGTCACTCATCTTAACACCGGCTCTGGGACACAACAACGTGCCCAATGCATACATAACAAAGAGAAATTCAAAATCTGCATCATCTTCTCTTTCAATCAACCATTTCCCAATCGTCTTATATGGCGCTATCCCATACAATATTTTTAATTGCTGAAAATATTTGTCTTCATTCATCGTATTTCTTTCAATGTCCCCCACACACACGGTAACCCTATAAATTCTGTTACATCTTCCGGGTGAATGTGAAGTGACCTCCCTCGAATGGAAACATTGTTGGTTAGAGGGTCAAATGCACCCATAAACTGCCCGCATAAGTCTCAGGGGATTTGTGAGCAGCATATGTTGACCAACTTATCAAATCCAACTCTCTTTAACCGTTCCATCGGCTCTTCTCTGTTCTTCACACTTTTGTACACCTCTATAAACTGATTAGGGCCATACCGAGTAAGGAATGGAACCACATATTTTTTCCCTTTTTCCCCTCTCCTTAATTTCTTTGCCCTCACCTTATATGTCTCCTTCTCATCATCTTTCAAAGCGTTCCAAGCTTCTTTTACCGACTTACTCTCCTCTTTAAAAGGCCTTTTCAGTTCATTCTTTTTCTTCTTGTTCTGGTAATACTCTTGCATGAACAATACATACGCTAACACTTTTGGCTGCCTCTCTTCATCTTTATCTTCCCTTTTTCTTTTGTTCGCCATTTTTTACTTAACCAGAAACATAATAATTAATCCAATCCTTCCAAAACTCAGTAACAAGAGCTTTAACACAGAGTACAGTCCACTGATTCAAACTATTTTCCTGTGCAAATTAAAACTCAATATGAACAATAATGATCTAAAATGACTCCAACAAAACACTAGTTTGGTGCCAGCAAGAGACTACTACTTTGCATAGCTTATAACCAGTAAATTCCACAGTCAAAAATCAGATTCACATCCAAGATTGCCCAAAATTTTGAAATTTCAGTACATGCACCTAAAGTCACACAACTTACCTCAGCAGTCAATATGTATGTCAAAGCAAATTTGGACAAGTAAGCTCATATCAGAAATTTCACCAAACTCAACAAAGTGTACAGAATTTCAGTGATGGACGCAAAGCTTTGGAATATACCATTCAGCAAAAATCCACATTTTGACAACAAATTCAAGTCACTGCACCAAAACTCTAACCCAAGTCCACACAGTTCAGTTTTATCACAAAACAACTCAGTATTATTATAGCACCAAGCATCTATCAAACGGTGCACAATAAAGCTGCAGAGACTAGAAACAGTAAAGGCGCAATATAAACAAGTTAACATTGAAGAGGTATAGATTAATGCCATATAAACAAGCATCTATAAAAAAAACCAAAACCAATTACTACCTACAATATGGAGCTAAATGTAGATCATGCCATTTTTGTTAGAAGAAAAATTACACATTTTGAGTGGAAGTCCTAAATCCTAAATCCAACAAAAAAATTTATGAGAAACAGTGATTTCTTTCACTCACCGGTGGGAATGGCGCCTTCGATTGGAGCACCGACGGAGTCTCGAAGTGGAGGAACGACGGATGACTTGGGCGCCAGACACCACCAACGGAGAGGCAGCCGCAGCCGACTACAAGATGAACACCGACACACGGCCACACGACGCCAACCAGCAACGGACACGGATGCCAAACAATGGGAGCACCGACGGTGAGGCAGGGAAAACGGCCGAACCACCAGCGACAGACAGGCTCAGCGAATGACGGTACCAACGATGAACACACACTGCACGGCACCAGATGACAACAGAGACACAGAAGTTCGTTTTCGAAAGGCCTCTCTGAACACGCACTACTACAAAAAAGCAAATATGTGGCGCTTAAAATTGCATTAGCTGTGGCGCCTACGAAATGCCACCTATCTGGACGCCACTAAAAGAAACTGTGGCGCTTGAAAGCGCCACAGATTTTTAAATTGTTTTTTTTAAAATAACCTCCTGTGGCGCCTGCCTAGTCAGGCGCCACAGTAGGGGTTTTTTTTTTAAAATTTTTCGTGCTGGTTTTTTTTAGCATATTTTTTCCTCATATTTTTTGGGTTCTTCGTATTTGTTTTTTTTTTAGCATATTTTTTTCTCATATATATCTCCCATGCATATATAACTAGTCTGCAAGGTTTAATAAGAACAATAATATATAACTTTAAAATGATACCAACAAATGATTGATTAGCTAAAGTAGTAATGAAAATTGTTATACAATATAATATACTGTAAACCTAGCTAAATGAAATATAATACAACAAATTCAACTTCAACAAACATGCGTGACACAACAATTGGCAATTAGAAACAACACAAAATAGACCAGCTAGTGAATTTAATAGTATATATAGCTACCTAGGGATTTGCCTAAACACATATTCACACCATTCCTCGATCACTTCATTAACCTGATGGTCTGTCAAAGCGTCACAACGTTGATCTTCATAATACTACAGATATATACAATCAGACACAAGTTAGAACGAATTAAAATCAGTAAAACATAATTGTCAGGCACTAATTCAATTTCATTACAACACAATATGAAGTGCAACTAAATGACTTACTTTTTGAGGAATAAATGGTTGATCATGCATAATAACATCCTTCATAAATTTCATGATATAGTACCCACAATCATTGTCATTAGGTTGGAAAGGGCACTGCAAAAATATAATGCAATATTTTACTCTGTTCATGAATAAAAAGTGTTTACTAATAAAGTCTAAGTAAAGTCAAATATCAATACCTGTATTTTCTTCCAAGGATAGCTAAGGCGGGGGTCAGTAGCTTTAGAATAGTTTAACGAGACAGACGACCGATACGCAGTCAATGCGCTAACAAAAGAAACAGAAAATGATTACTTTTGGTTATTCAATCACGTTCGCAAATATTTATACATAGGCACGTATACTTACCTATTGATCAATAGCAACATATCAAAACGGTCTTGTGGAAGACCATTTTTTAGAGGATCCACATAATAAATACGAAGGCCTAAAGGTTCCGCTGGATTGATAACGATCAATATCCAATGGCGCCTAAAATATATTTTAAAAATTTTTTTTGAACAATCATGTTATGATAGAAGTTAAACAATAAAAACAAAAATTGTACCAATAATAACTTACCCCGCATTATACGGCACTAAAAATAATGTATTTGCTGTCGCTTTCTTGCTAAAGTAGTCTTTCAGCTCATTAGACTGCGCAGTTACATCTAATTTACCATCATGATGACCAACGAGAAAAGGGTTGACAAATGCGAATTGGACCCTGTGTGTATCCATTAAAACGTCCTGGTCCAAATGCCTGGTATAAAACATACAATGTCATGAGAAACAAAAGAAATGGAACGAGATATATTAATAACAGTGATAAACGATGATAGTGAAGTACCTTATCCAGATGTTGATAGCCGAAGCACTAACCCAATCACGAGCACATATTTCCTGCACGACCTCGGCAGTAATATAATCAACTAGACCACCAACACTGTAGAAATGTCTTGGAATACGTAATTGCACTACTCCCTCACCGATCAATTGTGGTGCAATCGATATTAATTGATCGAGATATGAGGTATGTCTTCTTCTGCTCTGTTGGCTGGCCGATGCTTTTGACTTGGGTTGTGTTGTTGAAGACTTTGAAATCTTACCCTGCGCAAATCAGAAAATTAAATCACAGTTTGAGATGAAAGTTTGAAGAAAAAGTGCAGGGAATTTTGAATGAACGACCTTTCCACATGGCTCGATAAGACCTATTGGCCAAGCAACATAGCCACCTACAACATCTGCCACCTTATTTTGCTCATCCTGAGACGGGATCGGTAAGAAGGCGTCTTCGTTCGTGCAGACGTCAACCCTAACCCGGAGTGTGTTATCAGGCAACGGTGAATTGTGCAGTATGTCCTCACCAGTGTTGTAGGCAACACCTACTGCAACCGCGTGCTTGGATGCTTGCTCGACATATAGCTTGCATTGAAATTCGCCCTACAGAAAATAGAGTTAATATGTTAAATTCGCTTAATTATAATTTAACATAAAGTTAAGTAGAAAAGAAATTAATTACCGAAGGAAAAGGGACTTTAGGCATGGAATTGCAGCTATCTCTGAAACTTGGGCTATCACAGAACGGAACATTTGGTGTTGGCCTACCCTGGACCAACTGTTGTATTTGTGTTGTTAACAACGCATTCTGTTCTTGCATCAAACGCATTTGTTCGGTGAATTGTTCTTCTCGTTGTTCCTTGTAGCGCATTTGTTGTTGAAGTTCTTGCATTTGATGCTTAAAGCTAGCCATCTCATCACGTAGGTGGGAAACATCACTTCTTCTCGAGCGCTTATGATGTCCGAAGTATGCTGATGGGGTGACTGCAAAACCAGTACCCCGAACACGACCATCATACTCGGGTACTGGTAACGCTCTGCTCAATAAATCGTCCCGACCAACATAGGTCGCCAACGCAAGATCCTCCTGTGTCATTTGTCGCTTTCCCAAAAAGAATTACAATGAAAATTAGTTATTATAAATGGAGTTCATTTAAGTAAAGCCAATTATTTATTGAATGCATAATATAATTGAATACTTACATAATATTCGGCTACTCTTCTTGCTTCCTCACTACGAATTTCACCTTTCTTATTTGTGACACCGGCTACCCACAGATCATGTCATGGAACCTGCGTAATATCTGAGCCTGATTCTTGTATCTGCACATCAAAGTTAGTCGAAGTTAAATGATATACATACAATTTTTATTACGAATGAAATAATCATCAGTTCGTACCATTTTTCTTTCTAACCGTGCGTATGAAATAGGTCCTTATGTGTACCGGTATGGCATGTTGGTCGCGTTAGCTCTATTTTTCTCACTCAACTCCTAGTTAGATCAAAATGATTCATATAAATATATAAATGTTACTTACAAATACGTACATTACACGTAATAGGGAAAGGCAAACAAATCCCCTTACCAGGAAATCAGGAGTTGTATGTGTTCTGATAAACTCATCCCACATTTCTTGAGTGATGATTCCTTCGTACAATGGATAAGGCGGTGTAGTAATGATATCATCATTATCATCCCTCAAGAAATATTTGACAAGATCAGAACGAAACTTTCGTATAAGTTTTTCGGCTTTTCTCATTACGAAGTTCTTCCGATCATCATCAACAATAAAAATACTCTGTAAACAAGTCAAAAAACATATAAAATACGTAAGATTGAAATGAAGTGAAACAAAACAAACCGAATAATTATATAATTAAGGTGTTACCTGTACTTCAGCCTAGATCACATCCTCATAACTTTTCTTTACCATTTTCCAATTTTGAACTGTAATAGGGACTCTGTCTCGAACCGTAGTCCTGATGAAGTTATTTAAGGAGGTACTATTCTCGCCAAACGGGTTTCCATTTTCATTCCACTCTAGTTGTAACTTGATTTTGTTACTTCTCAGTTTGATCAACCTCGCCATAATTGTTCTGCCACGACTGACATTCTCCTCAAATCTTTGTCTACCAATGTGCCTGGGAACATTATCAATGTCATCATGTGGTGAGTCCATACTCCTGCAAGTGAAATAAACCAAATCAAAACATCAGTGCACAATGGTCTTGTATGTCAACGAAAGCAAATTATTTTGAAATTTATAAAAACATACGTACAAGTAAACAAGTTAAGGCAATCATTATCTTTTCCTTTTCCTTTTTCTCATCTGATTTAAAATTTTATTCTTCAGAATTCGTGTTGGATTGAGAATTGTGTTCCTTTTGACCCAAGTTCCCTCTTTATGATCATGTCGCACGTATAGGGGTCCATCTCCATCTTCATCTTCATCTGCATCTCCATCTATATAAATCTCTGCTCACCACAAATTCTCAAACGAAGGATTATCATTATTGATGTTCAAATATTCATTACTTTCAAAATCAACTTCTGCTTGACGATTCTTATTGGATGGAAGTACAATAGACCAATTCTTCTTAGCAGGATCAGGAATGTAAAATGCTTGTTCTGCCTGTGCTGCTAAAATAAAAGGATCATCTTCATACCAAACCTTAGAAAGGTCCACTTGCACAAAGCCTAAGTCATCTATCTGCAATCCACTATTGTTGTTAACCTACTGACATTTGAAGACAAGGACCCTGAACATAGAGTAATCTAACTCCCATATGCGTTCAATGACACCAAAGTGTGACATTGATGCATAAACAGGGTGTGTGTCTTTAGCACTAGATCTATGCCAAGAATCAGCAACAAGTGTTACCCCACTATTCTGCATCGTGCTCTGTGTATCATGGTCTTGTGTAAAAAATGTGTAACCATTGATTGCATAACCATTGTAAGATAATACATGTAAGCTCGGTCCCTTCGACAGGCACTTTAATTTTTCGGAAACTGAATCAGGATTCCTCTCCATCTCATCGTTAATACGATTTTTCAACCAGCCTGGAAATTGTTTATTGTGTTCTGTTGTTGATAAATTTTCATTCCTATCACCATGTACCAATCGGAGAGCATCCTTATGTTCTTCTACATACGGTTCGACCTCATCAGTGTTATGTAGGACATACAAGTGGGCTTGGTCCCGTTCAGTCGCTGATATCGTTATTACATCACTCCCCGTTGTTCCTTTCCCTGATCTTCGGCCATCATGACGGGACTTGGGGATCCCTACAGGGTCAACATTTGATAGAAAATCAGCACAGAAGTCACTTGCTTCTTCAACCATGTAACTTTCAGCGATACAACCCTCTGGACGGTATCTATTTTTCACATACCCCTTTAATATTTTCATGAATCGTTCATTTGGGTACATCCATCTCAAGTACACTGGACCGCATAATTGAGTTTCTTTGACCAAGTGTACAGTTAGATGTACCATAATGTCAAAAAAAGAAAGTGGAAAATACATTTCAAGTTCACACAGAGTACACACAATCAGCCTTTGCAAATCTTGTAACTTGGTTGAATCAACCACTTTACTGCAGATCAACTTGAAAAACACGCAAAGTTTCGTGATAGTGTTCCTTAATTTTTTGGGTAAAATGGATCGTATACCAACCGGTAGCAAATTTTGCATGAGCACATGACAATCATGAGATTTAAGGTTCTTTAACTTCAACTCTTTTACCGATACAAGGTTCTTTATATTTGAAGAGTAGCCCTCGGGAACTTTAATTCCTTGCAGAAACTCACAAAATAATTTCTTCTCTTTCCTCGACATAGTGTATGCCGCTAGCGGTAGATAGCTACGAGACCCTTGCTCAATCGGTGCCAACTCTTCTCTAATTCCCAAGTTCACTAAATCCAACCTCGAATTGACATTGTCCTTGCTTTTTCCTTGGATATTAAGCAACGTGCCAATTAGACTATCACAGATATTTTTTTCTATGTGCATCACATCAAGAAAATGCCTCACATATAAAGACTTCCAATATGGAAGTTCAAAGAAAATAGACTTTTTCTTCCAACCGCTTGTCTCGATTTGTTTTGCAAAAGGTTTGCCAAAATTGTTCTCCAAGTCTTTTACCTTGGAATACACCTGGGAACCGGTCAACATCTTCGGTGGGCTACCTTCTTCTGCATCACCATTGAAAGGCTTTTTCCACTTCCTCCAACGATGTTGTGATGGTAAGAATCTTCGATGCCCCATGTAAACATTTTTCTTACAATGATGAAGTCACACTGAATGAGTGTCATCTTCACATATAGGGCATGCACCATATCCTTTGACGCTGTATCCTGACAAATTTCCATAAGCAGGGAAATCATTAATTGTGCCAAACAACATGGCTTTCAAAGTGAAACTTTCTTCCATGTACCCGTCATACACACTAACACCTTCATCCCAAAGCAGCTTCAAGTCATCAATTAAAGGAGCCAAGTATACATCTATATCATTCCCAGGTTGCCTTGGCCCAGAAATTAACATGGACAACATCATAAACTTGCGTTTCATGATTAAGTGTGGAGGAAGGTTATAAATCATCAATATCACCGGCCACGTGCTATGTGTGCTACTCTGAACACCGTGCGGATTAATTCCATCAGTTGACAGTGTAAGGCTAAGGTTCCTGACTTCATCAGCAAAGTCAGGGTACTCATGATCAATTTTTTTCCATTGAGGAGCGTCTGCAGGGTGCTAAGCTTCGTGTCTTTAATCCTTTCATCCGCATGCCATGTCAACTGCTTAGCAATCTCTGCATTACTATACAGTCGCCTGAATCTCGGAACAATGGGAAAATACCATAGCACCTTCAAAGGACCTTTTCCTTTCTTCTTCCTATATCGAAATACGTTGCATTTAGGGCACTTCTCCAACGTTGCATACTGATTTCGAAATAATACGCAATCGTTAGGACATGCATGTATCTTCTCATATCCCATACCGGTTGTAGAGCAAAGAATTCGCTTTGCCTCATATGTCTTGGTAGGAAGTACATTTTCTTCTGGAAGCATATCTTGCAACAGTTCAAGCAATGCGGTGAAACCCGAATCACTCAATCCGTAGCGAGCTTTAAAGTTGTACAACTTCAACACTGCTAGCAATCTTGTGTATTTAGTACTTCCGACATATAATGGTTTCTCTGCATCACCTTTCAACTTCTCATATTCGTTAGGGCAGTTATGAAGCACCCCTTCAACCATATTTATCATTTCTTCAAGACCATCATCTTTATCAAACATGCTTTGATCAAATTCATCCGAGGCACCACCCGTGGTATACACCCGATCACTATATGCATCGTTGGTCTCACCATGCCTTGTCCATCATATATATGTTTGATCAATACCATAACACACTAAATGATCTAGCAAATCAAGTTGACTAATCCGCTTTCCAAAACAACAGGATAAGCAAGGACATAAGATTTTACCAGGATCTTTTGTGTGTTCAGTTGCAAATGTAATAAAATCCTTCACCCCATCTATATATTCCCTTGAACATCAATTAGATGACATCCATTTACGATCCATCTATGGGCTTCAATCTATTTTTTTAAAACATTACGTGGTTAGTTGTATGACTATTGCATTTACTAATTACTTTTATATTCTCTTACCAATTTTAATTTAAAATAACATACACCACATGAATCTTCATAATTGAAGCTTTCTAAGTCTTAAACTGAATGTTTAAATTGCCAAATAATTCATTAATTATTCGCAGGCATTATAATAATTTTTTACAACTCATAACAAAAGAAACCATATTTGCCACAATATATCATAGTTAATTAGAAAACATTACAAGTCAATAAATAAAATACAAGTGTTAAGAATATATAAATAATTATTTTGCTTATGCAATTAATCAATAACAATCACTAGAACACCTACAAATTATAACTATTAAATTCAACTAAAATCACATTTGTAAGCTCAAAATTTAAAAAACATACCGTAAATAGAAGCTTCAATAGACTGATGAAGTGAAACTACAAACACAAATTAAACATAAAAAAATCAATAAAATATTTGAGGTTCTAAGTTATTTTTTTAATAATAATATGTGTAATAAACATCAATATATAATAAAATCAAATATGATTAGCTTATTTCAAAAAATATGATTCAGAAAAAAAATAAAAAAATAAATTAAAATGAAAAAGAAAGCATATTCCCAACATTAATTATCTCCTTATTGTATGTTTTTCCCCTTACGGTTTTAGTTAATATATTTAAAGTTAAACAATATAGACAAATTATATTTTATTTTATTAAATATTAACATTGATATATATTGATATATTAAAGTCATTTTATCCATATTTTAAAATTATTAAATAAGTTAATGACTCAATTAACGAATTTTTCAATTTATTATCCTGATTTCAATTTTTCCTATTTTCATTGGGTTTAAATGGGATTTTCTCTATTATAGTTTAATAAGATAATACAAAAAATTATTTTCTTACCTCTACAAAATAGCACTAACACAAATATATATTAAATACGTGAAATAATATTAAATAAATGATTTTGATTTTTGGAAAACAAATAATTTGAAGAAGTTTAAAAAGAAATAGCAGTATTATTAAAAGTTAATTTGATTATCTAATTTCAAGTCACTTGTATATTAATTACTGTCGTTCAAATTTATGGTTATATATAACATATAAAGTCAATTCTTTCATTGTTCTTGTAACTTGTTGCATTAATTTCTTAGAACTAGTGAGAGCTAAAACACAGTACACACGCCTACAATGGGGATCGGATAAGTCTCTAGTAATGGGAATATATATGTACACACACACCTACAATACACACACGCCTACAAACAACAAACACATTTGTATATTATATATATATATATATAGGTGTTGTACATGTAAAGAGCAAAGAAACAAAACTAGAGATGGTCCCACAGAAAAACATAAATCTGCCGACAGAGAGAGAGAGCGTATGGGCATTGTCTTCTCCTCAATAATTTTAGTTACATTCTTTATTTTTATCCTGTGTTGATTGGATGAAATTACATACTATGTACATGTCTATTTCTAAATTGGTTTATGTACTAGTATAATAACACCATCCATGAAGAAGATGACTATATATGACATATAAATATACAAGCATGCGTGTCATAACAGGGAAAAAAAACCATAGCAAGCATGCCATAAAAAAAACAGCAGAACAACCTGAAAAAAAAATTAATAAAAACAAAACGCAACTTTAACTTACAGGTTGATCAGTGCAATGGAGTGGGGGACCACGTAATTGCCGTTAGTGACGCAATCTTCAGTGAGGGAAGGAAGAAATTTGAGCTACCAAATGGAGTGGGGACCAAAAACTTGTAGACAATACAAAGAAAAGGGAATAATAGGGACAGGAGTGGGGTTGGCAGTTGGGATAAAACAAAGACGTGTGCTCGTGTGAGTGTCGTTTTAAGAAGTGAAGATAAGAAAATGGAAGGAAGTGGAGAGCACGCACAGATACATGAAAGTGAAAATGAGAGAGGGAATGATTAAAGATAGTGAAAAAGGTAAAGAAAGAGAAGGGGGTGGCATGCGGGAAATGAAAGTGATTGGGGGGAGGGAGGCGGGAAACAATATAGGATAAGGAGGTAGGGCGGGGTGGGTTCTGATTGGTGGGGAAAGGATAGAAAATCCAAATTTTTTTTTTAAAAAGGGTCAGGGGTGGCGCCTGACCAGGCAGGCGCCACCCCTGAGAAATTTTTTTTTTCTTTTTTAAAAAAGGGTCAGGGGTGGCGCCTGCCTGGTCAGGGGTGGCGCCTGCCTGATCAGGCGCCTGGCGTGTCAGGCGCCACAGCTGTTACTAGCAAGTCAAGTGTGGCGCCTGCCTGGCCAGGCGCCACACTTAACCATACCAGCTGTGGCGCCTACCCTTTCAGGCGCCACAGCTGGTAAAAAAAACAAAAAATATAAAAAAAATAATAAATGAGCAGCTGTGGCACTTCATTAAGGAAGGGCCACAATATGTGCGCCACCTTTCAACCTTTTTGTAGTAGTGGCGATTTGGGGCTGCTCTCTTTCGAATGAAGAAGACAAGAGTTTAAATTTCCATTGGGGCATGTGTGTCATTTTACATTGGAAAATAATATCAGAAAAGTCCCTAGGGACTTTTCAGATATTTTAGTTTTTTCAGGGACTTTTCTGACAATATTTTGCTTCCTTGGGACCTGAGAGTGATTTTCCCTAAAAAGAATGGAGGGAGTAGTATAATTTACCCCATACGGTAAGTTCTGAAATTATTAATGCCTTATTCTCTAATTCTTTCTAATATGTCCCAACTTCTCAAATTTTTTTATTCATTTTTTCCTATTGATCATTAAATACATTATAAATAAAATGATTAACATTTTGATTTATTAAGAGAAAATTTGTGCAATTTTGTTTACTATTTTTCAAAAAAAAAATTGTAAAATTGGTCATTTTTAATTTATTTATTAAAAAATGAACCATTTTTGCCCATAATATATCAAAATGCTACTCAATGTTTTATGTAGAATCTAATTATAAATAGAAAAAGAAAAAATATTTGAGAAGTTTGGACATTTCAAGGGGCAATATAGAGTAACCGGGCCTATGGCCTTATAGGCTAGAGGCATATATGCTCTCTTGAAAATGGGTGGCCGTAGGATCGATCTCACTTATAACCCTATGGACATTAGTGCTAGGGGTGTTCGGGATCGGGATCGGGATCGGGAAATGCCATTCCCGATCCCGAGAAGGGTTCGGGAATGATTTTCATTCCCGATCCCGAAAATTTCCCGATCCCGAAAATCGGGAAATTTCAGGATCGGGATCGGGAAATTCCCGATCCCATATTTGCTTTTTTTTTAAAAAAAATATCTATATTAAATTTTTTATTGTGTTTTCTTTAGTTTAGTATAAATATATAATTTGTTTAATATTATATTGTATCAAATAAGTCTAATATAAATATATAATTAGTCCAATATATGCTTAAAGTTGCCGATTCAGCTGTAAAAAGAATAAAAACAAGAACAAAAAATTAGAACTATTTAATAAATAATAAATTAAATAAACTAAATAAACTAAAAGAATAGATATTATCTTAAGGGTGTTAGGGATTTCACATTTTATTTTACATTTAGTCTTATTTTCTTAAATATTTTTTAAAAAAATATATGTGTATAGATATATTTTCGGGATCGGGAAGTCCCATTCCCGATCCCAATCCCGAAATCACATTCCCGATCCTGAAATTTTCGGGACGGGAAAATCCCGTCCCGATTTGCTCTGGATCGGGACAGGAAGGTCGGGACGGGAAATTGATGAACACCCCTAATTAGTGCCTGCCTCTTTAAACAGAGAGAGAGAGAGTAACGGAGCAACTAAGTCATTTGAGTTAAATCATGTGTGTAACTTCTTTAGTACAATGAGTTAAATATAATTGTAGGAGATGAAAACCCGTGTCTGATCTGGGTTAAAGGAATAGGGGTGCGCCTTTGCTACCAGTTTAAGCTTTTAGTATGATGGTTAGCGCTTCGTGGTTAAGCGTGCTCAGCCAAAGGTAGTCTTAGGATAGGTGACCCCCGGGAAGTCTTCGTGCTGCGCCACTTCGTCCCTAAGGTTTGGTTTCAGAGTCAGCATGAGTTCAAATCTCACTCCCATCAAAAGGTTGGAGGACGAACCTCCTTTAAGAAGGAGGGAATGATATGTGTCGAGTCTAGAAGTGGGTATGGATACGCACAATAGTTGGAGCCTACTTGTAGGAATGAAGAAGTAAATAAGGACTTAGTATTATTTTTCTTCACCCACAACTTCTCTGCATTCATTGATCATATGATCAAAGTATGTCCTAGTCTAAGAAGGGGTGTGGATCGGATCCACAATTGTTGGAGATGGGAACCACGTGTTTGATATGGGTTAAAGGAATAAAGGTGCACCTCTGCTACCAGCTTAAGCTTTTAGCACGATAGATAGCGCTTCAAGATTAAGCGTTCTTAGTCAAGGGTAGTTTATGATGAGTAACTCCCTGGGAAATCCTCGTGTTGCTTCACTTCATTTCTAAGGTTTGGTATCAGAGCTAGCACGGGTTCAAATCCCGCTTCTATCGAAAGGTTCAAGGACAAACCTCCTTTAAGAGGGAGGGAATGATACGTCCCAGGTCTGGGAGGGGTATTTATGTGTCAATGTGTTAAGTATCTATGTTCATTTTTTTTATTTTGTAATTATTACTTTAATTGTTGTTCAAGTGTCTCAATGTTGTGTTGTATTAGGTCAATTATCCCCTGTAATCTATCTGGTTTAGCTTTGTAGTAATATTATTATCAGTTTCAAGCTATCTCTCTATTGCTTATTTCTAGTTTCAATTTTGTGATTAGCCATGTTTAGAAGAGGGTCATAATAGTATCTTATCAAGTAAATTATCGAAGAGTATTTCTATTCCATTTTAAATTACACCTAACATAACTAATTTCATTTTATCTTGTATATTCCAATATGAAGAACCATATCAAAAGAGACTTTGAACAGCACATGGGGTAAGGCCCAGACAGGGCCATTCCGCCATTTGAACCTTAAATCGTGCATGGAAGCACCTAATAAGTTCTATCCCTTGTAAAAAAAATTGTCCGATTGATTAATTATTTTACTAATTTCTGAATCTGTAAAATGTCAACTTACCCTATGTGTGTTTAATTTGTTTTTTGTCTTTTAATCAGTATTAATACATTTGTATATTTTTTTTCTTATTTTAGGTGTGAATTCATGCCAGAATCAATGGTTCTAGAGCACTACTTTAATTAATATCAAGTAAGAATGGTGAATGTTATGATTAGTCATTCTCAGTTAGAAAAGGAGTTATAGCGAGATCATCTCATGTTAGACGAATTAATAGCCAAGGATCTCAGGCAAGAGGGCAACACAAACTACCAGCAATATCCATGATTAGAGCCCTTCTTGAACAAGGGTACAATATAATTGTTGGCATAGATAACTTTATGAACCAGGACAAGAAATTTAAGAGGACCCTAAGTAAGTCGAGCATCAAAGAAATGAACATAAATACATAACACAATGACACTCAGACACACTACTCCTAGAACTGGGAAGTATCATTCTGTCCTTCTTAAAGGAGGTTTGTCCTAGAACCTTTCGATAGAAGTATGATTCGAACCCAAGCTAGTTCTAATACCAATGGAAGCAGGATTTGAACTCATGCTAGCTTTGATAACAAGCCTTAGGAACGAAACAACATAGCACGAGGACTTCCCAAGAAATAACCCATTCTAAGACTACCCTCGGTTGAGCAAGTGTAATCATAAAACACTAACTATCATGCTAAAAGCTTAAGTTGGTGGTAGAGGCGCACTGTCACGCCCTTATTTGAATTTCACCTTTATCAGAGTATCCGTGGAAAACGATATGCGGTTCGGTGGGCAACACAAGATTAACATGAATATACTGATAATATGTACATGATTAAATAAATTCCCCATAGGGGTTCGTACATGATCATTATCATCAATGTAGCCACACAGGGCTACTTGGGTATCTAAACCCGTCCCAGTGAAACAGAGACATCTTTTCATCTTCGTTCCACCAATACAATCCCTTCATATGATTCTCTGCATTGTTCTTAGTATATCTTATGTCTTCTCCTGTCTAAATTGTTGGTAGGGGAGGGTGAGATTCGAGAAAATCTCAGTAGAAAACAGATACCATAATACATGCATGATAGATGCTATGTGTATGACATGTAAGCTTTAACTAGATGTTTGCCCCATAATGACATTTTTGCATACTCAATGTTTCATGTAACAAAACTATGGCCACAGCAAAACAGAAATCACTAGGAACTGATTTTGGTGCCGAAAACTGATCTTCCAAACCTTAAAGAACATAAAGGAGTAGCTTAACAACGGAGTTATACGCACTAGGAACTGATTTACCGAAGAAATCACTTACCTTTACAAGCTTTTTCCTCTCCTTCTCTCTCTAAAAATCTCAACTCTTCTCTCTCTCTAAAACCGAGCTTCACGTCAGGTTATGAGGAGGAAGGAGATGAGAAATTGTTTTATATCATTTCACTTTATTACACCATTTTTCCAAAATTCGGATTTTACAAAATTCTAGCAGATTTCTGCCTAAACTTTGAAAAAGCATAACTAATTCCAAAAAAATCGAAATAAAGTGATTCCAAAGCCTATAGAACCCTTATTGAGTCTAGTTCCAAGGAAAAATATAGCTTTTCTGTTTTTCTGTGCTGACTTCAAAAATTCATATCTTTTTGTATATAGCTCTAATTGAGTCATATGACCTATCAAATTAAAACTTAGGATATCTAATTTCATCCTGTAAAATTTCATAATTTTTTATCATCATGTGATGATTCAAAATCACATGACATGCTCACTCCCTCAGGCGATTTCATCGAAAACATAATTATATTCTCCAAAGTTCACCATTTTACTTTCTTAATACCCCAAAGATATAAGAATCAGTAGGGGATAAATTTAGGCTCCTGCTAAATTGGGGCTTAGCAGTCCACTTAATTTAGGCTTATTCTCAAGCCTTCAATCCCAAATTTTGGGGTATTACATGCACCCCTATTCCTCTAACCCAAATCAAATATAAACCCCCCATCTCTAACTATTATGGGTGCTACTAGACCCCGAACCCGATCCACACCCCTCCCAGACCCAGGACGTATCATTTCCTCCCTCTTAAAGGAGATTTATCCTCAAACATTTTGATGGAAGCGAAATTTAAACTTGTGCTATTTCTGATACCAAAACATAGGAGCGAAGTGCCCAGCATTAAGACTTCCCAGGGGGTCACCCATCCTAAGAATACCCTCAGCTGAGCACGCTTCACTGGATGGGTGACCGCCTGGAAGGTCATCGTGTTATGTTGCTTCATTCCTAAGGCTTGGTATCAGAGCCAACACTGGTTTAAATTCTACTTCCATTAGTATCCAAGCTAGCACGGGTTCGAATCCTGCTTCCACCGAAAGGTTCTAGGACGAACCTCCTTTAAGAGGGACAAAATTATACGTCCCAGGTTTGGGAGGGGTGTGTCTGTGTGTCATTATTATGTATCTATATTCAGTTATCTATGACTTGGCATTGCTTACCTATACAGGATATTTGTGTTCAATTATAGAGAACTATAAGGGACGGAATGATATGTCCCAAGGCTAGGAGGGGTGTGTCTGTGCATCATGACTTGGCGTTCTAAGTTAGAAAAGGAGTTATAGCAAGATAATCTCATGTTAGAAGACTTGGTCACTGAGGTTCTTAGGTCAGTAGGGCAATACAGACCACTAGCAATATCTATGATTAGAGCCCCTCTTGAACGAGAGTATGGTATAATTGTTGGCATAGATAACTTTCTAAACTAGGGAAGGATATTTGAGAGAACCCTAAGTGAGTTCAAAGATAATGCACAATTAGACAATAGTAGCTTTATGCGGCTTGAAGATACAAATCATAGGTTGGAATTAGAAGTTAAGAACTTAGAAAGGAATTTAGAATTTTATATGGTTAAAAAGCTTAAAGAGATCTTGGACAAGGAAGCAAAGCTTCTTGTTGCTTCAATTAAATGTTGAAGTTGTGAGGGGTGAATTAGAAATAACGGAGGAACTAATGAGCGATTATGAAGTAAGGGCTGCAGAACAAGGCTTCATGGGTGCAAATGAGATGGTAGCATACTTACAGCTGTAGTAGGTCTGAGCATCTTTAGAAATAACAATGGATGTAGATTTTTGAATCAGAAGGGCAAGAATCAAAGTTGGGACCCTTTCTTTACCAACTACGTATACATGTCTATCTCTAGCTATACTCTTTCAATTCTATGTATTTTCGAGTTTGTATGTTTAAGAAGGAAGAGAAGAACTAATCTTGGAAGATTTAATGTCACGGTGAACAACAGGGGGAGAAGCCTTAAATATGGAATTCAATGAATAACAAACCAAAATTAAACCGATTACAAGGCTCTATTTAAAATATTTGTACAAACTCCAACCATAAAGAAATAAGTATATTATGTACCCCATAATGTAGATATTCCAGTCCCCTTGCAACATCTAGTGCTATCAGAAATCTTGCATCCCAGTTTAACAGCTCCTGATTTACGCCTAAATCTTCAACACATAAAATAGTTATAAAGGCGTCAAATAAATCTTTCATTAAGTTATTCATTCATGAGGAACAAGGAGATATCAAAATATTTTTTTAAGCTCTCAAAGCAAAAATGAATTTCATTTTTCCAAATGGAGAAGCTTATATGAATAGGCAATAAATGGTCAAGTGAAGCAGGTAGGTGATTGGATTTCAGGCCAACATATAACCACCCAGTATTTTCCTTTCTTTTTATAACATACAACAATTCAGTATGATTAGGTCTTGTAGTAGTTTTAAATTTATGAGTGACAAACCTATAGAGATTTGAAAAACGGCAAGAGGAAACCACAAGGTGTAACACCAAACCATGCTTCCAGAATTTACAAATATACTTTGGTTAAGGTAGTTTATTTCCAAGAACACCCAAACCAATTTATTTTGTTTAAAGAAAGAGTTATATAAATTTAAACAATTGTACACCCTTTCGTGAATTCAAAACAAAACCATTTTCTGTGTGGACCAAAAGAATTCTGCTAAAGAGTTTATCTCATTCTAACCATATAAGTGAGAGGCGAGGTTGCCATTGCTCATATAAGCGTAAAGGAGCATATGCTGTCCTCTTTCTGCAGTATATCCCACCAAATCCACAAGGTGTTTGTGGTGTAATCTTCCAAGTAACAAGACCTGTTAACAGAAAAGGAAAATGTAAGATAGGCTTCTGTTAATAATATTGTGAAACTTCATCACAATTATCATTAGCTTTTAATGAGTTCGTTTAAGTAATGATTTGCTAGGTTATTGGAGCCATGGGCAGCAGAAGTCATATATTAGGAAGTAGTAGTTGCTACTCGGAAAAAGTAATCTGCAGGATTAGCGGCATTTAATACACAACATAGTTTATAGTTTTCACTTGCAACATTTTTGTCGTATAAATTTCCTACTGGATCTCCCTTTACCTCTTAAATCCTTGTTTAAAATATAAGTGAGACAAAAATTTTGAGTACATATTATTGTAAAACAATAAGGGTAGCAAAATAGAATACCAATATTGCTATAGAAATCAAGTACAAGAACTGATTGTATACAAAGAAAAGTGCGTTCGTGCACATGTATCCGCAAATATCCTATAGAACTTTTCAATTTCAACATGAAGGTTTCTTTTACTTGAAAACAGATGAAATGTTGTTTCCTCAAACCATACTAATTATGAAGTGCAGTTTCTAGGAAAGATACCAGCGTAGGGACCAATCAACTGGCATTCTGAATTATATACAAGGATATGTCCTCATTTAAATTGATAAGACCAAAATAGGAGATTTCTCAAAATCATAGTTTTTCAAGTGAAGTTCATTACTGATGTAATATTTAGCTCTTATCCAACATGTTTCCTTTAGTCAAAGAGCCAATCATAGCAACATCACAAATTGTCCGCATTCTAAGCCTACTCACACACTTAATTACCGTTGCTATTCAAAGAGGCATTTCTTCATTCCAAACACCAGCATTCTTGTGGACCAAAAAATTCTTAAAATTGGTAAGCACATCATCAAAATTACCTCGGTCAAAAACTGCCTCTCTCCATGTTTTGAATTATTACCAAGAACTTTAACAGCAACTGTTTCACCAGTGAGCATCTGGGCTTTGTAAACTGAACCAAATGCTCCACGACCTATGATGGTTGTGAAATTAGAAGTTGCTTTCTGCATATATCTGGACAAGATATCACAAGATCACAATTAGAGAGAGAAATATATAATAGAGACCAACCTAAAATTTTCTGTTTGTGAGTTTTTTTGTTGGGGGGGCGGGCGGGCGAGAAAACCAGGGAGATCACTCCATGGCTCCCAACGTCAAACAATGAATCAACAATAAGTGAAAAAAGGGCTGACGCACCCAAATTGGAGTTCAAAACAAGAACCATTACAAATTAAAAATATCTGAGGTCGACATAAATGCCAATTGAAGTTGGTTATAACTTTCGAAGTTTAATAGGTCAATCTTTTTTGCGTCTACTTCTTCTATTATTCACCTTTTATGACGAGTTCTAGTCATCTCTGGTTGATTTTTATCTCTTATGTACCAAAGAAATTGCATCTGTTTCCATTTTCGTAGTCTCCAACTCCATTTTCCATACAATTTGTCATTTCTTTTTGTCAACGGAAGCTAACTCTGCATTTAAGTTGGCAATTTTATTCCCTTCCTTGTTTTATTACATATCAACCATATTATTATCATATAACCTGTTCAGATTTATTTGCTTCCAACAACCTAAAGTAGTTATATTAAGTATTCGTTGGCAAAAAGTTCTTCCCTCTCATCTGCAGATGCCATGATTTTTACAGTAGAGAGCAGAAAGCAAGAAGGTTTCTGCCAAAGCAGAAAACCATTAATATGAGGTTGTTTTCACTTCTTTAACTTATAAAGTCAATAGCAGATGAAGAAATTAACAACGAATGTTAAGCTTAGCATGTCCATTATTTTAAACTTTATGAACAGGAGTGACAGAAAACAAATAACATCATGCACCTAGTAGAAGAATGCCTACAAATAACATCAAATATGCAGCATTCAAATAAATAACTACAACAACATACTTGTAAGAATACTTTGGAATTCCGCATGCAGAACCAACATCCTTCCTCTGAAGTCCTTCCAACGAAAGGGGCATGTTACCCCAGTCAGATGATACGGATGACTCCAACCCCACATTTGAGCTTGACAATGATGCACCAGAATCAACTACCTTGACGCGAACAGGGATGTTTCCTGATTTCTCAGAGCTTCTCTTAAGCCTATTTCGGCACCAAAAGCAGCACACAAATGCAGTTGTCACACCCACTCCAAAGACAAAGCCTACACAAATCCCTACTATTAAGGGCAAGAGTTTCCTGTTCATCTCATGCAAACTGAGACCTTATTCTAGATACTTCAGCATTTGCCTTTGTAACTGAAAATGCATGTAATATATCTTCGTTAAAAAAAGGACAGATAGTAAGGTACGCTTCCTATCCCACAGCATTAATTTAATAGCAATGCCCAACTAACTTAAAGACTAAGTAATCCCTATAGATCAGGGGAGTGAGAGAACAGAATTCTTTAATTAACAGATATAGAAATAATCACCAGTCCAGGTAAAATAAACATCTAATGAAAGTTGCTTAATCAACCTGCATAAATTCTACTGGATAAGCAAATTAAGCATTTGAGCTCAAAAAGAAATAATTTAAACTCTTCCACCTAAACAATAAAATAAGAATAAAACAGAAAATTTCAATAAAAAAAACTGAACCAAACAACCTCATCAATCAAGAGGAAATAATTTTCTTCAGTTACATTACGACTATCACAATAATAGAAAAACACAAGAATTTGTACCTAAAATAACAACTAGAATTGCATGATCAAGAACGTCGAGAGCACTAAATGTCACATTCCCTGCCTAAAAATTTCAACATAAAAGGAGCAGAACCAACTTCATTACGTCTGAAAAAAATGTAAGACATTTCGAACCGAGAGAGAGTACCGTAAATGAACCAGAAGGCGAATCGAAAACCTCGCAGGGTGAGAACTTCCGTCGCGAAGCAATGAAGGAGGAGGGAGAAGGAAAAACAAGGCGTCGTTGCTTGTGTGTGTTTTGGAGCCCCAATTGGAGGTGGCAATTGGGCTTATTTTAGCCTTAAGCTCAATAGGTGGCTGAGGAAAAAAAAAAGTGCATGTTTAGTTGACAAAATGAGCAATTGGGCTTTTGACAAATTGAGCACTATTCACAATTTCACATAAGATTGGCTAAAACTCAATGTTGGAGTTTTTATCAAAAGCTCAATTACCAATGGGAGTTGGTCCAAGTGGTAAGCGGCTTGGTTCCGTTTAAGCAAAGTCTCGGATTCGAGCCTTGTGTATGTAGAAAATTCCCATTGAGAGACTCTCCCACTATAGCCAGGTGCGCGGCGCGGGTCGGATCCGGATGTAGTCGGGGCAAAGCTCCGATGAACCGGTTGGGCAACCAAAAAATAAAACAGCTCAATTGAAATATATCCCATGGTCCCACGTTTTTTTTTCTTTTCTCTCTCTCTTCTGCAATTACAATTAAGGGTGGATATTCTCTCTCTCTCTCTTGCCTGCAATCAAAATATTTTTTCATTTGTGTCTAGTGTGTTATCAGACTGATTGCAATTTTATCTTTAATATATTTTTTCAGCTACAAAAATTAATTTAAAATATTTTTCGGTGCTTTTAACCCCTTAAAATATTTTTCCAACTGTAGCCAATGTGTTATCATACTGATTGCAATTTTACCATTAATGTATTTTTTCAGTTCCAAAAATTACTTTAAAATATTTTTTGTGTGCTTTTAACCCTTTAAAATATTTTTTCAGTTATACCCAGTATTAGGAGACCGACTAAAATTTTACCTTTAATGTATTTTTTTTTAGTAGTAAAGGGCACTCAAAACTTAGAATACTGATTTATTGATTTCCACCAACTCTAAAATATTTTTCCAGTAGCACCTAATATTTTAAAGTAATTACTTGATTTTTTAAATATTTTTCTAACCACTCTCTCTTATCATTATCACAAAAGCCCTTATGCTTAAATCAATCCAAACAAGTTTTATTTTTACAAAAGCCCAATTGACAATCGTCAGTCCAAACATAAATCACATTACACAATTTAGCTTTTACCAAAAGTAATATTACAACAAGTCCAATTGAAACAAGCCCAATTACCAATCACTGTTCCAAACACACCAATATATGCTAGAAGTATAAGAGTTTAAGGAAGAGAGTATGCAAACTATGATTTATCCTGGTTCAGTCGAATCCACGATGACCTACATCCAGTCCTCAGACTCCTCCTGAGATTTCAAATCCACTATCTTCTTGTTTAATCCGGGCACAAGAAAAGTCTCTACAATTCCACAAGTTTAGTCAGGCACTTGCGAAGCCTTTTACAATCTTCTCACCGAGTTACTCCCCCCTTACACATAGTAAGGATACAATTGATTACTCCCCGTTACACACCGTAAGGATACAACTTTGATGATAAAATATTACAATCAATCTTCTCTCTTAGAAGTGAATAAGATGAACACTGAAGTATAATATAAATAATTATCCTCTCAAATGTAAATGATATATAAGCTAGAGAATAACATAGAGTGTTTGGGTTGAGGTGGATAGCTTATGATATGAGCATGTTGGCATTAGCAATTGTGTGTTATGTGTTATGCTTGAATCTCTTGTATTTATAGTTAAGTAGGATTGATGACCGTTTGAGCATTTCAACATATCCGTTGGAGTGCAGCTGCTTCTTTTGTTCGTTTGCTTGAGTTTGAAAAACTATTCGATAGAATGTTGGACGCTCCGCTTTCGTAAAGTCAACTTTTATCTTTTCACATAATCTCTTCATTGCATTCCTGAAGAAATACATTAAAAACTAATACAATGAAGTGATAGAGTGATTATAAGCAAGAAGAATAAATTACAAAATTATTCCAATGATTTTCAGAAGTTACGATGCGTGGTTTATTTTCTGGAATTATACATCACTCGAGTGGTTTAGCATTTCACTCGAATGATCTGGCTTTTATTGTGTATCACTCGAGTGAATTTTATTTGATCACTTGAGTGATCTGCTTCTAGTCATATATCACTCGAGTTAATTTCCTAATCACTTGAGTGATCTATCATATCACTATAACTGAATTTCACTTTCACTCCCGTTGAGCAAACCTTCTCAAACTTCTACCTTTACTAATAATCATTTCAAGTGATTCTAATGTTCACTCAAGTGCATTGAGAAATCACTGGAAGTGCAAGAAGTGCACTGGAAGTGTGGGTTGCACTCTCTACCAACACTCAAGTGCAATTGCCAATAAAACTCGAGTGTATCACAGGAATTTGAGTGCATCAGTAGAATTTCAGTTTCTTAACTAGCGTCTGTCTAACACTTGCAAGAGTGTGAATCCATACTCGAGTGTTCAAGCTTCCAGAACTCGAGTGCTTCCTCCAAAATTGAATTTATCTTGGACCATAACTCAAGTTTTGATCTAAAACTCGAGTTCTTGTGACAACTTCAATTTCTGGATAAGTTCTGTACAAAACTTGTGAGAGCATGTGCAATCAACTCGAATTCTCATCAGATAGGATTTGTTCATTTTGACTTCAAATATGGTAAATAATATATCATAAAAAATATCTCATCATCTACATTCCAATACAATAAGAATCAACTCCAAACTCATTGTATACAGAAAGTTATGATCCAAGGAGTATCTATTGTACTTAAACAATGTCTGAAATCACTAGCATCAACATTCAGAAGGCATAAATCTTAGTATATAGCTTTGAAATATGACCAATTTCCCATCCATAGAAATCTCTTTAAGTCTACTTTCATATTGCACCTGTTTCGTCACAATCCAATGGGTTGTTTGAGAGTTACGTCCAAAATACTGAAGCTATTTTGGAATATGACAATGATTTGAGTGTCATTTTGTAAAATTCATATCTCCTTCATGTGAGCTCATTTTGACTTGATCTTGGTGTCAAAATGACTCATTGGGAGTCTAGTTTCATATGCCACTGGTTTCACCTCATTTAGAGTTGTGGTTTGGGAGATATGATCAAATTACTGAACCTCACTCATGCTGAATGAAAACAGAGCAATGCGTTTTTCAGCATCACTCGAGTGATTCTAAAGAGATCATTGAGGAATTCACTTGAGTGATCAGCTCTGAAAATGCCAAAATGAAATATGACTCGTGTGGGGTTGATATGACTCTGATATAAGACACTTTTGCTTTTGATTAAGCCATTCCAACTTCAAACTTGATCATGGAGACTTCCAATATTACATCTAACAACTTGAATCTTGATATTTCGATTAGATCTTTTCAAGTTCTTCTTTCTTTAATCTCTTCTCTTCTTATTGGTTATTTTCCAAAATCCTTTTGTTTGTTTCTTGCTTTCTTAACAAATATCTTCAATTTCTTTCTTCTTCTTTCTCTTAATCATTCTCATCAATACAAATTGATATATTCTTCCTTTTCTGGACTAATCTACAATATATTTCACATTAAATATAGTAGTTACTCAAAGTATAAAATAAATACACTATGTAAACTTTTTTCTCTTAATATTTAGCATCTATATTTGACATTATCAAAACTAATCATATCTAACATAATTCAGGTCCAAAAGAGCTTAATGATAAATGTATTATGTGTATCGCGAGGCAAATTATAATGACTCAATTCAAAGAAAATAAATTATAGCAACTTGATTTAAAATTAAAGTAAATTATAAATATTTGTGAAAATAAAATTATTTATTACTAATTATTTGAACGGATACTTCTTTTTATAACTACTAGAGTATGGAAAACCGGACCGGACAAGACCAGCCAATTTGGCCCGAGAACTGACCAACCAATGGTTTAACAGGTCCGGTGGTTGAACCGGTATGACCGGTTCAACATTTTTTTAATTAAAAAAATTAATTTAAATATTTTTTTATTAATTTTATTCAGAATTTTATGTAAAAAAGCCTAAAATATTTACTTCATTACCGGTCTAGCCCGAGGTTAGCTCCAGTTTAACTCCGGTCTGACCCACCGACCCTTGACCTAGTACCCCAACCGGATCAATGTCCATTCCAGGTTTTAGTACCTTGATAAATACCACTATTATTTTTTAACAGTTTGCTTTTTTTTTTTTCAGAAAGAGTGATTTTTTAATGCATAAAAACAGAGGAACTTTTTTCGTTAATTAGTAGTTAATTAAGATCAAATGTCAATTAAACAATAAGCGCATGGGAGATGGTCTTTGCTAGAGCTGATGATGCATCTCAGGGACAAGCACCTCAAAAATTTTTTTAAAACTATAGTTTCCATGTTTATTACCTAACAATGTTTCGGAGGAAATTTTCTTTAATTTTATTCCAAGAAGGTTAAATTAGAGTTGAGGCAGAAAAATATCCATGAGCTTTTAGAAAAAATATGTCCAGCACCATATATTATTTGGAAATGCAAAAATACTCATAGACATTTAATATGGAAACAAACATATCAGGACTGTTAAATATAACTTGACACCATTATATATGTATAAGCAAAAGTACTCTCGGTCTCACTACAAAAAGTAAAAGTATTAGGTTATTGTAAGAATATTGGATGTACCTGGAATGTGAATGCTTGTACTCTCTAACACCCACACTAATCGAATCACAATTATGGACGTGACTATAGATGCACACCAATACGCTACAGGGAAGAAGAGAGAGGGAGGGAGAGAGTTATGGTAGAGTGGAAAGGAACCAGCATGTCAAAATGTCTGTTTATTAAAATGATTCACAATTGAACTCGTCACGCTTATTTATAGTGTTCTACGTACCTCTTCTTCTACCAACATGTTCTTTCCTCAAAGAGACATATTGTATTAGTTAAACAATATATAACTCATAGGGACATGTTGTATCGACTAAACAATATAACTCATAATAATTAGGAAATCTCACATATGTCCTCATAGACTTTTATATTATTTATGATCAAGCATCAATACGAATTTACAGAATCATAGTTATTTTTGTTCAGCTTGATCGATCCACCCAACTATCCTTACACTTTTATCCCATTTTTTAATGTTTATAGAATTATAGGCATTTTTGTACATCTAAAAAATATATAATGTTAAACGTACTTTGCGTAAAATGCTTTTTATATGTGTATTTTTGTAACTTAAAACTATAAACCCTGAGTAGGGAACTTATAAGTTAAAACTCGCACCCAGTACAAGTTTATATGTGGTAGTATCTGTGGTGTTGAAATAATTAACGATAAAAACTAGGGTCACACAGAAGAGAGAAATTCTTACATGAACTTGTTCTATCACCTCGTTTGTGGTCTAATCATCCACAAGAAAACACCTCAGGTCTAATTTGGAGCATTTTAATTTGGTGTGGCAGTTATGTACAGGAAAAAAAATCAACCATCTTACTCTTTTTTTTTTTTTTTACTTTCTTCGCCACAATTTGAGACATGCTCCTCTCTCCCTCTCTCCCCATTTTTCCTCTGGCTTTTAGAGCTCTAATCCTCTTTACTGGAGCGAAAGATTATTTTTTGGGCATCAATTTCTGCATCTGCTGGAGTTCGAATTTCTGGAATGGCATTGAAGGCGAGTTTTTGAGTAAATTAAATATATGAAAAAAGTTTTATTTTTGTTCTAATATGCAAAAAAGGTTTTGTTCAGTTATTGTCGCTATCTATACACATAGATATATATTGTACAGGATGGAAATAGTGTACAGGATGGAAATAGGAAATGAATTAGAGTCAGATACGAGAGAAAATGAAAACCTTGGCTTTGAAGAAACATACAACTCTGGTGATAAAAGTATTTACTTGGGTCGAGTTGTAAATAATGAAGATGGTGGGTTTATACTTTATATACAATATATGCGCATCATTTGGGTTTTTCTGCTAGAAAGTCAAAACAAACTTGTGTTTCTGGAACTAACAAGATTCATACAAAGGATTATGTGCGTTCAAAACAAGGATCTAAATATTTAGAATAATATAACAGTAGTTCATTTGCTAGAATGAATGCAAAAACAGAATATCACGCCATGGTTCGATTTACTATTTAATTAGATGGCATGTGGAAGATCACTAAGTTGATTATTGAGCATAACCATGAATTTGTTAAACTAAAGCATGGGCATCTTATGCTTTCTGCTAGGAATATTCTTATAGCTAAGAGTGAGCTTACTAGTTCCATGGTGACTGCTGGAATTAGAACTAAGGATGTGAGGAGTTATTTGGGTGGAGAAACACATGGCTTTGATAATATTGAGTTTTCAAACAAAAGATTGTTATAATTATGTCAACAGGAAAAAATTGAAATTGATAGAAGCTGGGGATGAAAAAGGTTTAGTTGATCTGTTACAGAGTCATCAAGCTGAAGATCCAATGTTTCATTATAGTGTTCAATTTGATCAAGAGTTACATTTGACAAATATTTTTTGGAGGGATGTGAGATCGGCAATTGATTATGATTGTTTTAGGAATGTAACGGTTTTTGAGACAACTTACCATACAAATAAGTATAATTTAACTTGTGGACCATGTGTTGAGATCAATGATCATTGGAAATCTTTTTTTATGAATGAATCAACAGAGTCCTTTTAATGGTTATTCGAATAATTTCTAAAATATGTGGAAAATCGACCACCACAAACTATTGTCATTGATCAAGATGTTGTAGGGCTACAGCAATTAAGAAGATATTTCCTAATACACGACATTGCTTGTGCTTGTGGCATATATCTAAAAATGCCCCATCTCATTAGTGTTTGTTAGGTTTGAGGGGAGGGGAGGGAAAATTTTGATAAGCTGGATTTAAAAAAATTAAAGAAGTGGTGTTAAAATTTTTAATTAATTTTTTTTACTGTTTTATCTCACATTTTTTCTCAATTAAAATTTTGTAACCCCTCTTCTTTAATTTTCATAAATCCCGCTTAAAATTTTTTTCCTCCTCTCCATTTTAAACACCCAGTATCAAACAACCCCTTAGAGAGTGTTGGGGGAAGCAGCTTCTCCAACACTCCAAAATTGAAAACCTGTCAAGATAAGCCTATCTCGTTTAGTATCAACTGCCATTATACAATAATATCAAAAATTAATTTGCTATATCTTGTTTAATGTGCGAGAAAAATGAAGTAACCAAACATATTGTTTAAAAAAATAGGTGTGTTTTAGAAATGGTAATCGGTTTGATATATATATATATATATATATTATATTTTATTTTCATTTTATTTTTATATTGGATGTAAATAAGAAACTTCATCTAAGATGTTAACATACATCTCATATTTGCGTTACAGGTAGGGGTGTTAAACATTTTTCCACCCTAATCCCGAGCAAATTAGAAAGGGAAAATCTTATCTCGAAAATTTCAGAATGCAAGAAAATTCGAGATCGGGAAGTCTGAATATATATTTATTCTCTAAAATACCCTCAAAGAAAATGGCAGTCATAAGTGCATTTATGATTTATGTCAAAGGGAGCAAAGCATTGAAAGATTGATAATATTAAATTATTGATGAATTTGTAATTTTAGTTCACTTTAAATATTTGTATCGGATTAATTATATATTTATATTAGACTAACAATATATTTGTATTGGACTAATTTGGTATAATATGATATTGGATAAATTATATATTTGTACTAGATTAAAGGAAACATAGGAAAAAATTTGATACAAGGAAAATAAACCAAAAAAAGAAAGAAAGGGAACCTTTTTGGAAAATTCCCGATCGCAATCTCAGGAATTACTCGTCCCAACAAGATGAGAAATTCTCAGGATCGATAATGAAAAGCTTTCCCGAATCCCTTTTCAGAATCCTTCCTATCCCGAGAACACCCCTAGATACAGGGTTATTAAACCTAAACCGAGCTGGCCAGTTCAACCTAGAAAACCAGTGAACCAATTAGTAAACTAGTCAGGCCCAGGCATTAACCCAGTCCATTTTTTTTTTTAAAGAAAAAATTAATTTTTTTTATTTTCTTTAGAATTTCATATTAATAACCCTAAAATCTTCACTTTCTCATCGATTTGGCCTCATATTAGCTCCAATTTGATCTACTAATTCTTGATCCAGTATCTCAGCCGGTTCAATAATTAGTCTGGTTCAATAACCTTGTTGCCATACACTTGGTTTCCTTTATTCAAGGGAAAATGGGCGGAGCGCTTTAAGCCCAAGTCCTTCATGGATCGATTCCAAAAACATTTAGATTATGTGGGCTTTTAGGCCTGGCCATTTAAAAGTCCAAACCATTTTAAAGTCCAAACCGTTAAGAGTCGGGCCTGTTTAACCTCGTATATTTTCTCATGGCTAAGTTTTCTTATCTATATTCGCGATAAGCTTTGCTTCTTTTAGTAATGTACAAGTCACTATCTTCAGAATATTGTTTAAAGAACTACCTACAACCTTAGCAGATGACTATTAAAACGTTAGTGTCTATCTAATCATAGACCCTATCATTTTATAAAATTCAGCTTTACTTTTTCTTCGAAAATTAATCATAATTAAATATTAAGAAGAATGTAGCAGTAGTTCATTTGCTAGAATGAATGCAAAAACAAATTGTCAAGCCATGGCTTGATTTACTGTTCAATTAGATGGCCTGTAGAAGATCACTAAGTTGATTATTGAGCATAACCATGAATTTGTTAAACCAGAGCATGGGCATCTTATTCGTTCTGCTAGGAATATTCTTATAGCTAAAGGTGAGCTTATTAGTTTCATGGTGACCTCTGGAATTAGAACTAAGGATGTGTAGAGTTATTTGGGTCAAGAAACATATGGCTTTGATAATACTGGGTTTTCAAAAAAAGATTGTTATAATTATATCAACAGGCAAAAATTAAAATTGATAGAAGCTGGGGATGGAAAAGGTTTAGTTGATCTCTTACATAGCCATCAAGCTGTAGATCCAATATTTTATTATAGTGTTCAATTTGATCAAGAATCACATCTGACGAATGTGTTTTCAAGGGATGGGAGATTGACAATTGATTATGATTGTTTTACGGATGTAGTGATTTTTAACACAACTTACCATACAAATAAGTATGTTTTAATTTGTGGACCATGTGTTGGGATTAATCATCATTGGTAAAATATTATGTTTGGTTGGGCTTTTTTTATGAATGAATCAATAGAATCCTTTCAATTGTTATTTGAACAATTTGTAAAATCTATGGGAAATCGACCACCACAAACTATTGTCATTGGTCAAGATGTTGTCATGGCTAAAGCAATTAAGAAGATATTTCCTAATACACGACATTGCTTGTGCTTGTGGCATATATCTAAAAAGGCCCATCTCATTAAGGTTTGTTTGATATGAGGGATTTGGAGGGAATGGGAGAAGAAAAAATTTTATGAGCTGAATTTAAAAATATTAGAAACTATAAACATCACTTTTCTTGGTAAAAGTTTTTGCAGACAAGTATTCAGGATCAAGATAGCCAAAAGTTCCTTTGACATGAGATGAACGACGTTTAATCATCTCTGGTCTAGAAAGCCCAAAGTCAGTTACCTGCTAAGCAAATAATACATGCTGAAGTGTTGTATTAAAAGAAAAGAAGATTTGCAGCATAATGTTCACAGAAACAAGGATCATACCTTGGCTCTCATAAACTGGTCCAGCAGTATGTTGGAAGATTTAATGTCACGGTGAACAACAGGGGGATAAGCCTTAAATATGGAGTTCAATGAATAAGAAACCAAAACTAAACATATTACAAGGCTCTATATAAATGATTTGTACAAACTCCAACCATAAAGAAATAAGTATATTATGTACCCCATAATGTAGATATTCCAGTCCCCTTGCAACATCTACTGCTATCTGAAATCTTGCATCCCAGTTTAACAGGTCCTGATTTTCGCCTAAATCTTCAACACATAAAATAGTTATAAAGGTGTCAAATAAATCTTTCATTAAGCTATTGATTCATGAGGAACAAGGAATATTTTTTTAAGCTCTCAAAGCAAAACTGAATTTCATTTTTCCAAATGGAAAAGCTTATATGAATAGGCAATAAATGGTCAAGTGAAGCAGGTAGGTGATTGAATATCAGGCCAACATAAAACCACCCAGTATTTTCCTTTCTTTTTATAGAATATAACAATCCAGTCCGATTACGTCTTGTAGTAGTTTTAAACTTATGAGTGACAAACCTATAGAGATTTGAAAAACGGCAAGAGGAAACCACAAGGTGTAACACCAAACCATGCTTCCAGAATGTACAAATATACATTGGTTAAGGTCGTTTATTTCCAAGAAAACTCAAACCAATTTATTTTGTTTAAAGAAAGAGTTGTATAAATTTAAACAATTGTACACCCTTTCGTGAATTCAAAACACTTCGGGTTAACCATTTTCTGTGTGGTCCAAAAGAATTCTGCTAAAGAGTTGATCTCATTCTAACCATATAAGTGAGAGGCGAGGTTGCCATTGCTCATATAAGCGTAAAGGAGCATATGATGTCCTCTTTCTGCAGTATATCCCAACAAATCCACAAGGTGTTTGTGGTGTAATCTTCCAAGTAACAAGACCTGTTAATAGAAAAGGAAAATGTAAGATAGGCTTCTGTTAATAATATTGCGACACTTCATCACAATTATCATTAGCTTTTAATGAGTTCGTTTAAGTAATGATTTGCTAGGTTATTGGAGCCATGGGTAGTAGGAGTCATATATTAGGAAGTAGTAGTTGCTACTAGGAAAAAAGTAATGTGCAGGATTAGCGGCATTTAATACACAACATGGAAAAAAATGATTGGATTTATCCTCCTATATCTTCACTCTGCTGCTGAATAGTTTATAGTTTTCACTTGCAACATTTTTGTCGTATAAATTTCCTACTGGATCTCCCTTTAACTCTTAAATCCTTGTTTAAAATATAAGTGAGACAAAAAGTTTGAGTACATATTATCGTAAAACAATAAGGGTAGCAAAATAGAATACCAAGATTGCTATAGAAATCATGTACAAGACTGATCGTATACAAAGAAAAGTGCGTGCGTGCACATGTATCCACAAATATCCTATAGAACTTTTCAATTCCAACATGAAGGTTTCTTTTACTTGAAAAAAGATGAAATGTTGTTTCCTCCCACCATACTAATTATGAAGTGCAGTTTCTAAGAAAGATACCAGCGAAGGGACCAATCAACTGGCATTCTGAATTATATACAAGGATATGTCCTCATTTAAATTGATAAGACCAAAATAGGAGATTTGTCAAGATCATAGTGTTTCAAGTGAAGTTCATCACTGATGTAATATTTAGCTCTTATCCAACATGTTTCCTTTAGTCAAAGAGCCAATCATATCAACATCACAAATTGTCCACATTCTAAGCCTACTCACACACTTAATTACCGTTGCTATTCAAAGAGGCATTTCTTCATTCCAGACTCCAGCACTCTTGTGGACCAAAAAATTCTTAAAATTGGTAAGCACATCATCAAAATTACCTCGGTCAAAAACTGCCTCTCCATGTTTTGAATTATTGCCAAGAACTTTAACAGCAACTGTTTCACCAGTGAGCATCTGGGCTTTGTAATCTGAACCAAATGCTCCACAATCTACGATGGTTGTGAAATTAGAAGTTGCTTTCTGCATATATCTGGACAAGAAATCACAAGATCACAATTAGAGACAGAAATATATAATAGAGACCACCCTAAAATTTTCTGTTTGTGGGGTTTTTTTTTTTTTGGGGGGGGGGGGGGGCGATAAAACCAAGGAGATCACTCCATGGCTGCCAACTTCAAACAACGAATCAACAATAGGTGAAAAAAGGGCTGACGCACCCAAATTGGAGTTCAAAACAAGAAACATTACAAATTAAGAATATCTGAGGTCGACATAAATGCTAATTAAAGTTGGTTATAACTTTCGAAGTTTAATAGTTCAATCTTTTTTGGGGCTACTTCTTCTATTATTCACCTTTTAGACGAGTTCTAGTCATCTCTGGTTGATTTTTCTCTCTTATGTACCAAAGAAATGGCATCTTTTTCCATTTTTGTAGTTTCCATTTTCCAAACAATTTGTCATTTCTTTTTGTCAACCGAAGCTAACTCTGCATTTAAGTTGGCAATTTTATTCCCTTTCTTGTTTTATTACATATAAACCATATTATTATCATATAACCTGGTCAGATTTATTTGCTTCCAACAACCTAAAGTAGTTATATTAGGTAGTCGTTGGCAAAAAGTTCTTCCCGCTCATCTGCAGATGTCATGATTTTTACAGTAGAGATCAGAAAGCAAGAAGGTTTCTGCTAAAGCAGGAAATCATTAATATGAGGTTGTTTTCAATTCTTTAACTTATAAAGTCAATAGCAGATGAAGAAATCAACAACAAATGTTAAGCTTAGCATATCCATTATTTTAAACTTTATGAACAGGAGTGACAGAAAACAAATAACATTATGCACCTAGTAGAAGAATGCCTACAAATAACATCAAATATGCAGCATTCAAGTAAATAACTACAACAACATACTTGTAAGAACACTTTGGAATTCCGCATGCAGAACCAACATCCTTCCTCTGAAGTCCTTCCAACGAAAGGGGCATGTTACCCCAGTCAGATGATACGGATGACTCCATCCCCACATTTGAGCTTGACAATGATGCACCAGAATCAACTACCTTGACGCAAACAGGGATGTTTCCTGATTTCTCAGAGCTTATCTTAAGCCTATTTCGGCACCAGAAGCAGAACACAAATGCAATTGTCACACCCACTGCAAAGGCAAAGCCTACACAAATCCCTACTATTAAGGGCAAGAGTTTCCCGTTCATCTCATGCAAACTGAGACCTTATTCTAGATACTGCAGCATTTGCCCTTGTAACTGAAAATGCATGTAATATATCTTCGTTAGAAAAAGGACAGATTGTAAGTTACGCTTCCTATCCCACAGCATTAATTTAATAGCAATGCCCAACTAACTTAAAGACTAAGTAATCCCCATAGATCAGGGGAGTG
Organism: Inga oerstediana; assembly: GCA_963210345.1. NCBI lineage: Eukaryota > Viridiplantae > Streptophyta > Magnoliopsida > Fabales > Fabaceae > Inga > Inga oerstediana. The sequence continues at coordinate 61,451,179 of OY723400.1, read as the reverse complement.
AGAGAACAGAATTCTTTAATTAACAGATATAGAAACAATCACCAGCCCAGGTAAAATAAACATCTAATGAAAGTTGCTTAATCACCCTGCATAAATTCTACTGGATAAGCAAATTAAGCATTTGAGCTCATAAAACAATAATTTAAACTCTTCCACCTAAACAATAAAATAAGAAAAAATAAGAAAATTTCAATAAAAAAACAGAACCGAACAACCTCATCAATCAAGAAGAAATAATTTTCCACGAGACGCTTCAGTTACATTACGACTATCACAATAATAGAAAAACACAAGAATTTGTACCTAAAATAACAACTAGAAATGCATGATCAAGAACGTCGAGAGCACTAAATGTCACATTCCCTGCCTAAAAATTTCAACAAAAAAGGAGCAGAACCAACTTCATTACGTCTGAAAAAAATGTAAGCCATTGCGAACCGAGAGAGAGTACCGTAAATGAACCAGAAGGCGAATCGAAAACCTCTCAGGGTTAGAACTTCCGTTGCGAAGGAATGAAGGAGAAGGAGGGAGAAGGAAAAGCACGGCGTCGTTGCTCGTGGGAGCAGAACCGTACGGACAAACAAAGCATTGGCCTCAATGCAAAGAGTTCAGGTGGTGTCGTTTCATTTTGTTTTAACGTCGTTTAGCTGCGGAGACGTCATTCCGTTTTGAATCAGAAGTTAGCGCGCCTTATTTCCTTCCGGGTACCGTGCCGATGTTGACCCCAATATAAGATCATTTAGTATTTGTTTGGATTAGCGGTAGAAAAATAGGTTTTTTTTGGCTATCAGACTTTAAGAAAAGTCAAATAAGAAAAAAGTTAAAATGTAGATGTGATTTATGTTTGTACTAGCGGTAGAAAAAGTGATTTTTTTTCTAACCTTAAACGTATTTGAATTGGTGTTTGAAAAGCCCATTAAGATAAAAATGACTGAAAAAGGCATGAATCATATTGAATACTCCACACACATATATATATATATATTAGTTGTATATATTATGATAATTGAAGTAAAAAAATATAAATAAAATTTAGTAAAATAATAAAAGTTCAATTATTATTGAAAAAATACAAGCATTCTATTACATTGCTTTTGATGAATGATTTTACACATGAAAACAAACAGGAAATGAAGCGTTTGCAATTCATATAGGGAAAAAAAATAACGACAACTACCTTATTTATAAGTCTTGGGAAATCCTAATCCTACTCAAATATCTCATCCTAACAAGACAAATACTTAATCCAACTTTTAATAAGATATATAATAAATCTAAATCCTAATAAGCTAATAATATCTAAATCATAATTATTTAAATTGTAATAGCCGAACAACTTCATTATATAGATGACATCAGTTTTGCATTAGGTTCAGCTGGGAAAGATGTTGGAATAAATATGTGCATCATCATATGACAATATATATGAACATATGTGTGTGTACGCTGCTATCTTCACTGATGGGAGGAATGTTTACATAAGCATGGATATAGATATATATATTTCTCCCTTTCTTCCACAAACCAAGCAAGTGAAGCCACCATCTCAGATTCGGTAATTTAATACAGAAAGAAAACAGACACTTCACCTCAGAGGGAGACGCAGAAACCAATGGCAACAAACTGACAGCAAACACCAATGCTGGTAACTTGTGAGTCTTCAAACTGTGAACCCAAAACAAGGAAAGTGCAAGCCGACTCACATCCGGCAACCACAAAGTAGAGGGAAAAACTCGACAGGAGGATAAAACCCTGTTACACCAGAGAAGGTTCGGCGACCACACGACGTCCGTTTAGTTCAGATCAGAACACCCACCAACAGATCTGGGCACCAAACTCCAAGGACAGGCCACAGATCACAAGGTGCAACAGAACAGGGGATGGATCGGACAAGGATTATTGGCCAATAGCCAACCAGTCATGGACGGTGATGAGCTTCACAGCCACCGACGACACTGACGCCAAACGCCGACTACACTACCACAAGCAATCGGACTTTGCAGATCAGGGAGAACACCACAGTTGAGGAGGCCTCTGTGAGAAAATGAGAAGAGATGAAGAAATGCGTGGAGTAGAGAAGCATTAAGGAAGGAAAGTAAGGAATTCGTTGGGCATTAGTTACCCCATAATAACAAATTTCCGCCGCACCGTAGGAAAAAGCTAGAGTTTCGAGCTTCAGATGTTAACCCGCTTTTTTCATTAAAGCCCTATGATGACTCCCCATTTTTAATAGAATTTGAGATATGTTTTGATATGTTTTGGGAGTCATTAATGCTAAAATAAAGGGATTTATTGGAGATTTTGATAAGATATCAATCTGGTGCATAATTTGGGGATTTTATTTTAGATATTATAATTTTAATCTAAAATAAAAATAATTTAATATAGGATGATGATGATAATAATTCACTGTTTTGAAATTTAAAAAAGAAGAAGAAGTTGTTTTTATTTTATTGTCTTATATTTTATTTTTATTTTCTTTTCTTGATTGTATAACAAGTGAGCTAACGTGGGTTCTGTTATATGGATGAGAAGTTGTGAAGCAATATCCTCATCAAAGTCCAAAAAGGAGAATTCGTGGGTCATGGGAGGTTGGACCAATTTCATTGAATACCCAATTTGAAGACTTCTTTGGGCTGCTACATGGGACGACACCATTTGGACTTTGGAGGGCATGGAGAATTCTGACGAAGGCCTAAAGGAATGACATAAAAAAAAAGAGGGCAAGAGTTTGAGCTGCGGCTGTTTTCAGCAGAGGCCACGATTCATCATTTTCTGGGCTACTGAATCAGAGGCCGAGAGAGAAACAGAGAGAGCAAGGCAGAGAGAGAAAGAGGCGTTTCGGTTCAGCATCTTCCACGGGAGGATGAGAGTGAAAGAGGCAAGCTTCACCCAAGAGGGGGGTGAATTGGGTGATGTTTTAAATTTTTCGCTTGATGTGGAGATATGAAAAATATAGTAGATAGAGTAGAGTTGAGAAGATTTGAACATAGAGAGTTATACTGGTTCGGCCTAACAACCAGGCCTACGTCCAGTCCTCAGAGATCAAGACCTACTGAGATTTTCACTATACCTCCAAGATTCAATGGGCTCTCAGAACGCCACATAACAACAATTGTCCTTAAAAGGACTACGAGCAGAAATATTCTCTCACTAAGAAATTTCTCTCCCCCTTACGACAAGTCTTACATGTAGAAAAACAACCTATGACCCTTCTCACTCGCTTATGTATACAAGACTTATGAGCAGCAACGTTCTCTCCTGCTTACACCACTGTAAGTCTTACGAGCAGCAACGTTCTCTTCTGCTTGTATCTTATAAGACTTATGAGTGAAAGGTTTAACAAGGAATTCTCTCAACTGCTTCTCTCGTAAGGAAATCTACCCTCTCAAGGTCCCAATACCTTGAGATCAAATAAGCATAAAATTTGAATTGTATGAAGACTCTTTCACAGAGCAAATTAATAAACACTGAAGATCAATGTGTATACAGAGAAAATGATGAATAGCAGAGACTCGTGTATAAGCTTGTGAATTCTTGTGCTTCGTTATATTATTGACTATCTCTGAATCTCTGTATATATAGATGTTCAGATTTTTCCCGTTTGAGTAATCATAGTTTGAGGAGTGGGGCTTTTGCAACTGTGGAGTGACACGCACATGTTTGAATATTCTGAATGTGGTAGGTATGAGCGTGCTTGTAATGATGTTGTCTGCCGTTATTTGACTTTCTCTGTGTCAGCTTATTTCAAACGTTCATCTTCCTGTATCATACTTATAATACATTCAAAATGATGTTAGACAATGATAACAAGTAATGATGATATGAATAAATAACAATAAACCATAATCGGATTGAACGTTATGAGACTTGGTATTTTTGGTGATCTGGCAGAGCATCACTCGAGCATGAAAAGGCTCACTCGAGTGATCTTCCTATTTTCCTCTTTGTACTTCAGTTATCGGGTTGTGCTTGCATAGGATTTCAGAGAGACAAAATTCTCACTCGCGAGTGATGTGGGGTCTCACTCGAGCACAACTCCTCCTGCTCGAGTGATCTTGCATTTTCCATTGGGAGTGTCTTCTTGGGTCATCACTCGCATATCATTTTAGCAAGAGTGAGATTTTGTACTCGCGGGTGATGTGGTCCCTCACTCGAGCACACATACTCTTGCTCGAGTGAGACGCATATCCTCAAGGAATATGCTCTCAATACCAACACTCGCATCAGAATTTCAGAGGGATAAATTTATCACTCGCAGGTGATATGGGCCCTCACTCGAGCACACAGACTCCTGCTCGAGTGAGAAGAATATTCTCAAATAATATACCGTTTATACAAGCACTCGCATCAGATTTGGAGAGGGATAGATTTTTCACTCGCAAGTGCTGATGTGTCACTCGAGCATATGAGGTTGTGCTCGAGTACACTTGCGCTTCTCTGAACTTCATGACTCTCGGCCAAGCACTCGCAGTACCTTGCTCGAGTACAGAATGCTCATGCTCGAGCATTGATGTCTTTGCTCGAGTGCATCAAGGAAGAATGATAATACTTGCTCTCGGCCAAGCACTCACGGACCTTCACTCGCATGTGCTCGGGTGAGGATGGCTTCTATGCTCGAGTGCAAACTCCAGTGCTCGAGTGAATCAGTGAGTATAATAGTGGCATGCCTCTCGGGTGAACACTTTCTGGCTTTCACTCGCACCTGCTCGAGCACAGAAGGGATCTATGCTCGAGTGCAAAGCTCATGCTCGAGCACTCCAGTTCAATTTGACAGCAGATACTAGAAAACAATACTATATGCATTTGGTAACTTTGTAAACATTTCTTAAACTTATAAAACCATGTTTTGTACACAATTGTCTTTTTGTTATCATCAAAACTTGGGATCTAACATTCTCCCCCTTTTTGATGATGACAAAACCTTTGTGATGGAAGTTAAGAAAGATTGATTAAGATAGAAAATTTTTGAAATACTTCAATGTTTCCAAATACATATCATGTTTTAATTTCAAGTTCAAGTTTTCCTGCAATACTTCCTTTGGACACTTAACAACCAAGATAAGCATAGTATTAGGCAAATAACTTAATAACTTGAAACATGAAAATAGTCATTAATATTAAACTTGATTTCAAATTTTGACAAAGTCAATAACATAATAACAAGTCAATAACATAATAACTAATAATCTAAAAAAACATCAAATCCTACCCCATACAGAAAATCTACCCAAACTCCCAATACATCCCATAGCTCAGAAATCATCATCACACATCCTTCTCCCCCGTTTTGTCAGCATCAGAAGGGGGCTGAGGAAAAGTGGTACCAGGAGGTGGAACAAATGAAACCATGGCAGTGAGAGGGTCAATTGGTGGAGATGATGGCTGTGGTATAGAGGATGAGGGAGGAAGTGAAGGCGACCGATCAAAAGTGACATCAACATTAGAATCTGGATCGATGAAGAGTACATGTGTCTGTGGTACAGAGGTATGTGTAGTCTCAGGAGGCACCTCTGAGGGTGAAGATGGAAAATGAGAGTGCAAGAAGGTCTCCATATTTGTTATCCTCTGTGACATCTCATCCTGAGTCTTGAACATAAGGTCAAAGTTAATATTGGCCTTGTCTACCAGCTTGATGACCTGTGCCTCCATCTTTTCCAGAAGCTTCTCATACTCAGTCACTAACTCCTTCTTCAGACTTGATACAGCTTGATTGATTGCCTCAGTCACATGGTTGGAAAGGGAGGCATTAATGAAGGAAGGAGGAGGAATAGGACCTTGAGCAGATGATTGTGCCTCATCACCTCTGGATGGAGTGGTTTCCTTCTTAGATGTGGCTTTAGTTTGACTCACAGGAAGATTAATACCCATATGAGTTAGTTGAGTCTTACCAAACCTTGAAATGAGTACCCTTTCATTTCCTTCCAAATACCATATCTTGTTTTTCATCAGGATGAAGGATACAAGCTGAGGATATGGTATGGTTGCGGATTTTGATGAAGAAAATCGAAATCTTCTCATCTCATTGAAAATAATCTCCCCCACATTCCTTTATTGCCCAGCAATTAAAGAGGCCAACATATAGTAATCCTTTTGAGCAAAATGAGTAAAATTTTTGGACTTATTAACTATGCTCCGGGAATATATATAATGAAGGACTCTATGAGAATCAGGCATATCAATGGGTTTAAAATTGAGAGGGCCTATGGGGTCTTTTGGTCTCAAAATATGGAAAGCTTCATTGGCAGAGAAAGAAGGTGGATCAGGGGGTGGTGCAACATACCCAAGCAAGTCATTGATGATTTTAGCAGATATCATAATGAACTTTCCTCTAACAGTTGTTGATACTGTTTCCTCAATCAATTCACCAGATCTAGACTTAATATTATGGGACCTCATGTTGCAATAAAATGTTTTGACAACAGTGGGAGAATATGGTATATGGATATTTAGCCAGGAAGCATAGTATTAAAGATAGGGATATAAATCCAAATGACAATTCTTCTTCAAGTAATCCAAATCCACATACACAACTGGACAGAAATGCCTATGAATAAATTCATCATCAAATACCTTCTGAGACAATGCCTTGATTTCCTCAACAATAAATCCCTCAGGAGGACTGGTGATATGATCATCCACTGGTGCTTGTGAGGCAGAAGGTGCTCCTGAAGCAGAGGCACTTGATTGCCTAGCTTGGTGTGAACTTGAAACACCAGCTTGAGAAGCGATCTTTCCAACTATCTTGTCAAGTTTGGACTTCTCCAATGCTTCCTGAAGTTGTTTGTTGAATGAATCACTAGAGGAAGAAGATGATTGTTGGGGTTGCTCTGTTTCCTTGTTCTTTCCTTTTCCTTGAAACTCCTTGGATTGAGACTGGGTAACTATTAGTTCCTTGAACACCACACCCTTTGGCTTCTTTTGAGGAGGTTGATCTTTCTTTGTAATTTGAGGCTTTGGGGTGAGGTTTCTTAGCCAGAGTCCTCTTTTTGGTTTTGGGTTTAGGAGGAGGTGACGGTGAGGAAGAGATTTTGGGAGATGGAGGTGTTGGTTCTGGGGTACCAGATGCACTGGCAGCAGAATGAGTAGGAGAAGGAGAGTAAGATCTTTGAGAGATAGAGGGCATTTTGGTTCTTGCCATTGTAGAGAAAGTGAAAGAGAAGCAAGAACTCACAGATTTTTGAAAGTGAAGAGAGAAGCAAACTGAGATTAGGGCATGAATGAGAAATGCAGAGGGTAAGAATCACCTTTTATAGAGGATTGAAGAGTTGTAACGGTGATTTGAGGCAAATGGACGTGATTGATTGAAGAGAAACGGTTGAAAATGAAGAGTTACACCCTTCGAGTGACGAGACACCTTGAGTGAGAGCAGAAAGTATGACGTTCTGAGCTTCTGTGTAACTAATATAAGTGACAGTGCTCGAGCATAAACCCTAGTGCTCGAGTGATGTTCATACTGTGCTCGAGTGTGTTCTATCTGTGCTTGAGTGATATTCTGGAAAATTTAAGAAAACATGTAAAAGCATACCTGGATTATGGATTTCTTGCCATATTTTGTATCTTTGTACTCAAATCCTCCAAGATCATTTGAGTAACCATGATTTGGATTGCTTTTGGAAAGAAATTCTTCCTCTACACTCGAGCAGGCACTCCTCACCTCAAGCATGTTCATATCATGCTCGAGTGAGAGTTCCTCACTCGCGAGTGAGTTCATCTCTCACTGTTGCTTTTGAGATAGACTCTTGGTATTCTTGTTTCCTCTGTTAACCTCTGTTTTACATATCAAGAAGCAGAGTATTTTCTACAGTGCTGTGCTTGAGCAGAGCTACTTGTGCTCGAGTGAAACAGCTTATCACTCGAGCAGCACTCTCAGTGCTCGAGTGACAGACCTGTAAAATGGTTTTTAACACTCCGATGCCAAAGTCAGTATAGTTATCATCAAAAGGAACATTTAATTAAAATATTTAACAAGAAAACTTACAACTCATTTGGATTAACCATTCCCAATTCTCTTCGAATATATAAGAATTGATCTTTTGTAATTGGCTTTGTGAAAATATCCGCAAGTTGAAGATGAGTTGGTATGAATTCTACTTTGACATCCTTCTTTTGAACATGAGCTCGAATGAAGTGATGTCGAATGTCTATGTGTTTGGTCCTTGAATGTTGTACAGGATTCTTGGCCAAGCTTATCGTTCTAGTGTTATCATAATAAATTGGAATTTCTTTTAAATAAATTCCCAAATCTTGAAGTTGTTGTTTCAACCATAACACTTGAGAACAGCAACTTGCCACAGCTATATATTCAGCTTCAGTCGAGGATAATGAAACTGTGTTCTGCTTCTTGCTGAACCATGATACTAGAGAGCCTCCCAGAAATTGACATTGACCACTGGTACTCTTTCTGTCAGTTTTATATCCTCCGTGATCTGAATCTGAATATGCCAATAAATACTCGTTCCCTCTTTTTGGATACCAAAGACCAAGCTCTGAAGTATCTCCTAGATATTTGAAGATTCTTTTTACTGTCTCTGCATGTGATACCTTGGGAGCGGATTGATACCTTGCACACATTCCCACACTGAACTGAATATCTGGCCTGCTAGCTGTGAGATAGAGTAATGAGCCAATCATTCCTCTATACTTAGTGATGTTGAAGCTAGGTCCCTTTACATCAACATCCAACAGTATTGTAGAACTCATTGGAGTATCAGCTCCGTTAGCATTATCTAATCCATATTTCTTTAACAACTCTTTCAAATACTTTGTCTGAGATATAAATATACCATTCTTCTTTTGTTTGATTTGAAGTCCAAGAAAGAAGTTCAATTCTCCCATCATGGACATTTCAAATTCTCCCTGCATAATCTTAGAGAATTCTTGACACATAGATTCATTAGTAGCACCAAAAATAGTATCATCAACATAAATTTGAACAATTAGAATATCATTTTTGTTATGTTTGATGAATAGAGTTGTATCAACTTTACCTCTGACAAAACTTTGATCAAGAAGAAATTTGCTTAGTCTTTCATACCAAGCTCTAGGTACTTGTTTCAAACCATATAGTGCTTTCTTAAGTTTGAAGACCTGGTCAGGTTTTGTTTCATCTTTAAAACCAGGAGGTTGTTCTACATATACTTCCTCCATAATATAACCATTTAGAAAAGCACTTTTTACATCCATTTGATAAAGTTTAAAACCTTTAATGCAAGCAAAGGCTAGGAGTACTCGTATTGCTTCCAATCTTGCCACTGGAGCATATGTTTCCTCATAATCAATACCTTCTTCTTGATTATAGCCTTTGGCAACCAATCTTGCTTTGTTTCTCACAATGATTGCTGATTCATCAAGTTTGTTTTTGAAAACCCATTTGGTTCCTATAACCGTATGGTCTTTAGGTCGTGGAACCAAATCCCAAACTTGATTTCTTTGAAACTGATTTAGTTCTTCTTGCATAGCAATCACCCAATCATTGTCAGATAAAGCTTCTTCAATATTAGAAGGTTCAATTTCAGAAATAAATGCAGAGAAGGTTACCTCATTGAGGATTCTGTTTCTGGTTTTGACACCTTCATGAATATCTCCTATAACTTGATCAATTGGATGATCCTTCATATGTCTCCATGCTTTTGGTTGAGCATGATCATCGACATCTTCTAATTTTGAAAATCATTTGTTTCAAAATCATCTTGTTTTGAAATAGATTTGTTTTTCTTGATTGAATCCATTTCTTCTTCATCAATAAGTTTTGTCTGAGATTCAATTTCATCAAACACAACATGAATAGATTCTTCAACAGTACATGTTCTTTTATTGAAAACTCTATAAGCCTTACTTCTATTAGAATATCCTAGAAATATACCTTCATCAGACTTTGAATCAAATTTACCTAAGTTTTCTTTGCCATTATTGTGAATGAAACACTTACACCTGAAGATATGTAGATGAGCAAGATTTGGCTTTCTTCCTTTGTAAAGTTCATATGGCGTCTTTCCAAGTGATTTGCGAATATATGCTCGGTTTGAGATGTAGCAAGCAGTACTCATTGCATCTGCCCAGAACACTTGTGACATTTCTTTTTCATTAAGTAATGCTCTTGCCATTTCTGTAAGAACTCTGTTCTTTCTTTCCACTACTCCATTTTGTTGAGGTGTTCTAGGAGCAGAGAAGTTATGATCTATTCCTTCATTGTTGCAGTAGTTTTCAAATAGTTGATTATCAAATTCTCCTCCATGGTCCGTCCTAATAGAAACAATAGAAATACCTTTCTCATTTTGAACCTTTTTGGCAAACATAATAAGTTTAGCAAAAGTTTCATCTTTTGAAGCAATAAATATAGTCCATACAAATCTTAAAAAATCATCAACAATTACTAACGTATATAAATTTCCTCCAAAATTTTTTACTCTTGCAGGTTCTACCAAATCCATATGAAGTAATTGTAAAGGTTTTGAAGTAGAAATCTCATACTTTGTTTTAAAAGAGGATTTAGTTTGTTTTCCTTTCTGACATGCGTCACAAATCATATTATCTTTGAATTTGAGTTTGGGAAGACCAACAACTGAATCTTTTCTAATCAATTTATCAAGTTGATTCATATTGACATGAGCCAGACGCTTATGCCATAACCAACTTTCCTCTAATCGACTAAGAAAACAATTTTCAAGAGAATTTGAATTTAAATCAATAGTATAACAATTACCGTCCCTTTGAGCTCGGATCTTTGCTTTGATAGATTCTTTGTTTAGTGGCAGATCTTTCTTGTTCACTATTAAGCATTCTTTTGAGACAAAAATCACCCAGTTATCTTTGTCAGTGCTTTGACTTACACTCAGGAGATTGTGGCATAATCCCTCAACATAATATACTCCACTGATTTGAACACCATCGGATTTTCCCACTTCACCAATTCCAGCAATACGTCCAAATTGATTACCTCCAAATGTTACCTTTCCTCCTTTTCTAGTTTCTAGCATGGTGAACTTATTTTTGTCACCAGTCATGTGTCTCGAACATCCACTATCAATATACCATTTGTTCGCTTGAGATGCTTTGAGACATACCTAGAATAAAATGATCAAGTTTTAGGTACCCATACTTTCTTGGGTCCTTTGTGGTTAGTATGTGATGTATGTGTCCCTTTTGGAACCCATTTATATGTTCCAACAACTTGTCCCTTTTTGAAATAACATGATGAAGTATAATGTCCTTTCCTGTTACAATAATTGCATGATGCGAATAGATTTGATGTATGCACAGAATTCCTGAAATATTTAAGATATGCTCTACTATTCCTCTTATATCCTTTATTCTTATCATGAACAGAATTATATCCAATTCCAGATTTATCAAATGAAACTTTCTGAGAATTTAAAATAACCTTAAGAGTTTCACTTCCTTTAGTAAACTTTTCAACAATTTTTGTTAAATCATCTATTTTCTTATCTTTCTCTTTACACATTTCATATGATGATATGACTGTACTTTCTAATTCTTTTACTTTCTTCTTATAGTTAACCATTCCTTTAGCTACTTTGATGTACTTTGTATGCAATGCATTATATTCATATAACAATTCATCATAGGACGGTTCAGAATCACTTACCTCAGAGTCTGATTCTTCTTCCTTGGCTACCAAGCATAGATTTGCTACTTCGTTGTTGTCACTTTCTTCGTCTGACGAACTATCACCCCATATAGATGATATATATGCTTTCTTTTTCAGCCTCTTTTTGTCTTTGTTTCTGAAACATTCAGATTTGATGTGTCCAGGTTTCCCACATTCATAGCATACTATCTGTTGTTCTTTGTTTTCTTTCTTGCTTGGTCCACCTTGATAGTTTTTAAATTTCTTTTGACCTCTTCTGTAGAACCTCTTGAATTTTCTCACGATCATTCCCATTTCATCATCATTAGGGACATCTTCATTTTCAGAAGATTCTTCTTCTTCTTTGATAGCTTTAAGTGCAACTCCCTTTTTCTTTTTATCATCGAATTCTTCAAGTTCCTTTTTGAATCTCAACTTACCTTCATACTCGGAAAGACTTCCAAAGAGAGCAGCTACGGATCTCATAGATTCTCCTTTAGCTTTTTCGATAGCTGTCACCTTCGCTTCCCATTCTTTCGTAAGAATATTAAGAATCTTTCTTACCTGAGAATTTTGATCAAACGACTTTCCAAGAGCAGATAATTGATTAACAAGATGAGTATACCTGAGTTCGAATTCTGATATACCTTCTCCAGGTTTCATACGAAATAAATCATATTCTGTAATTAGAGTATTGATTCTATTTTCCTTGATCCCAGATGTACCTTCGTGAGTAATTTCAAGAGCATCCCACATATCTTTGGCAGTTGGTAGAGTACATATACGAAAGTATTCTTTTTGACTAAGAGCTCTCTATATCATTAAAATAGCTTTACTATTTAATGTTACTAACCTTTTATCATTCTCGTCAAATTCCTCTAGACTCTTCTTAACAGCTCTATCTTTGATTTTCTTCATTGGAACATAGTCACCATCTTGTATTACATTCCACAAGCCGTACTCATTAGCCATCACGAACACTCTGAATTTAGCTTTCCAGAACAAAAAATGTTCTCTAGCAAAACCACGAGGTCTAGTGATTGAAGCTCCATCGGGAAGGATATTTTCACCCATTGTTGCCATTTATCGGATCCTTCTCAAGCTGTTAGGCTCTTCGAAGAAGACCTCGCTCTGATACCAAATGAAAGAGGCAAGCTTCACCCAAGAGGGGGTGAATTGGGTGATGTTTTAAATTTTTCGCTTGATGTGGAGATATGAAAAATATAGTAGATAGAGTAGAGTTGAGAAGATTTGAACACAGAGAGTTATACTGGTTCGGCCTAAAACCAGGCCTACGTCCAGTCCTCAGAGATCAAGACCTACTGAGATTTTCACTATACCTCCAAGATTTAATGGGCTCTCAGAACGCCACATAACAACAATTGTCCTTGAAAGGACTACGAGCAGAAATATTCTCTCACTAAGAAATTTCTCTCCCCCTTACGACAAGTCTTACGTGCAGAAAAACAACCTATGACCCTTCTCACTTGCTTATGTATACAAGACTTATGAGCAGCAACGTTCTCTCCTGCTTACACCACTGTAAGTCTTACGAGCAGCAACGTTCTCTTCTGCTTATATCTTATAAGACTTATGAGTGAAAGGTTTAACAAGGAATTCTCTCAACTGCTTCTCTCGTAAGGAAATCTACCCTCTCAAGGTCCCAATACCTTGAGATCAAATAAGCATAAAATTTGAATTGTATGAAGACTCTCTCACAGAGCAAATTAATAAACACTGAAGATCAATGTGTATACAGAGAAAATGATGAATAGCAGAGACTCATGTATAAGCTTGTGAATTCTTGTGCTTTGTTATATTATTGACTATCTCTGAATCTCTGTATATATAGATGTTCAGATTTTTCCAGTTTGAGTAATCATAGTTTGAGGAGCGGGGCTTTTGCAACTGTGGAGTGACACGTGCATGTTTGAATATTCTGAATGTGGTAGGTACGAGCGTGCTTGTAATGATGTTGTCTGCCGTTATTTGACTTTCTCCGTGTCAGCTTATTTCAAATGTTCATCTTCCTGTATCATACTTATAATACATTCAAAATGATGTTAGACAATGATAATAAGTAATGATGATATGAATAAATAACAATAAACCATAATCGGATTGAACATTGTGAGACTTGGTATTTTTGGTGATCTGGCAGAGCATCACTCGAGCATGAAAAGGCTTACTCGAGTGATCTTCCTATTTTCCTCTTTGTACTTCAGTTATCGGGTTGTGCTTGCATAGGATTTCAGAGAGACAAAATTCTCACTCGCGAGTGATGTGGGGTCTCACTCGAGCACAACTCCTCCTGCTCGAGTGATCTTGCATTTTCCACTGGGAGTGTCTTCTTGGGTCATCACTCGCATATCATTTTAGCAAGAGTGAGATTTTGTACTTGCGGGTGATGTGGTCCCTCACTCGAGCACACATACTCTTGCTCGAGTGAGACGCATATCCTCAAGGAATATGCTCTCAATACCAACACTCGCATCAGAATTTCAGAGGGATAAATTTATCACTCGCAGGTGATATGGGCCCTCACTCGAGCACACAGACTCCTGCTTGAGTGAGAAGAATATTCTCAAATAATATACCGTTTATACAAGCACTCGCATCAGATTTGGAGAGGGATAGATTTTTCACTCGCAAGTGCTGATGTGTCACTCGAGCATATGAGGTTGTGCTCGAGCACACTTGCGCTTCTCTGAACTTCATGACTCTCGGCCAAGCACTCGCAGTACCTTGCTCGAGTATAGAATGCTCATGCTTGAGCATTGATGTCTTTGCTCGAGTGCATCAAGGAAGAATGATAATACTTGCTCTCGACCAAGCACTCACGGACCTTCACTCGCATGTGCACGGGTGAGGATGGCTTCTATGCTTGAGTGCAAACTCTAGTGCTCGAGTGAATCAGTGAGTATAATAGTGTCATGCCTCTCGGGTGAACACTTTCTGGCTTTCACTCGCACCTGCTCGAGCACAGAAGGGATCTATGCTCGAGTTCAAAGCTCATGCTCGAGCACTCCAGTTCAATTTGACAGCAGATACCAGAAAATAATGCTATATGCATTTGGTAACTTTGTAAACATTTCTTAAACTTATAAAACCATGTTTTGTACACAATTGTCTTTTTGTTATCATCAAAACTTAGGATCTAACAGAGAGGACTGTGGAGGTGATTGAATCGAGGACCAGAGGCTCCGTGTTGCTGCTGCTTCTTCTTCTAGCAAGCTTGACGGATCTGTCCGGTGAGAATCAGAGAGGATGAGCTACAAGAGGCAGCCACCAGTCATTGCGCAAGCACCATTCATCACTTCTCCAGAGCATCATTAGTGAGGAGCCGTCACCTTCTTCACCCCCTGAACTAGAACGCAAGAGTAAGGAAGAAGGGAAGATGTGGTCAACGATTTGAATCAGAGGAGGGAAGTGCTAGAGCAACACTGTTCAATGCTTTTCTTGGGGGCTGTTTGTTTTATCTTTACTCATTTCCCTTTGATTTCCTTTATACCTTTGAGCTATGAATTTATTATGGCTGGTGCTGAGATGATGTTGGTGTTAATTATGAGTAGCTAGTTAATTTGCATAAGGATTATTTCAAAGTATTGTAAGGATTGAGAATTATTATTATTCTCTTTAGTTAGTTGTTAATGGCAATTATGTGTTAATTTTATCTTGTTTCTAATGCTTCTTTGTGACTGGCCATCACTTAGATTGTTTTGTTCAACTAAATTAAGCTTGAAAAAGTTAATTTAATTGTAGAACTTAGATAAAATTATACTAGACTTGAAGTTTAGGATTAAATTGATGGTTTGTTAGTAACATAGAGATATAGTTACTAACCTAGCATTGTCAAATTAAGGCTGTTGCTTAATGATTATTTTCTCTTAACTGTAGCAAGAGATTGTGCATGTTAATTGAGGATCAGCGTGTTTGTTTCAGCGTTTGGAGGGGAAAATCAGATTTCAACAGTGCTCAATTGGACTTGAACAATATTTTGATCAAAAGTGAGTGTTTGTTTCAGCGATTGGATTTAAGGTGAAAAAAGTCATAAGTTGGAAAAAGTCATAAGCCTCAAAATGAAGCTTATTGGAGCTTATGTGCTTGTATGTGTATAAAAAAATATTGATAGGAGTATTTTCATATTTTTGAGGATCAATGAGGTACTCAAAATCACTTTTAATCATAAAACTTCTTTTATAAAAAATGTTCTAAATAATTTTCTCTTTCTTTAGATAGTAATTTTCTGCTAATTAAAAAATACTTTGGGATAAGAGTTTAATCAAGTTTTAAGTTTTGTTAATATATGACTGTAGAAATGTAGAGAATAATTAATAATTAATTTTAATCAGTTTATATTTATTATTTAGTTGTTTTATGATTTTATAATCAATTTTTTTTATAAACATGTCATAAATTAATTTCTATATAGTGTTTTTACCCATTAAATTTAGTTTAAATAATTTATTTGGATTATTGGAGATATTATTGAGATTTTAATTGGTTTATTTTGTTAGATTTTGAGCTATGTGAAAATATAAGTTATGATTTAATATTTAAATTAGAGTTTGATATAATTTATAAGATTTAAGCTTGAAGTGTACAGTAGAAAAGACTTTTGGAGTGTACCAATTTAAATTAGAGTTTGATATAATTTTATTAAAATTGTACCATTACCAAATTTTCAAAGTTAATTTTTGAGAAAATTGTGAAAAAATCCCTCCGTGTGTAGATATCTTCCCAGGTTCCATTGGCAATTAAGTTACTAATGATGACTTTTTTCACAATTATCCCTTCATTTTTTTCATTTTTCATAATTTTTTCAATTTTTTTCTCTTAATTAATACAAAAGTCAAACCAAACATCCTAACTTTTACATAAGTTACTTATCCAATCGCTAATCCAAACACTCATAATTTTACCCAATCTAACTTTTTTCCAATCTTAAGATTTCATAAGTTTAAGTAAAAATAAGTTACTTATCCAATCATCAAAACAAACACACCCGATATAAATTTGGTTTTGACTTGAGAAAACTTGATCAAATACCTTTGAACTTTAGACTAACACATTAAGTCATTTAATTTCTAATTGAGTGGTAATTATTTAAGTCTCATGAATTGCAATGGTTAGAAATAATCCTATGCTCCTCTTGTCTTCAAGTAGAGTTTCAATTTAGTCTTTGTCAATTAATTTTTCATCTTTTTGATATAATTAAATTTGAAAATACAAAACTCTTCAAATGGTTTTACTCAACCTAATTGATAGCATAATCATGACGATTAATCCACTTTTGCCTTAGTCCCCGTAGGAACGATATTTACTTATCACTTTATTACTTGACGCGATCTGTACACTTGCGGTGGCGAACACCCAGCAATATTGTCATGATTCCAAATACCCTCATTTGATGCTCACCGGGCTTTTTCTTCTTAACGCGCGTTTTTGTTCCCTTACCGCTGTGCCAAACAAACCCTTAACCATTTATCACATTTTGAAAAAATTAATCTAAATCTCTCCTAATCTATTTTAATTTTGAATCAAGTTCATGACTGCATGTAATTTATTTCATTAAAATTGGTTTATGTTTTTATAAAATTATATTTACATAAATACATGGATGTTAAATAAAATTCTATAAAGCACATAAAATTTTAATAAAAATTAAGAAAATCGGTGAAAAGCTTCTGTTTAGAAATGTTATTAAAATGACATGATTTTGGCACTTGTACTTTCTATATATGAAATCTGGCTAGTACTTATACAATACTATGTGTATAAAAATATATTAAGTCTTTCTTACAAATAAAATTTTTAAATAAAAACTTTTCACCAGTCTTTCTTAAAATTAATGGATTTTAGCTCAATGATAAATAATTCAGGTCCAAAAAAGCTTAATGATAAATGTCTTATGTGTATCACGAAGCAAATTATAATGACTCAATTCAAAGAAAATAAATTATAGCAACTTGATTTAAAATTAAAGTAAATTATAAATATTTCAGAAAATAAAATTAATTATTATTAGTTATTTGAATGGATATTTCTTTTTATAAATACCAAAGTATGGAAAATTGGACTAGACCGGACCTACCGGTTTGGCTTGGGAACTGACCGATCGGTGATTCAACAGGTTCGGTGGTTGAACCGATATGACCAGTTCAACATTTTTTTAATTAAAAAAATTAATTTTATTTATAATTTCATATAAATAAGCCTAAAATATTTACTTCCTTATCGGTCTAACCCGAGGTTAGCTCCGGTCTAATCCACCGACCTTTAACCAAGTACTCCAACCAGATCAGTGTCCATTCTGGGTTTTAGTGCCTTGATAAATACCGCTATTATTTTTTAACAGTTTGCTTTTTCGTCAGAAAGAGTGATTTTTTAATGCATAAAAACAGAGGAACTTTTTTCGTTAGTTAGCAGTTAATTAAAGATCAAATGTCAATTAATCAATAAGCGCATGGGAGATGGTCTTTGCTACAGACATGGACTGATATGATGATGCATCTCAGGGAGCAAGCACCTCAAAATTTTTTTAAAAACTTTAGTTTCCACGTTTATTGCCTAACAATGTTTCGGAGGAAAATTTCTTTAATTTTTTTCCAAAAAGGTTAAAATTAGCGTTAAGATAAAAAAATATCCATGAGCTTTTAGAAAAAAAAATACGTCCAACATCATATGCTATTTGAAAATACAAAAATATCGATGAACATTTAAGATCGAAACAAAAATATCAAGACTATTAAATATAATAATAGACACTATTATATATATATATATATATATATAAAAGCAAAAGTAACTTGGGTCTCACCACAAAATGTAAAAGTGTTAGGTTATTGTAAGAATATTGGATGTATCTGGATTGCGAATGCTTGTACACATAGTAATTAAGAAATTTCACATATGTCCATATAGACTTTTATATTATTTATATCCAAGCCTCGATACGAGTTTACAGAATTATAGATATTTTTGTTAGGTTTGGTCGATCCACCCAACTATCCTAATATTTTTATCCCATTTTTTATTGTTTACAAAATTATAGGTATTTTTATATGTCCAAAAAGTATATGATGTTGAACGTATCTTGGGTGAAAAGTTTTTTATATGTGTATTTTTATAACTTAAAACTATAAGCCATGAGTAGGGAACTTCAAAGTTAAAACTCACACCCAGTACAAGTTTATACGTGCCAGCATCTATGATGTTGAAATAATTAACAGTAAAAATTAGGGTCACACAAAAGAGATAAATTCTTACATGAACATGGTCTATCACCTCGCTTGTGGTCTAATCAACCACAAACAAACACCTCAGGTCTAATTTGGAGCATTTTAATCTGATGTGGCAGTTATGTACGGAAAAAAGTCAACCCTCCATCTTACTCTTTTTTTTTTCATTTCTCGCGCCACAATTTGTGACATGCTCCTCTCTCCCCATTTGCCTCTGGCTTCTAGAGCCCTAATCCTCTTTACTGGAGCGAAAGATTATTGTTTGGGCATCAATTTCTGCATCTGCTGGAGTTCGATTTCTGGAATGGCATTGAAGGCAAGTTTGTGAGTAAATTAAATATATGAAAAAAGTTTTATTTTTGTATTAAAATATGGAGAAAAGGTTTTGTTCAGTTATTGTCGCTATCAATACACACAGATATATATTGTACAGGATGGAAATAGTAAATGAATTAGAGTCAAATACGAGAGAAAATGAAAGTCTTGGCTTTGAAGAAACATATAACTCAGGTGACAAAAATATTTACTTGGGTCAAGTTGTAAATAATGGAGATGGGGGTCATACTTTATATACACGATACGCGTATCATTTGGGTTTTTCTGTGAGAAAATCAAAAGAAAATTGTGTTACTGGAAGTAACAAGACTCATACAAAGGATTATGTGTATTCGAAACAAGAAAATTGATGGAAATGTTAATTATAAAATTCTAGTTAAGTGGTTTAAGTGAAGAAAGATTACTAGAGTTATTTCTGATAAAAAAAAATCTAATAAGGTAAAAAAATTTATTAAACAAGACATCTTAGCTAACAATTTATCTAAAGGTTAATTTAGTTATCGATAGAACATAATATGTTTGTCGTATAATCCATATAGCTAACCCCATCAAATAGACAAGGCTTGATGTTGTGATGGTTGTCCATTACTTGTAACTTCATGGCATCTACATCATATATTGACAATTCAAAACAAAACAACATACAACACATGCACGTACATATATATAAAATTTTATTCGATTAGGCAATCTGAATTGATGCAGGCTATGCTACATCAAACACAATACAAATCAAACAAGTAGCGTATGATATAAGAAAGCTTCCAATAAAACATTGGGGCATATAACCCTACAGTTATTTATTTATTTAATATAATAAGAATTTTAGTATAGTAGCCATAACTATTGCTTAATTCTGAAATGGCTTTTCAAGCAACTCAATTATTTTCTGGTCCACTTGGAAAGCCTTTTGAAGAACCTCAGGAGAGATGGGTGGATTAGAGCCGAACACAGATTTTGCAATAGGGATCACTCCAGCATTTTGGCTACTAAGACCAGCAAATGCAACTGCGTTTCCATAACCCACGTTCTGTTGGAAGTGAATAAGACCGATCGGGAACACAAACACGTCTCCCTTGTTTAGCACTTTGGTAAATAATCGATTGTTATTCTGATTAGAGCCTACAAACCCGACCAAAAGAGTTCCTTCGACCACTACGAGGATTTCGGTACCACGTGGATGAGTGTGAGGAGGGTTCAAACCCTTTGGCGCGTAGTCGATACGAGCAAGAGAGATTCCAAGAGTGTTCAAGCCAAGCAACGTGGTTACATCTGCAGTTTTGACAACGAAGCCAGTAGGGTTTGCTGATGTGTCTCCGACTTTATCAAATCCAGATAGGAAGAAGTCCTCAGCTTTCACTGCCATTGGATCCTTGCAAAATTTCCCATTCACAAAAACTGTAAAATTTAAGAAATCAAATGTTATGTTTGCAAAAACAACAATATATAACTGAAGTCAAACTTTTAAGAATGTAGTATAATTTGCTTCGTACGGAAAGTTCTGAAGTTATTAATGCCCTATTCTTTAATTCTTTTTAACATGTCCCAACTTCTCAAATGTTTTTTTTCCTCGTTATTGATCATTAATTAGATTCTACATAAAATGAGTAATATTTTAACTTTGATATCTTATGAACAAAAAATGATGCAGATACATTTTTTATGACTTTTCAAACAAAAAATTGTAAAGTTGGGCTTATTTATTTATTTATTTATTTATTTATTTGAAAATGCACTTTTTTTCTACAAAATATCAAAATGTCACTCAATATTTTATGTAGAATCTAGTTATTAACAGGAAAAAAAAAACATTTGAGAAGTTTGGACATTTCAAGTGGCATTAGAGAGTAAGCAAGTAACTTGAGTATTTGAGTTTACTCGTGTGTGTACCTCCTTTAGTAAGTGTGTCATTCAGTGAGACGCAGAAATCTTGAAGAGGGCTTGGGTCATATGCGAGCACATGAACTGAAGCAAATGCCAGGAGACTAACAACCAAGTACACAGCTTTCATCTTGTACTGTGTGTGTAGGTGAATATCTACCTTTTCTAATTCTGTGTTTGTGAGTTTGTGAACGAACTTATAAGGCTATTTATAAGGAGAAGCCATTGATTTGGTCTTTAATTTGCTTGCATGAATGAAGAAGCAAATAAAGACTCAATAGTATTGGACTACATGATCAAAGTTGTGACCCTTTCTTCACCAACTACGTACATGTCTATCTCTAGGTATACTCTTTCAATTCTCTGTAGCTATGATGTTGGACTTTGAGGTTTTATGGCCAATCTTGTATGTTTAAAAAGGAAGTGAAGAACTGGTCTTCGGTGCAATTTTCTATTAGTGGTTGGTTGGGTGCAATTTCCCTATCAATATTCAATATCGTGACGAAGAAAATGGCTATTGCAATAAGAAGCTATTGCTTTCTCATAATTATATCTTTTCATCATTTAATTATGGTTTAATTCAGCACCTTCCAAATTCATTTAGTATTATTGGATATTTTGTATGTATCCCAGCATTCTAAAGAGCTATTTTTTCAAATGTGTCCAGCACCTTAAAATAGCTTTTGATGCATCCAAAGTAGTAATGCACAAAAAATATTTTAAGGTGCTGGTCCCACCTGAAAAAATATTTTAAGGTGTTGAATATGTCATAAAATGTTTTAGGGTGTTGGATGCACCTTAATCCTTTAATTACTTAATGGAATATATCAATTAGTAAATCTTTAAATCTTTTTTTTATTATTATTTTGTTATCATCTTAGGCTCTCTGCTACTGTATAGGTTAATTGCAGCTTAATTGTCAACGGTGGTTCTATTTGGGATAAAATTTTAATTTCAAATTTTAAATAAAGAGAAATAAATTACAATTTAGTCAATTTAATTAATTGGTGTAAATTAAGTAATAAGTAGACAAAGAATAAAAAGAAATAATCAAAAGTTACAATAACACGCACTTGCGTGTGTAAATAATAAGTGGAAGATTATGTAACGTAAATAAATTATAAAATAGTACAATGATAATTAATAAAACAATGTAGTAATAAGATAATAAATGCATATAAAAATAATTTAACTATATGACAAAGATCGAAATGGTTTAATTTTTATACACTTTTTGTTGACGGTGTATTTATATATACACTAATAAACTATTCCTATTCATATTCTTGACCAAATCCTTCTTTTCTAGAATAAGACTTTTCTTCATATTACGTACGAGCACACCAGCAGACTTGTTCTATTTTTGTTTTGAAAATGGGGCAAACTAGGTCCTGATAGTTGGTAGAGAAACAGTGCACATTCTAAGTTTAAAAACCAGTCCTAAATCATAATGTTTTAGTTGAGTACGCTAAGGTATATGATTTTTTGAAATTGACCCAAAAATCTGGAAAATGATTTTTAATTGAATTCGTCACTTTGCAGTTTGGGAAGAGAATATTTTTGGAAAAGCTGTGTTAAAGAACAAGGAGGAAATTTTTCTTAGAAAGATATTTTAATGAGATTTAAATAGAATTGAACCACTATTTTTGGAGTTTTGATGAGAGATATGAAATTTTAAAGAGTTGAGAAAATTCAATATTTTACTATGATTGAGTTTTAGTGCTCATCGATCACCAAATGATAAGCACTTATCTGGGTAAGCAATATCTACTATTTTCACCTTATTTCTCAAAAAATATTTAATGCGTATATAATTTAAAATGATATAATCCGTTGACAGTAAATTTTTCAAAACAATGATTTATTAATTAAAAATTATTAGTTAAAAATTTTAAATATGAATCATTAAAATTGTATTTAAACGATGTATTTTAAACCATTGAATCAGCAGTTGAATGGCCCTAATCACTGCGATAAGCACCAAAAGCGGTTCCTATTTTGCAAGTATTTGGTATTCCATAAACAATAAAAGAAGAAGTTTTAAAGTTTGGAACTCTTCAAGGGAACTTTTAAGTCACAGACATTCTTAAATGGTTACACAACTCTGATAAGTAAGTCATAACAAACATCATCAATTGTCTTCCGAGTTTTTTGTTATAATACTTTAGCATATATAAATTAAAAATATGCCCCTCTCAAAAGAATTATATGTTAACAGATACCCAAAATCCTTATTATTGAACACGCTAAAATGTCTGGATACAACACACAATATATATGTACAAAGTTTACTACTTGGGCTCAGCCCAGCCCAACAAGATGATGGGCCTATCCACAATATAACACCTGATATACAAAACTATTATACAAGTTACAACTTAATTACTTTCACAATTAAACTCTACACTCCCCCTCAAGTTGGGCACCCTATATTCATAAGTGCCCAGCTTGCTGAGAATGTACTCATGCCGTCCTCCGCCTAGAGCTTTAGTTAAAACATCTGCATACTGTTCTTCTGAACGCACATGCTGAAACTGGATCATTCCTGCCAACAGTTTCTCTCTCACGAAATGGCAGTCTACTTCGATGTGCTTCGTTCACTCGTGGAAGACGGGATTCGTTGCTATGTGTATTGCAGATCGGCTGTCACAATATACTCTAACTGGTTCAACTTTATTAATGTATAACTCTTTCATTAAACCAACTATCCATGTTAACTCAGCAACTGCCATCCTGAGTGCTCTGTATTCTGCCTCAGCAGATGAAATCGACACTACGCTTTGCTTCTTCGACTTCCAGCATATAAGAGAGTTCCCAAATTTTACAAGGAACCCTGTTACAGAACGTCTAGTATCTGCACAACCTGCATGGTCAGAATCGCAATAACATTCCAAAACAGATGACTTTTCAGCTGAAAAGAAAATCCCTCTACCAGGACTATCCTTTAAATATTTTACCAATCTTAGAGCTGCCTTCATATGAGATTGTTTTGGCTCTTGCATAAATTGACTTAACACCTGCACGGTAAAGGAAATGTCAGGCCTGGTCAAAGTAAGATATAGCAACTTACCAATGAGCCTTCTATAAGGCCCTCCATCATCAAGGTAGTGATCTGTTTTAGTTGCTCTAGCTGTGAGTTTCAAATGCTGTTCCATAGGAGTCAGTACTGTTTCAGATTCATCCAGCCCCACTTGATCTATGAGCTCAGTGGCATATTTTCTCTGATTAACAAGAATTCCATGCTTAGATCTTACAATTTCTAAGCCAAGAAAATATTTCAGTATCCCAAGGTCCTTGATTTTGAACTCCCCATGCAAAAACTTCTTAACATCATTGATTCCTTTATTACAACTACCAGTGATCATAAGGTCATCAACATAAGAAAGAACAAAAACCATACCAGATTCATTTTGCTTGTAAAATAGAGCATAATCATATTTACTTTGTTGAAAACCCCCTTTTATTAAAGATTGGGTTAATTTCTCATTCCATTGCCTAGAGGCTTGCTTTAGCCTATAAAGTGATTTTTCTAGCTTGCATACTTTCAAGTGATCTGTTTTTCTATCAAAACCTTGAGGAATGGTCATATAGACCTCCTCATGTAGATCTCCTTGAAGGAATGCATTATCTACATCCATTTGATGGATTTCCCAATCATTCATAGCAGCAAGTTTAAGGATAGTTCTAATGGTCACAATCTTTACCACGGGAGAAAAAGTTTCATAGAAATCTATTCCCTCCCTTTGATTGTAACCCTTAGCGACTAACCGTGCCTTAAACTTGTCTATCTTACCATCAGATTTATATTTAATTTTGAAAACCCACTTCCATCCAATAGGTCTCTTACCCTTGGGTAGATTCACTATTTTCCAAGTTTTATTGGATTCTAGAGCTTTTATTTCATTCTGCATTGCATTGACCCACCTTGGGTCTTTGCAAGCTTGAAGATAATTCTCAGGCTCAATTTCTTTATCAATGGAAGAAAGAAAGCATTTGTATGAAGAAGACAAATCATCAATGGAAATATGATGCAACAAATTTATATCATGATCACCTATTATGTCACTGACAGGCTCACAGTTCTGCTCACTATTTTTAGGCAAATATTGGCACTCATAATCTTTGGTCCAAGTTGGAACTTGCCTATTCCTAACTGGTCTAATAGAAGATAACTGCTGCTACAAATTAGAATCAGTTCTAACATGTTCATGTGATGGATGAAGAATATGCTGCGAATTAGAGTCAGTCCCTTGATTATGAACAGTTCTGGACATAGAGGAAGATGGTAAATCATGAAAGATATCAGAAAAATCAAGATTATTATTATTTTTCCTTACTCCCCCTTGATCAGAACTTTCACAATCATTAAAAGGAAATTTATTTTCCATGAATGTAACATGTCTAGAAATGATAAGAGACTTAGTCTTAATGTTATATAGCAGGTATCCCTTTTGAGTGTTAGGATATCCTAGAAAAACACATGCTTCTGCGTTGTTTTGCAATTTATCTGTAGAATTCAAAGTCATTGCAAAAGCTAGGCATCCAAACACTCTAAGGTGATCTACTAAGGGTGGTTTACCATAGAGCATTTGATATGGTGTAGAATAGGACAGATTACGAGACGGGGTCCTATTGATCAAGTAAGCAGCAGTTCGGACAGCTTCCCCCCAAAATTTGATAGGTAAATTTGCTTTATTCATAATACTTCTGGTGATGTTCATCAAATGCCTATGTTTCCTCTCAACTACCCCATTTTGTTGGGGAGTGAAAGGACAAGACCTTTGATGAACAACCCCTAAATTAGAGAGAAAATTTCCAAAGTCATGATTAACAAATTCAGCCCCATTATCTGTCCTAACTGTTTTAATCTTGGCAGAAAATTGATTCATAGCATAATGAATAAAGATTTTCATAAATTTGGGAGCCTCGGATTTAAAATGCATAAGGAAAACCCAAGTGCCCTTAGAATAATCATCCACAATAGTCAAAAAATATCTATATCCTTGATGTGTAGGTACCCTATAAGGACCCCACACATCAGCATGCAACAAATCAAAACAACATTTGGATTCAGTTATGCTAGAAGGAAACGGTACACGAGAAAGTTTGCTCTGAATACACACTTCACATTGATCATTACTATCACCAGATCCAGAAACTTTTACATCATTTAAATGTCTCAATACATCCATAGGAGCATGTCCTAACCTAGAATGCCAAAGCAAATCATTGATATTATTTGCATGTTCATGTTTGTTTCTAAATTGCACCAAATCAGAATGATAGCATCTCTTGAGCAAGTATAATCCTTTAGAATGATTACCAATCCCTCTGATCGTCCCACTGGACGTGTCCTGCAAGACACAAAATTCAGGGAGGAAAGAGGAAATACAAGCATTGTCTAGCGTAAGCCTAGCCACATAAATCAGATTATAGCAAAATTCCCTAGCATACAAAACATCAGTCAACGTGATATGCTTAGTGAGTTTGACATTCCCGATGTGTGTTATCCTAATTCTTGCCCCACTTGGGACTCTAACATACTTAGTAGGGCCTAAATAGGGTCTCCAGCTATCTAAACGTTTCAAGTTATTGACTATATGACAACTAGCTCCTGAGTCTAATATCCAGTCAGTTTCAAGGTTAGAATCCATACCTGGTGTGGTTGCTTGCACACTAACAGCAGCTTCATGGGAGTCAGAATCACGTTTCAGCATATCAAGAATCTTCTTATACTGCTCCTGAGTAAAGAAGGGTGGTTGATGCACTTGGTCAGCATCCTGATCCTTTCCCAATGGTTTGTTTTGAGCATCATTGATGGCTGGATTAGCTTGTTCCTCTCCTGGCCTCTTATTTTTGGATTGAGGAAAACCAGGAGGGAATCCAAAAAGCTGGTAACATGATTCCCTTTGATGGCCCCGTTTATTACAGTAACTACAAATGTCCTGAGAGGACCCACGTCCTCTTCCTCTTCCTCTTCCACGTCCACGTCCACCTCTGACTGGATTGGAAGCATGAGACACCATTACTGTACTATCATTAGGTGCAGACTGAGTGCCATATGACAGTTGTCTTTGAGTCTCCTCTTGGGTGATCATTGAGTAAGCTTGATTGGGAGAAGGGAGAGGATTCATAAGGAGTATCTGGCTTCGAACTTGATGAAAAACTTCATTTAAGCCCATGAGAAATTGAAAGAGACGTTGCTCCTGAACTGTTTTGCTATAATCCCTGGAGGAAACGCACTGACAGCTAGGAATGGGAACTAAAGCTGCATGTTCGTCCCATAGTTCTTTAAGTTTTGTGTAGTAGGAAGAGACTGACATAGTACCTTGAGAAAGGGAGCTGATGGATCTGTAGAGGCTGAAAATTCGAGCACCATCAACCACATCAAAACGTTCTTTCAAGTCTTGCCAGAAAGTATGGGAATTGAATGTGAACACCATTCCACTTGCAATATCCTTGTCAACAGAATTTATAAGCCACGAGAGTACTACCGCGTTACAGCGATCCCATTGCTCTTTATGCTTATCCTCTTGATTCTCTCTGAGACAGGTCCCTTCAACAAATCCCAACTTATTTTTACCAAGAAGGGCGAGTTTCATGGCCCTACTCCAAACGGCATAATTCTGAGTACCCAGCAGAACTTGTGAAACCAAAGTAATGGCTTGGGTATCGGCGGGATGAAGAAAAAGAGGATGTTGGAAATCGAGTGATTGACTGGGTTGGTTCTTGGGGTCTGTGGATTCGGCCATAGTGGTGTTGCTCTTCTCAGATTATATTCGCAATATCCCAGAGAAGACAGAATAAATCTACCGAACAAACAGAAGCCAAGAACTCACCGAAAAAAAAATCAAAAGAGTGACGGAACCACCCCAAGAGCAAGATCGACGCCGAGGATTCGGTGACGGAACCAGGGACCAAGAAACGCCGTTTAGGATCTTTGATGACAGACCGAGAGAAGCAAGATTACCGAGAAACGCCGTCTAGGATCTCTGTTGACAGACCGAGAGAAGCAAAAATCACCGAGAAATGCCGTCTTCTTTGATGACAGACCGAGAGAAGCAAGATTAATCCCGAGGATCTTCCACCCGATCGTCGATGATGGAACCAGGGACCGAGAAACGCCGAATTCCAGCGAGAAAAAAAATGGATCCCAAGGAGAAAGCTCCGATCATCCGAGGGGAACGGAAGCCATTACAGATAAATGTGCCCTAGCGCCTCTGTGAGAGGATGAAATGTGCACAAAGAGGGATAAACATAATATCGCTGAATCAGAATAATGAATCAATGATTTTTCTGATCCTTCACGTGCCAAATCTAACGGCTGTAATGTCTTGGGTCTGGACAGTTTTTGGAGTCGGGCGGTGGTGTTTCAAGAATGGCCCAAGATGTTGAAGAGAGTAGGCTCTGATACCATGTTAACAGATACCCAAAATCATTATTATTGAACACGCTAAAATGTCTGGATACAACACACAATATATATGTACAAAGTTTACTACTTGGGCTCAGCCCAGCCCAACAAGATGATGGGCCTATCCACAATATAACACCTGATATACAAAACTATTATACAAGTTACAACTTAATTACTTTCACAATTAAACTCTACATTATATGTCAAGCGCCACATGTCACATAATAGTAATTGTGTAAAATTTGGGCTAACACTAATAGATGGAGTGAAGTTCATAAGAAACTATAGGAACTTGGTTAATTAATGCATATAGCTATGAGGAAGATAGATTAAAAAAAATTAAATGTACTGATAATGAAATAAACTTCTATACAAACTTACTAACAACTTTGCATAGAAGTTGAAAAGCGGTGGGCTGGAAAAAGTATAGTTTGGGGAAAAAAAGCTCAGTCTGAGTGTTTCGGGGTGTTTGGATTGGCTTTTTAACAAATGAATTTTTAGGCTAAAAACTACTTTTAAGAAGAAGCCATGTAGACCTGCTTCTTATGGTGTCTTTTGGCTTCATGTGGGCAACTGTTATGGAGCATTAAATGTTCTTGCTTTTGCGTGGTGATTATGGCTGTGAGGAATATAATTCTTGCAAAAAATGTCAAAGAAGCTATAGTTAAGGAGATACCCACAAAAGTTGGCATTTATTTTGGTTTTTTGTTTTGTCTGATTTTATAGGTTCTGATCGTGGCTAACAGTGCTTCAAAGGAGAAGGCACAGGTTCAATTGTTTTTTTTTTTTCAGTTTATTTGCTTGGTTGGCATTGTAGCTATTTTCTCCATTAAACTTATCCCAGTGACTATGGTATAGTGTGTTTTAGTTTTTTTTTTTCAATAATAAATTAGGGATTATTATCTTTTTATTTTATTTTTAAATCTGAGAGATCATAATTTAAATCCGTAAATTAATAAAAAGGTTTCAATTTGTAGAAAGTGAGAGATTGGAGCCTTAAAATGAGGAATTGATGGATGCGAATTTTTATTTTCATAAATAAGATGATGAAGTATTTAATTTTATTTTATGTCTTAAAATTTTTAAATATATAATTATAATATAAAAATTCATGTCCTTGTCAATCATTTTTCATGCAAACTTACTTTTTAAATAATAATCCAAACAAGTTTCCATTTGAAAAAAAAGTTACTTCTGCCACCACCAATCCAAACATAAATCATATTTTCAATATGACTTTTATCATATCTTAACTTTGAAAAAGTTACATTGAAAAAAAATCACTTCTACCACCGCTAATCCAAATTAATTTAAATAAGGAATTAATTTTCTCACGTAAGTACATGAACTTAAGTGAGAAAATTAATTATCCATTTTCTCTTAATACAGAGAAATATAGATTGGACTCCCAAAAAACTATTTATGGGTATTGACTAGGATAACATGCAAAGGTTTTTTTTTTTTACATCGCAATATGAGAGGGTCATATTTGAGTATCGTTGAGCCCAATAGGGAGTAACCCTCCCAAAGGAGTTTTTTACATTTACACAGACTGAAATGTATTTTATTTGAGAATATTATAATGATATGGAAATACAAAAAATGCAGCCTTCATATATAAGCCACCATAGAACACTCTAGAAATAAAACCCTAGTAAAAAATGCATTAAATAATGCTTTAATAATGATTGATTGCTATGATTGGCTTCATTCAAGCCTAAAAGAATAAGGAAATTACTTAAGTTTGAACACTAAGCCAGCTCCCTAAAAATAGGAAACAAAAAATGTCTTCTTGAACAATCTTTAATTTAACCAAAATGCCTTATTCAACGCAAATAAAAATAGATGTTGGATTTGATTTGAGAAAGTTTTTTCAATAATTGTGAATCTTATACAAACACTTGATTCTTCTATAAAGTTAATTGAAAAGGAAGTAAGAAGTCTCATGAAATATAGAGGGGATAAGTGATCCTAGAAGCCTCAATTTCTTGAAGTTAGAAACAACTTTAACTTTGCTTATTTCTAAGTTTGTTTTGAACCAAATTTGTTTTCTTAAAGTGAAACCTTTCAAAATTAATTTGCCCAACATAATTGAAAGCATAATTGCATTGATTAGCCCATGTTTGCCATAGGCTTGGTGGAAACGATAACTTTTTATACTACTTGCAAACCTTATACTTGTGGTAAGAAAACTACTAGCATATATATGCATGCATAGCAATTTTGACAAGAGACAAGTTGGAAGTGGTTTGGAGGTTAAAATGGGATATCAAATCATTTCACAAATAGCAATACTTAGATATTTAGGATCAACTACGTAAAAAGATGGTAAAATTGATGGGGATGTTAATTATAATATTCTAGTTGGGTGGTTTAAGTGAAGAAAGATTACTAGAGTTATTTGTTATCAGAAAATATCTAATATGGTAAAAAAGAAGTTTTATTGCACTACTATAAAACTAACAATGTTGTTTGGTAATTAATGTTGGATTTTAAAGGGACAAGAACATGTTAGGATCGGCAGGCACAGCGGAAGAATTTTAAAATTTTCGCTGATCCTCATCGAGGATCTATCAACGGCGTTTAAACCAAAGTTAGAAAGATTCGTACCTTTTTCAATTCAAGATTTTTGATCTCTAGGAGCCAACACGTCAAGTCCGCTCCGTCTCCCGGTATCTACACGAATGCTCTCCAACACAGACTACGTGCTAGTGCCTCCAATATCTCCTAGGGTTTCCCTTGCGGCTCTCAATTCTCATCCGTGTATGAGTATATCTGCTCTATCAAGTTTATAACCTATGAGGGCTATATTCGAATTTCAAAATTAATCTTTATTAATTTTGAAATTAATTAACAATTAATTATCTTGATGAGCTGATTAAATAAATTTAGTTTAAATTAAATCTGTCCAACAATTTTAATTTAACCTATTTATTTAATCCAAATAAAGAGCCATTAGATTTAATTTATCTTGATAAATTAAATCTAGATACAATATCTGCATCATGTTAGTTATTAAATATAATTTATCTTAATAAAATTAAATGTAAAAATAACACAATATAATAATATCATATAATATATATACATATATATAAAATATGCATTTCGAAAAAATATATATACATATAATATTATTAGTGAATTTTATATTATATATATATATATATAAAATTCATCCACCCTAGATTAAACATTATCTCATGTTAACTTATTCTTGTGTGCGACCCTATAGGCCCATACGAAGTTGGCAATGGGCTAATAACTGTACTAACCCACAAGTCACAAGCGGCCTCTAACAAGACATTACAACTACACAATTCATATGAGGATCGTTAACACAATACAACCTGTCATACAACTATGTCACGTCCCTTTTGTCACATGATATATCGATCAAGGATGAGGCATGGATAATGTCATCCTCTTATTCCTGAGCATTACTTTCTCGATTCCTAAGTAGTCTGACAATAGAAATGGAAACTCCTTTCTATCGTAGTATGGCCATATATTTCTCAGACTCACTCATTGAAGGGTCCAATAATATCTCTCTACTAATGTGAGGGACAAATTCCATCTTGATCATTCACATTTTTCTGCATAAAAAACCACCAAGCCCGAAGTAGCCTTTATCATCACCCGGTCAAAAGTGACTTTTGACTAGATTAAAGCTTAGCAACTCTCATGTAAGAATCCATGATGACCTCAGGTCAAAGGGCATTGTGACGTGGTTATACATGAGAAAAGCTTATGACTTGATCTATGTAGCTTTCTCATAGTGGATCGGTCCAGCACCTTGTACTCTTACAAGTGTCTAAGACTTTGATTCGTATCTCCATATCTTATTAAAGTCATACTCGTCTTGTTTCATCTCTGCTCCTATATAGATGACCGACCAGGGACATTTTAGGACAATCTTTATGAATTATCCAAGGATACAATTATCACAGTTAACATGCAAATAATATGATAACAGAATAGAGAAATTTCATTAAATTAATAATGTTCAAAGAACAATGATTGACCCGTATGACACAATTTCCAACAGAACATAAACTAGAGATAGCTGAGATGAGGATATTGAGATGAATGTGTGGTCATATAAAAAAAAGATAACATTCGTAATGAACTTATATGAGAAAGAGTTGGAGTGACTTCAATTGAAGAGTAAAATAGTAAAAAAAAAATCATTTGAGAAGGATTTAACATGTATAAAGAAGGCCATTGGATGCACCGGCCAGTAAGAAAGGTGGATCAAATGGTATGGTCCTTTGAAAAAGGGTAAAGGAGAACCCAAAAAGAATGCTTAACAAAGTTATTGAATAAGATCTCTTACTTAACAATTTATCTAAAGGTTTAGTAATTGATAGAACCAAATAGTGTCGTGCAATCTATATACATGGGTTTGATGCAGGCTATGCTACATCAAACTAACGGTCTGTTGGAAGTGAATAAGACCTATAGGAAACACAAACTCGTCTCTTTTGTTAAGCACTTTGGTAAAAATCGATTCTCATTCTGATTAGAGGCCACAAACCCGACCAGAAGAGTTCCTTCGACCACTACGAGGATTTCAATGCCATGTGGATGAGTGTGAGGAGGGTTCAAACCCTTTGGCTTGTAGTTGATGCCAACAAGAGTGATTCCAAGATTGTTCAATCCGTACAACATGTTTACGTCAGCTAAAGTGATAGCGAAGCTAATAGAGTTTGCTGACGTGTTCCCGACTTTATCAAATCCATGTAAGTAGAAGTCCTCAACTTTCACTGCCTTTGGATTCTTGCAAAATTTCCTTGTCACAAAAATTGCAAATTTAAGAGATCAAATGTAATCCTTCCTTCCAATCATTTTTATTGAATCCTGAGAACTAAATTACATGATTTAAGAAAATAGTTAAAATTTGTTAAAAATAATAAATATATAAACGATAAACTATTTTTTTTCCAAGCAAGCCCTTATATGTAAGGGAGAAAGTAAAAGAGAGAAATAACGTAATAACGAGAGAGCATGAAAGAGAATGTACAATGGAAAAAGATTAAGAGAAAAACTAGAATTAATTAAGAGCAAAAATGCTAAAAACACATTAAATGTTTATATAGCCCCAAGAGGAATCTTTTGAAAATAATCAAAATAATTCAAATTTTAGGTTTTTATAAAAAGAATTGGAGCGGGTAGTATAATTTGCCCCATACGGTAAGTTCTGAAATTATTAATGCCCTATTCTATAATTCTTTCTAATATGTCCCAATTTATCAAATTTTTTTATTCTTTTTTTCATATTGATAATTAAATACATTATAAATAAAATGATTAACATTTTGATATATAAGGGAAAAATTGTGCAGCTTTTTTTTTACTATTTTTCAAAAAAAATTGTAAAATTGGTCATTTTTATTTATTTATTAAAAATGTACCATTTTTACCCATAATATATCAAAATGCTACTCAATGTTTTATGTAGAATCTAATTATAAATAGAAAAAGAAAAAATATTTGAGAAGCTTAGACATTTCAGGGGGCAATATAGAGTAACCGGGCCTATGGCCTTATAGGCTAGAGGCATATATGCTCTCTTGAAAGTGGGTGGCCATAAGTTTGATCTCACTTATAACCCTATGTTGTTAGTGCTTGCCCCTTTAAACAGAGAGAGAGTAACGGAGCAACTGAGTCATTGAGTTAAATCGTGTGTGTACCTTTTTTAGTAAAATGAGTTAAATCATTGGAGATGGATGACTCGTGTCTGATCTGGGTTAAAGGAATAGAGGTGCGCCTCTAATTCCAACTTAAGCTTTTAGTATAATGGTTAGTGCTTCACGGTTAAGCGTACTCAGCCAAGGGTAGTCTTAGGATGGGTGACCCTCGGGAAGTCCTCGTGCTGTGCCACTTCATTCCTAAGGTTTGGTATCAGAGTCAGCACAAATTCAAATCTCACTTCCAACGAAGGGTTTGAGGACAAACCTCCTTTAAGAAGAAGGGAATTATATGTGTGGGGTCTAGAAGTGGGTGTGGATACCCACAATTGTTGGAGCCTACTTGTAGGAATGAAAAAGCAAATAAGGACTTAGTATTATTTTTCTTCACCTGCAAGTTCTCTGCATTCATTGATCATATGATCAAACACTACAAAAAACATGAAATTTCCAATGAAATTTTCCACGAAAAATTCTTTCGTGGCAAATTCTGTCAGAAAAGTTTCTGATGGAATTTCCAACGGAATTTTTTCCATGGCAAAGAATTAGCCAAGGAAAATATTTCGTGGCAAATTCTATTTTTGCCACGGAATTTCCGACAGAATAATTCTATAGCAAATTTCTGAAGGAAATTCCATTGGAAATTTTCTATGGTTGACGTAAATTTGCGATGGAATTCATTTCCGTCAAAAATTCCATCGCAAATTCTGTAGGAAAATTTAAAAATTATTATTGTTTAATTAATTATTATTTTTAAATTAAATTAAATTTTAAAAAATTATTTTTAAAAAATTATTATTTATTGATTAATATTTTAAGTTTTATTTTTAATTTATTTTTTAGTTATTATTTTCTAATTTCTAAAATATTTTTAATTTCCAATCATAGGTTTTAGTCCCTATAGGGGCAAAATGGTCATATAAAAATTTATTTATAAAAATTAAAATTTATTAGTTATTAATTAGTATTAGTAAAAAAATATTAGCTAATAATTATTTATTAGTTATTAATTAATGTGAATAAAAAATTAATTTTAGAAATTAGAAACAAATATAGTCATATGAAATTTATTTAAGATGTAAAATATTTAAATTTGAAGTTAATTTATATTAAAAATTATAAGAATATATAAAATTATTTTATATTACAATTACATTTATATGTAAGAAAAAAAAAATATTTATAAATAATTGATTATGTATAATAAGATTATATATAAAATAGTGTAATAATAGAACGCCAAAGCAGTCGAGGCCATCAGGTAAGGCATTATGCGCGTATGAATGAGGTTGTGGGTTCAAACCAAAGGAGGGACAAGTTGAGTTGCAGAATAAAGGGTTGCGACACGTGGCGAAGGGAGGTTACGACACGTGGCGGAGCAAGGTTGTGACACGTGGGGAATTTGGCGCACCGGTAACAAGGTGGACGCCGCCAGAGTTGTCACGCGCTGCCACTGGCGATAACAGGACGGTTGCTAGAGTTGCCACATTGCTTTTTAAATTTAAAATATAAAAAAAAAGTTTACAACGGAATTGATTTCCATCAGAATTTCCGACGGATGTGAGGGCTTTCTGACGGAATATTCTGTCGGAAATTAAGAGGGAATTTCTGATGAAATTCAATTGCGACGGAAATAAATTCCATCAAAAATTCTGTCAGAAATTTGCTACGGAATTAATTCCTTCAAAATTTTTTGACGGAATCTGAATTCCGTCGGAAATTTGTTTGGCACGTGTTATTACCGATGGAATCCATTCTGTTAGAAATTCTTTTGGAAACTCAAAATTCTGTTGGAAATTCAGTGTTTTTTTTGTAGTGAAAGTATGTCCTGGTCTAGGAAGGGGTGTGGATCAAGTCCATAGTAGTTGGAGATGGGGACTACGTGTCTGATTTGGGTTAAAGGAATAGAGGTGCGTCTGTACTACTAGCTTAAACTTTTAGCACAATAGTTAGCGCTTCAAGGTTAAGCGTGCTCAGTCGAGGGTAGTTTATGATGGGTGACCCCTTGGGAAATCCTCATGTTGCGTAGCTTCGTTCCTAAGGTTTGGTATCAAAGCCAGCACAGATTCAAATCCCTATTACAACCTCCAAAAGTATAATTTAAATGTGACACAACATGGCTTACTTAACCTAAAATCCTCCCAAGCTATTTAGGTAGGTAACTTATTTACCAATTATCAATTACATCACATGTAACTCTTAGATCTTTATGGGATTTAATCATCATATGATCCGGCATGCTTAACCCCATCTGATGCCTTGAGATTCAAAAACCGTTTTGTTAATCTCAATTAAGTCAAAACAATAGTGAATATTATGAGTAGCACCATTACTCAAGCTTGTCTCATCAAGATAACTCAAGTGCATCCATTTTGGTGGTTTCCACAATTGAGCGATCTAGGTTTTGACAAGTATTCATTAATTAACGGCATTATAACTTAAGATTTGATTCAGAGGGCTTAATTAATTAGTTTTGTTTATATGGATGCAATCGTGGTCATATCTCATACAGATAAATACATATAAACGTAAAAGTAATCATGCAATAATCTTGTCAAAAGCATAATTTAAACGTGACACAACATGGCTTACCTAATCTAAAATCCTCCCAAGCCAATGAGAGGACTTCTCTAAATAAAAAAAGAAATACATTGAGAGAAACCTCGTTTAAACATTCGAGCTGAGTGAGATGAGAAGAGAATGTACATCGAGAGTATTTAGAGGAAGGCACGGCACGCAGGCCGTATTTAAACATTACAACCCTTTGTAAAATTCTAAAGCCATGTTGTTCATCACCATACCCAAACAAGTATAAATAATAAACCACAACAAGAATTCATACAATATGAAAAGCAATAAATGTCGTGATCAGATTATATTGCGCTACATAGAGGTGGTCATGGCGGTCCCGCTAGTACATTCTTTTAAAATAAATATTTGAAAAGCAATAAATGTCATGTCATGAAAAAGGAACATTCCTTTTAAAAGAAATATTTGAAAATTTTAAATTTTTAAATTTCGGACCCAATTTTTCAAAAAAAAACAATGGCCCATAACGCTTCTGATCCAGATTGTCTTCCACATAGTTCGGATCCCTATTACCCGAATAGATATCCTAACCTAGACCCGATTTGATTGCCGCCAACTACGATCTCAGGTACCCTACCCAATTTCATGCTTGTTCAAAACGAAAATCACATACATGTTTCAAGATATACATGTTCGGAATTGATTTCATGCTTGTTCCAAAATGAGAATCACATTCATGTTTCAAAACCGAAAACGAAACAATTTCAAGATTCAATTTAAACGAAAATGAAAATAAACGGAATTACAAGATCACATCTTTCTAAATAATTTTGTTTCGTATTAACCAAATCTCATGCATATTCGAGTGTTTCTTATAAATATACGTACACATCCCATATATATCACATGTATAAGAATCATAAACTCAATTTAAACGCACAATTGATCTGGCTCTGATACCATAGTTAGAATCGGTAGGCACAGCGGAAGAATTTTAAAAATTTTCACTGATCCTAATCGAGGATCTATCAACGGCGTTTAAACCAAGTTGGAAGGATTCATACCTTTTGATGATTCAGAGTTTTCACGATCTCTAGGAGCCAACACGTCAGGTCCGCTCCCTCTACCGGTATCCAAACGAATGCTCCCCAACCGAGATTGCGTGCTAGCACCTCTAATGTCTCCTCAGGGTTTCCCTTGCGGCTCTCAATTCTCATGTGCGTATCAATATATCTGCTCTATCAAGTTTATAACCTATGAGGGCTATTTTCAAATTTCAAAATTAATCATCATTAATTTCGAAATTAATTAACAATTAATTATCTTGATGAGCTAATTAAATAAATTCAATTTAAATTAAATATGTCCAACAGTTTTAATTTAACCTATTTATTTAATCCAAATAAAGAGCCATCAGATTTAATTTATCTTCATAAATTAAATCTGAGATATTATATCTCTATCATGTTAGTTATTAAATTTAATATATCTTAATAAATTAAATTTAAAACTAACACAATATAATAATATCATATAATATATATAAGATATATATTTTGAAAATATATATATCTATATAATATTATTAATGAATTTTATATTATATATATATATATAAAATTCGTCCACCCTAAATGAAACATTATCTCGTGTTGGGCCATTCTTGTGTGCGACCCTGTAAGCCCATATGAAGTTGGCAGTGGGCCAATAACTATACTAACCCAAAAGTCGCAAGCGGCATCTAATAAGACATTACGACTACCCAATTCATATGAGGATCATTATCATGATGCAACCTGTCATACAACCATGTCACGTCCCTTTTGTCACACGATATATCGATCAAGGATAACGCATAGATAATGTCATCCTCTTGTTCATAACTATTACTTTCCCGATTCCTGAGTAGCCTGATAACAGAGACAGAAACTCCTTTCATCATAGTATGGCCATACATTTCTCGGACTCAATCATCGAGGGGCCCAGTAATATCTCTATACTAATGTGAGGGACAAATTCCATCTTGATCATTCATATTCCTCTACATGAAAAACCACCAAGCCCGATCGTAACTTCTATCATCACCCGGTCAAAAGTGACTTTTGACTAGTTCAAAGCTTAGCAACTCTCATGTAGGAATCCATGATGACCTCAGGTCTAAGGGCATTGTGACGTGGTTATACATGAGAAAAGCTTATGACTTGATCCATGTAGCTTTCTCATAGTGGGTCGGTCCAGCACCTTGTACTCTTACAAGTGCCTAAGTCTTTGATTCGTATCTCCATATCTTATCAAAGTCATACTGGTTTTGTTTCAGCTCTGCTCCCGCATAGATGACCGACCAGTGACATTTTAGGACAATCTTTATGAATTATCTAAGGATACAATTATCACAGTTAACATGCAAATAATATGATAACATAATGGAGAAATTTCATTAAAATAATAATATTTAAAGTACAATGATTGGCCCTTAGGGCACAATTTCCAACATCCTCCCACTTGCCCTAGGTGCAATCATTAATTTGCCTAATTCCCATTGCCCTAACATGACGCTCATGCTTTGCCTGTGCAACTGACTTTGTAAGAGGATCAGCAACATTATCTTCTCCTGCTACTTTGCATATCTTTATATCACCTC
Organism: Inga oerstediana; assembly: GCA_963210345.1. Lineage (NCBI taxonomy): Eukaryota > Viridiplantae > Streptophyta > Magnoliopsida > Fabales > Fabaceae > Inga > Inga oerstediana. The sequence continues at coordinate 61,411,854 of OY723400.1, read as the reverse complement.
TATCATTGATTTCTCTAATAAGATGAAATCGCCTGAGTATGTGTTTGGTCCTTTGATGTGACCTAGGCTCCTTGGCCTGTGCAATAGCACAGCTATTGTCATAGAACAAATCTATTGGATTTGAGATGGTAGGCACCACCCCTAGTTCAGTAATGAACTTTCTGATCCAAACGGCTTCTTTAGCTGCATTTGATGCTGCTATATACTCAGCTTCTGTTGCAGAATCTGCTATAGTGCTTTGCTTGGAGCTCTTCCAGCTTACTGCTCCACCATTCAGGAGGAATACATATCCAGATTGCGATTTAAGGTCATCTTGGTCAGTTTGGAAACTTGCATCTGTGTAACCGGTTACACAGAGCTCATCATCCAATCCACCATAGACAAAAAAAAAAAGTCCTTAGTCCTTCTTAAGTACTTTAGGATATTCTTAACGGCAGTCTAATGACCCTCACCAGGATCTTGTTGGTATCTGCTGGTCATACTTAAGGCAAACGAGACATCCGGTCGAGTACATAACATGGCATACATGATGGATCCAATGGCGGAGAAATATGGAACCTTACTCATGTGATCTCGCTGATCAGGTGTACTAGGACACATATCCTTGCTAAGATGGATGCCATGAGACGTAGGCATGTAACCCCTTTTTGAATCATGCATATTGAACCTATGCAGTATCTTATCTATGTATGTGCTTTGACTTAGGCCTATTAGTCTTTTGGATCTATCCCTATAGATCCTAATCCCTAGGATATAGGTGGCTTCACCTAAGTCTTTCATTGAAAAGGACTTTCCTAACCAAGACTTGACACTCTGCAAGGTAGGAATATGATTCCCAATGAGTAGGATGTCATCTACATAAAGCACTAGAAATACAACTATGCTCCCACTAACCTTCTTGTAAACACAAGGTTCATTGATGTTTTGAATAAATCCAAACTCTTTGACTACTTCATCAAAACGATGATTCCAGCTCCGAGATGCTTGCTTCAATCCATAAATGGATCTTTGAAGCTTGCAAATTTTACCAGAGTCCTCTGGACGCACAAAACCTTCAGGTTCTGTCATGTACACATCCTCAAGCAGCTTTCCATTAAGGAAGGCTATTTTGACATCCATCTTCCATATTTCATAGTCATAATATGCTGCAATGGCAAGAAGGATTCTGATTGATTTGGCCATTGCAACTGGGGAAAAGGTTTCATCATAGTCTACACCATGAGTTTGAGTGAATCCTTTTGCAACCAGTCATGCCTTGAAGACATTTACATTGCCATCCATGTCAGTTTTCTCCTTGAAAACCCATTTGCACCCAATGGTTTTTACACCTTCAGGTGGATCGACTATGGTCCATACCTAATTGTCGTACATGGATTGCATTTCAGACTTCATGGCATTTAGCCATTTCTCAGAGTTTGGTCCCACTGTGGCTTCTCGAAAGGTGGTGGGCTCATTTTGCTCAATGAGCAACACATCACGGCCTTCAGTAATCAGAAATCCATATCTTTGAGGCTGATGCCGTGTCCTATCAGATCTTCGTGGACCTTGTGTTAGTTGAGGAGGCTCAGCAACTGGTTGTGAGTCTTCTCTAATTTCCATCTGTGGTTCTGTACCATATTGTGGATCTCGAATTTCTTCGAGATGTACGTCGTTCCCACTGGTTGTTTTATAGACAAACTCTCTTTCTAGAAACTTGCCATTTCGAATAACAAACACTTTGTTATCGGTGGGATTGTAGACATAGTATCCTTTCGTTTCTTTAGGATACCTTACGAAAAGGCACTTTATGGATCTGGGCACTAATTTATCAGAGGCTTGTTGCTTAACATATACCTCACATCCCCAGATCTTAAGAAAAGATAAACTTGGTTTCTTTCCAGTCCATATCTCATATGGTGTCTTTTCAATTGCTTTAGATGGAACACGATTTAGTGTGAATGCAGCTGTCTCTAGGGCATGTCCCCAAAAGGACGATGGAAGATCTGTTTGACTCATCATAGATCGAACCATATCTAATAGTGTTCGATTCCTCCGTTCAGAAACGCCATTCCATTATGGTGTTCCTGGAAGAGTCAGTTGTGAGATTATCCCACAACTCCTAAGATAGTCAGTGAATTCTTGGCTCAAATATTCACCACCTCAATTAGATCTAAGTGCTTTAATTTTTTTACCAAGTTGGTTTTGTACTTCATTTTAGAATATTTTGAACATTTCAAAAGATTCAGATTTATGTTTCATTAGATAGATATAGCCATATCTACTAAAGTCATCTATACATGTAATGAAGTAGACATAACCTCCTCTGGCAGCTATATTTAATGGTCCACATACATTTGTATGTATGAGGCCCAATAATTCAGTAGCCCTCTCACTGTGCCCAGTGAAAGGTGCCTTAGTCATCTTTCCTAATAAGCAAGATTTGCATGTATCATATGATTCAAAATCAAATGAGTTTAGAAATCCATCTTGATGGAGTTTAGAAATGCGTTTCTCATTTATGTGGCCTAGACGACAATGGTATAGGTAGGTCGGATTCAAATCGTTTGATTTTATCCTCTTAGTAGTTACATTATAGATGTTCCCATTATTAGGATGTTCCAAATTTAATATATAATTACCAACATGCAAATCACCATCAGCATAGAAAATGTCATTACGATAAATAGAACATTTACCATTCCTAGTAATGGAAGTATAACCTTCCTTATCCAAATAAGAAAGAGAAACAATGTTACTACTCAAAGCAGGAACATAATAGCAATTGTTCAAAACTAACAAAAGCCCACTGGGCAGAACTAATTCATAAGTGCCTACAGCTAAAGCAGCAACTCTTGCTCTGTTTCTAACTCGTAGGTCCACCTCGACCTTCTTCAGCTTTCTACTGTCCTTTATACCCTGAAGCAATAGCCCCGCTATCCTTCTTGTCCTTTTTTAGATCTTCCAAGTAGAGTTTGCAATTCCTCTTCCAATGACCGGGTTCATTGCAGAAGTAGCAGACTCCTTCCTTTGGAGGCTTTGCCTTCCTGGTGCAGGCTTGGTTTCGGGCTTGTTTGACTCTTTGGTCTTACCACCTGAGCCATTACCCTTCCATTTGCCCTTCCCTTTCTTTTTCATACCCTTTCCTTTCTGAACCATTAAAACTGTGCTAGGCTTTTTCTTAATGCTTTGCTCAGCAGTTTTGAGCATCACATGCAGCTCAGAAATTGATTTCTCCATGTTGTTCATGTTGTAGTTCATAACAAACTGGTCATAACTCTCCGGGAGTGAGTTGAGGATCAAGTCCATAGCTAACTCCTGGCTCATGGGAAATCCAAGCCTCTCAAGGTGATCAATATAGCCTTTCATCTTTAACACATGAGTACTAACTGATGCACCTTCAGCCATTTTACAGGAATGTAAGGCCTTTGTGGTCTCATACCTTTCTTGCCTTGCCTGTTGCTGGAACATTTCCTTGAGATGTACTATCATCTCATGAGCCTCCATGAGTTCCAGATCTTTTTGGAGCTCTGGAACCATAGTGGCAAGCATCAGACAATCTACATCCACAGAGTCATCCTAATGCTTTGTGTAAGCATCTCTCTGAGCTCTTGGAGCATTAGCTGCAGGCTCCTCAAGAATGGGTTGATCTAGGACATAAGCCTTTCTTTCCTGCTTGAGAACAATTCTCAAGTTCCTGAACCAGTCAAGAAAGTTTGTCCCATTGAGTTTGTCCTTCTCAAGGACCGATCGCAATGATAGTGTAGCAGTATTACTAGTCGACATGATTCTACAATTAAAATATGTAAAGTTAGTTAGTAATCTCCCACTAAATTAACAACCCTCAATATAATAATTAGTGGGCTAAGATCCATATTTGGCTTAAACTTAAGTCCGCTTTGGCAAGACGCTTAAATTCAAGTTATTTAGGTAGGTAACCTATTTACCAATTACATCACATGTAACTCTTAGATCTTTATGGGATTTAATCATCATATGATCCGGCATGTTTAACCCCATCTAATGCCTTGAGATTCAAAACCGTTTTGTTAATCTCAATTAAGTCAAAACAATAATGAATATTATGAGCAGCACAATTACTCAAGCTTGTCTCATCAAGATAACTTAAGTTCATCCACTTTGGTGGTTTCCACAATTGAGCGATCTAGGTTTTGACAAGTATTCATTAATTGACGGCATTATGACTTAAGATTTAATTTAGAGGGCTTAATTAATTAGTTTTGTTTATATGGATGCAATCGTGGTCGTATCTCATACAGATAAATACATATAAACGTAAAAGTAATCATGCAATGATCTTATCAAAAGCATAATTTAAACGTGTCACAACATGGCTTACCTAACCTAAAATCCTCCCAAGCCAATGAGAGGACTTCTATAAAAAAAAAGAGAAATACATTGAGAGAAACCTCGTTTAAATATTCAAGGGGAGTGAGATGAGAAGAGAATGTACATCGAGAGTATTTAGAGAAAGGCACGGCACGCAGGCCGTATTTAAATATTACAACCTTTGTAAAATTCTAAAGCCATGTTGTTCACCATACCCAAACAAGGATAAATAATAAACCACAACAAGAATTCATACAATATGAAAAGCAATAAATGTCATGATCAGATTATATTGTGCTACGCAGAGGTGGTCACGGCGGTCCCGCTAACAACAATGGCCCAGAACGCTTCTGATCCAATTTGTCTTCCCCAAAGTTCGGATCCCTATTACCCGAATAGATATCCGAACCTAGACCCAATTTGATTGCCGCCAACTACGATCTCAGGTACCCTACCCAATTTCATGCTTGTTCAAAACGAAAATCACATACATGTTTCAAGATATACATGTTCGGAATCGATTTCACGCTTGTTCCAAAACGAGAATCACATACATATTCGAGTGTTTCTTATAAACATATGTACACATCCCATATATATCACATGTATAAGAATCATAAACTCAATTTAAACGCACAATTGATCTGGCTCTAATACCACTGAAGGATCGGTAAGCACAGCGGAAGAATTTAAAAAATTTTCACCGATCCTAATCGAAGATCTATCAATGACGTTTAAACCAAGTTGGAAGGATTCATACCTTTTTGATGATTCAGCGTTTTCACGATCTCTAGGAGCCAACACGTCAGGTCCGCTCCCTCTACCGGTATCCACACGAATGCTCTCCAACCGAGACTGTGTGCTAGCGCCTCTAATGTCTCCAAGGGTTTAACTTGCGGCTCTCAATTCTGATGTACCCTGAGTCTATCAGCTCTATCAAGTTTATAACCCATGAGGGTTATTTTCAAATTTCAACATTAATCATCATTAATTTCGAAATTAATTAACAATTAATTATCTTGATGAGCTAATTAAATAAATTCAGTTTAAATTAAATCTGTCCAACAGTTTTAATTTAACATATTTATTTAATCTAAATAAAGAGCCATTAGATTTAATTTATCTTCATAAATTAAATCTGAGATACTATATCTCTATCATGTTAGTTATTAAATTTAATATATCTTAATAAATTAAATTTAAAACCAACACAATATAATAATATCATATAATATATATATATAAAATATATTTCGAAAAAATATATATCTATATAATATTATTAAATATAATAATATAATATATATATAAGATATATATTTCAAAAATATATATATCTATATAATATTATTAATGAATTTTATATTATATATATATATATATAAAATTCATCCACCCTAAATCAAACATTATCTCGTGTTGGGCCATTCTTGTGTGCGACCCTGTAGGCCCATATGAAGTTGGCAGTGGGCTAATAATTACACTAACCCAAAAGTCGCAAGCGGCCTCTAGTAAGACATTACGACTACCCAATTCATATGAGGATCGTTATCACGATGCAACCTGTCATACAACCATGTCATGTCCCTTTTGTCACACGATATATCGATCAAGGATAAGGCATGGAAAATGTCATCCTCTTGTTCCTGACCATTACTTTCTCGATTCCTGAGTAGCCTGATAACAGAGACAGAAACTCCTTTCATCATAGTATGGCCATACATTTATCAGACTCACTCATCGAGGGGCCCAGTAATATCTCTCTACTAATGTGAGGGACAAATTCCATCTTGATCATTCATATTCCTCTACATGAAAAACCACCAAGCCCGATCGTAGCCTTTATCATCACCCGATCAAAAGTGACTTTTGACTAGTTCAAAGCTTAGCAACTCTCATGTAGGAATCCATGATGACCACAGGTCTAAGGGCATTGTGACGTGGTTATGCATGAGAAAAGCTTATGACTTGATCCATGTAGCTTTCTCATAGTAGGTCGGTCCAGCACCTTGTACTCTTACAAGTGCCTAAGACTTTGATTCGTATCTCCATATCTTATCAAAGTCATACTGGTCTTGTTTCATCTCTGCTCCCGCATAGATGACCGACCAAGGACATTTTAGGACAATCTTTATGAATTATCCAAGGATACAATTATCACAGTTAACATGCAAATAATATGATAACAGAATGGAGAAATTTCATTAAAATAATAATTTTTAAAGTACAATGATTGGACCTTAGGGCACAATTTCCAACAGTGCTAGCTCTGATATTAAGCCTTAGGAATAAAATGATGTAGCACGAGGACTTCCCAAGCAGTTACCCATCCTAAGACTACCCTTGGCTGAGCAAGCGTAATCCTGAAACACTAACCATCATGTTAAAAGCTTAAGCTAGTAACAGAGGCATACCCCTTTTCCTTTAACCCAGATCAGATATAGACCCCCCGTCTCCAACCATTGTGGGTGCCACTAGACCCCGAACCCGATCCATAACCCTACCAGACCTAGGACATATCATTCCCTCCCTCTTAAAAGAGGTTTGTACTCAAACCTTTCAATGGATGTGGAATTCAAACTCATGAAGTCTCTGATACCAAACCGTATGACCAAAATGGCACAGTATGAGAACTTCGCAGAGGGTCACCTATCCTAAGACAACCCTTAGAGAGACTAACGGGTCATGGTTTAACCAGTTGATTCGATTAGGCCATTCGGTTAGACCATTACTTAATAATTAAATAAAGTAAATATTATATATATATATATATTAGGGAGAATCCCTTAAAAAGAACTTGGAAATTATAAAATTTTAAATCAGGTTTCTTGCCAAGAGTTGATTAAAAAATGTCAAAACTTGATAAGCAATTCTCAACTTATTTTTTGGGAAATACCTTATTTAGAATTTTACAATTTTAAAGTTCTTTTTCTAGAATTTTCCCTAGATATTAAGATATAAATAGCACAAATACATTGATAATAAAAAGGGAGCATTGAAAAAATCTAATATAATCATAAAAAACCTTATATATATTGATTAAGTAAATTTTTTTTTGTGCTTTCAGAAGTTGTAACATTTTTTTTTGTGCTTTCGAAGTTGTACCATTGGAAATATTAACACTTCCCATGCCTTGGAAACATAAAAAGAGAAATAGATAATTTGATAACTCATATAATTTGTGAATTAAAAAAAATTAAAAGGAAATGTCACTTGTTAGGCTCTGCTCTCTACCTCTCTCATGAAAAAGGGAAAAAGCAAATCTCATAATCAACCTTCAAAGTTATTTTAAAACTCTCTTTCTCTTTCATGGATGGATCTAAAAACTTCTCTTCTCTATCATCAAGCATCTATTCATCGTCTCCACTTACTCAACATTTTCTCAGATCGGCGCTTCCTTCATTCATATCTTTGGCGAAAGAAACAGCAGCATTTTTCAAAATAAGTTTTTGTTCTTTTTTTTAAAGTTTTTCTCATAGTTCTTCCTCTTAATCCTTTAACGTGTTGTTCTCCTTTTCTTTCCCGGTTTCTTTAAGTTCTATTTTCCCCTTCACTCTCTACTTCTTTTTCCGGCTGTCCAGTTTTCATCATACCGCTTCGATTCCCGATTTAAATCCGGCTCCTGGCTCAAAGGCCAATCTGAACCGCTCAAAACGGCTCCTATCCTCAGGCAACCCAAATCACTGAGCCAAGTCAGAAAGTTGTCCAAGCGGTGGTTGAATCGGCCAGACCATCCAGTCCGATCCGAGACAAAATGATATATCCTAGGGTTGGAAGTGGTGTGTCTATGTGTCATGACTTGGCATTCTAAGTTAGAAAAGGAGTTATAGCGAGATAATCTCATGTTAGAGGACTTGGTCGCCAAGGTTCTTAGGGCAGTAGGGCAACACAGACCACCAGCAATATCCACGATTAAAGCCCCTCTTGAATGAGGGAATGGTATAATTGTTGGCATAGATAACCTTTTGAACTAGGGAAGGATATTTGAGATAACCCTAACTGAGTTCAAAGATAATGCACAGTTAGACAATAATAGCTTTATGTAGCTTGAAGATACAAATCATAGGTTGGAATTAGAAGTTAAGAGCTTAGAAAGGAATTTAGAATTTCATATGGTTAAAAAGCTTAAAGAGATCTTGGACAAGAAAGCGAAGCTTCTTGTTGCCTCAATTAATGCTGAAGTTGTGAGGGGTGAATTAGAAATAATGGAGGAACTAATGAGCAATTATGAAGTAGGGGCTGCAGAACAGGGCTTCATGGGTGCAAATGAGATGGTAGCATACTTACAGCTGCAACAAGTCAGAGCATCCTTAGAAATAATGATGGATGCAGATTTTTGAATCAAAAGGGCAGGAATCAAAGTTGTGACCCATTTTTTACCAACTACGTATACATGTCTATCTCTAGCTATACACTCTTTCAATTACCTGTATTTTCTAGTTTGGGCTTTGAGGTTTTATGGCCAGTCTTGTATGTTTAAGAAGGAAGTGAAGAACTGATCTTCACTGCAATTTTCTAGTAGTGGTTGGTTGGGTGCAATTTCCCTATCAGTATTCTATATCATGACCAAGAGAATGTCTTTTGCAATATAAGAAGCTTTCTCATATTATATCTTTTCATCATTTAATTAGTTAGTTAATGGAATCAATTAGTAAATATTTTAATTTGTGCATTTATGATTTTTTTTATTTATCATCTCGGGTTCGGTTATATTGGTTAACTGGAACTTAGTATTATCATCAGTAGTTCTATGTAGGATAAAATTTCAAGTTTATAATTCCAATTAAATCAGAAGGAATAAATTACAATTTAGTCAATTTAATTAATTGGTATCTGTAACACCCCAAATTTTATATTCACAAAATATATTGTAATTATTTGAGAAATTTAATAAAATGGTGACTATTCATGAACGTGGAATTTATGAATTTTATAAATGTTCATTTTCATGAGAAATTGAGCAGAAAGAATTATGGAATTAATTTGGGTCATTTAAAAAGCCCAATATTAAGGTCCAAAAATGGAGAAATAATAGAGAAAATATTTGGTCCAAAAATTGATGGAAATTGGCCAAATAAAAAGAAGAAAATAAATTAGATTAAAAAGGTAATGACAAAATTGTAATTTTGTCAATTGAGCACAAAATTAATTATTTTCTGATTAATTGAATTGAATTTCAATTAATTAAGGAGAATAAAGGGAACAAATATATTTGAAATATTTTGGTCAATTAAATATGAATTTATGAAAAACTTGAGCAAAGAGTGACATTTTGACAAAAAATGAGACTTTACGTATATACGTAACCGGAATAAGTTGTGAATCCAATCGAGACCATAGTGAGGGACCCCTAGGTGTCTCCTATATGTGGCATGAAGAAGAAAATATTGTTTGAGCATAATGGCATGGTTACATGAATGTAGGAATTTATGTCATAAAAATTAGTTTTTGGAATTTTTGGAATATTGATTAAATAATTAATTAAAGCATGATATAATGTAATAAAGCATCATCTATTCCCTTCATGCTGCCATTTCCGTTGTGAACCAGCTGCTCCAAGAGAGAGAAAGTGTGAGAAATCTTAGAGAGAGAGAGGAGGAAAAAACTTACAAAGGTAAGTGTTTTCTTCGGTAAATCGGTTCCTAGCGTATGTAACTCCGATCTTGAGCTACTCCTCTATATTTTTTAAAGTTTGGAAGCTCAAAATTTGGTGTTAGATCAGCTAAGGTTTCAGCCAAGACAAGGAAAAGCTAGTAGGATCTTGAAGTAACTTCCAAACTCTTGTATATTGACTATTCTGGCTGTTGTGGATAATTTAATCGGTGAAATTTTGCCAGATTGTCATTGATTTTAGTTTTTGGAAATGGGTTTGCCTAGGGGTTATGCTGCCGAAATTGGGTCGAAATGGTAGTTGTAACCTAATGTAAAAGTCAATAAAGTGGTTAGGAATAGAAAGGACGCATTTACAGAGCCAAAATCGCAAAACCCCGATTTTTCCTAAAGAATCTGTACATTTCAGCCAGGGCTATAAATGGGCCTTAGAGTTAGATTTTCAGTGATTTGATGATTCCATTGAGTTAAGGACGGAAAATTAGGTGGGGTTATAGTTGATCACTTTTTCGAAAAAGCATGAAAAAACATAATTACGAAAACGGCCCTAAAACCCTGAAATAAGGGCTGCCAAGGGCAATCTTGTAATTTGGCATTGAATTTGGTAATTCTGACTCTGGAAATGGCTTTCTTGGGCAGAAATATGTTAGAAAATCTAGGTCCCGAGTCAAAATTTTGGAAAAAGTACATTATAGAAGTGTCTAAAATAATACATGGATAGGTTTTAACCTATGTCTTGTAGATTTGATTTTTAGGACCAAGTTGGACGCTAGTAGTTGGCACGTTTGACAAAGGGGACCGTTTGAGACTAGGAAAAAGTTCAGGTAGGGATTACTATCTCTCATATACTATGTGACTATTTGTATGATGCATGTTACTATATTTTGTGAGTTGAACATATGCTGGAGGCACATTACCTAGCTGAGGTATAATAGTCTTACCTAGCTGTAGTCAAGGACTCGGCTGGGGTACACGTAAGAGTTGTAACTTGGTGTTTGGCCCTGAACTTTGTGCGCGCACACTGATGATATGAATTTTCATTTTACTTGATATGGTGCATTGCATATTTAATTTTCATATTTTATATATTAATCGTATGTTTCTACTGAGATTTCTTGGAATCTCACCCTTTTTTCTAAACAAAAATGTCTTAGCTCAGCAGATCTAAAAGCAATGACGTACGTAGATACAGGAAACTAACGGACATATTTCCCAAGATGAAGTTTGTGGTTATATATAGTCTACCTGTGGAATATTTTTGGGTTTTTTGTATATATTTGTAAATATTCTTGTATTCTGTTCTATTAATGTCTGCCTGTAAACGAATACTATTATCAGGATAATTGTACTTTTCCGTTTTCCTGTGAAACTTGTTCATTATTGCTCTACGCATATTAAAATGGAAACGGGTGTTGATAGTATCAATTACATATAATTAGTAAATATAGAATAAAAAGAAATCATAGAAAATTAAAATAACACACACATAATGCACAAATGTTTAAAGAATGAGTGGAAGATTATGTAACAGAAATAAATTATAAAATAATACAATGGTAAATAATAAAATACTGTAGTAAATAGTAATAAGATAATAAATACATATAAAAATAACGTGAATATATGACAAAGATCCAAATGGTTTTACTTTTATACACTTTTTTTAATTGACGGTGTAATTTTATATACTAATAAACTATTCTTAGTCATATAGTTTCCCAAAAAATGTTTCCAAGAAAAATCAAAATTTCATCAAGTCAAAAATATTAACAGTTAATTAGTGGGATTTGTTAACCAAGTCCTTCTTTTCAAGAACAAGACTTTTCTTCATCTTCCGTTCGTGCACACACCACAATTTTTCCATTTTTGTTTTGAAAATACAGCAAACGAGTGATTTAGGTCATGATATTTGGTGGAGAAATATTCCACAAACTAAGTTCAAAAACCAGTCCAAGATCATAATTTTTAGATGTGTTCGTTAAGAGATAAAAATTCTCTAACAAGTTAAAAGGGAAGTTTTATAGTAAGATCATCAATGTTTTATGATAGTGAATGTTTTGCTTTGAACGAACAACATAAGCATAAAGTAGAGGTAGCTGAGATAAGGATGCTAAGATGGATGTGTAGTTATACAAAAAAGAATAAAGTCTATAATAAACATATTCGCAGAAGAGTTGCAGTGACATCTATTGAAGAGAAAATTATAAAAATCATTTGAGGTTAGTTTGAACACATTCAAAGAAGACCATTGGATATGTTAGGGGAGGGTTGATCAAACAGTATAGAGTCATTTAAAAAGGGTAGAGAAAGACTGAAGGGTTCAATGAAGTTATTGAGCGAGATCTTTTGATTAACAATTTATCTAAAGAGTTGGGGTGTTGATAGAGCACAATGACGTCATCCAATTCATATAGCCGACCCCACACCTAGTGAGATCAGGCTTTGTTGTTGTTGCTATGGTTGTTGAACATTAAGAGATGATTTTTTGAAATTCATCCAAAAATCTGGAAAATGATTTTTGAAAGTCACTTTGCAGTTTGGGAAAGAAGACTTTTGGAAAAGCTGGGTCAAAGAACAAGGAGAGAATTTATAATTTTTAAATCTAAATCATCAAAGCTGTATTTAAATAACGCATTTAAATTTTAAACCAATGAATCATCAGTTGAATGACGCTCATCATTGTGATGGACACTGAAATCGATTCCAATTTTGCAATTTTGCAAGTGTTTGATAGCCCATAAACTATATAAAAAAGTTTTGAACTCTCTAAGGGTAGTTTTGGGTTATAAGTGGTTCTTAAATAACTAAACAAATTTGATAAGCAAGACGTAACCATAATATCATCAACTATCTTCTGAGTTAGCAGCATATATAAAATTATACTGATATCAAAAGAATTGTATGCCAAGCACCACAAGTGAGACGTAATAGTAGTTGTGTAAATTTTGGTCGTACACTAATATGGAGTGAAGTTCATCAGCAAAGAATATCGATTGTTTTGATAATGAAGTAAACTTCTATACAAACATACTAACAACTCTGTACACGTTCACATTAGCTTACACACGAACTTAAATGAGAAAATTAATTATCGATTTCGTCCCAGTATAGAGAGATATAGACTGGGCACCCAAAAAACTATTTATGGGTATTGAATAGCATAACAAGCAAAGTTTCTTTTTTCCTTAAATTGCAATCTGAGAGGGTCAGATTCAAGTATTGTTGGTAACCCTCAAAGGAGTTTTCTACATGTACACTGACTCAAACTCAATATATCATGATTAAGCGATCAAAGCCCCTGTAATAAATTGGCTTAAATCCTTGTTTAAAATATAAGTAAGACAAAAAGTTTGAGTACATATTATCGTAAAACAATAAGGGTAGCAAAATAGAATACCAAGATTGCTATAGAAATCATGTACAAGACAGATTGTATACAAAGAAAAGTGCGTGCGTGCACATGTATCCACAAATATCCTATAGAACTTTTCAATTCCAACATGAAGGTTTCTTTTACTTGAAAAAAGATGAAATGTTGTTTCCTCCCACCATACTAATTATGAAGTGCAGTTTCTAGGAAAGATACCAGCGAAGGGACCAATCAACTGGCATTCTGAATTATATACAAGGATATGTCCTCATTTAAATTGATAAGACCAAAATAGTAGATTTATCAAGATCATAGTTTTTCAAGTGAAGTTCATTACTGATGTAATATTTAGCTCTTATCCAACATGTTTCCTTTAGTCAAAGAGCCAATCATATCAACATCACAAATTGTCCACATTCTAAGCCTACTCACACACTTAATTACCGTTGCTATTCAAAGAGGCATTTCTTCATTCCAGACTCCAGCACTCTTGTGGACCAAAAAATTCTTAAAATTGGTAAGCACATCATCAAAATTACCTCGGTCAAAAACCGCCGCTCTCCATGTTTTGAATTATTACCAAGACCTTTAACAGCAACTGTTTCACCAGTGAGCATCTGGGCTTTGTAATCTGAACCAAATGCTCCACGATCTACGATTGTTGTGAAATTAGAAGTTGCTTTCTGCATATATCTGGACAAGAAATCACAAGATCACAATTAGAGACAGAAATATATAATAGAGACCACCCTAAAATTTTCTGTTTGTGGGTTTTTTTTTTTTTTTTTTGGGGGCGATAAAACCAGGGAGATCAATCCATGGCTGCCAACTTCAAACAACGAATCAACAATAGGTGAAAAAAGGGCTGACACACCCAAATTGGAGTTCAAAACAAGAAACATTACACATTAAGAATATCTGAGGTTGACATAAATGCTAATTGAAGTTGGTTATAACTTTCGAAGTTTAATAGTTCAATCTTTTTTGGGGCTGCTTCTTCTATTATTCACCTTTTATGACGAGTTCTAGTCATCTCTCTTATGAATTTCCTCATCAATCAAGAGGAAATAATTTTCCACGAGACGCTTCAGTTACATTACGACTATCACAATAATAGAAAACCACAAGAATTTGTACCTAAAATAACAACTAGAAATGCATGATCAAGAACGTCGAGAGCACTAAATGTCACATTCCCTGCCTAAAAATTTCAACAAAAAGGGAGCAGAACCAACTTCATTACGTCTGAAAAAAATGTAAGCCATTTTGAACAGAGAGAGAGTACCGTAAATGAACCAGAAGGCGAATCGAAAACCTCTCAGGGTTAGAACTTCCTTCGCGAAGCAATGAAGGAGAAGGAGGGAGAAGGAAAAGCAAGGCGTCGTTGCTCGTGGGAGCAGAACCGTACGGACAAACAAAGCATTGGCCTCAATGCAAAGAGTTCAGGTGGTGTCGTTTCATTTTGTTTTAACGTTGTTTAGCTGCGGAGACGTCATTCCGTTTTGAAACAGATCAATTAGTGTTTATTTGGATTAGCGGTAGAAAAATAGTTTTTTTGGCTATCAGAATTTAAGAAAAGTCAGATAAGAAAAAAGTCAAAATGTAGATGTGATTTATGTTTGTATTAGCAGTAGAAAAAATGACTTTTTTTCTAACCTTAAAAATGTTTGAATTGATGTTTGAAAAACCCGTTAAGATGAAAAATGACTGAAAAGGGTATGAATCTTATTGAATACTCCACACGCACACACAGATATATATATATATATATATTAGTTGTATATATTATGATAATTGAAGTAAAAAAATATAAATAAAATTTGGTAAAATAATAAAAGTTCAATTATTATTAAAAAAAATACAAGCATTCTGTTACATTGCTTTTGATGAATGATTTTACACATGAAAACAATCAGAAAATGAAGAGTTTGCAATTCATATAGGGAAAAAAAATAACGACAACTACCTTATTTATAAGTCTTGGGAAATCCTAATCCTACTCAAATATCTAATCCTAACAAGACAAATACTTAATCCAACTTTTAATAAGATATATAATAAATCTAAATCCTAATAAGCTAATAATATCTAAATCATAATTATTTAAATTGTAACAGCCGAACAACTTCATTATATAGATGACATCAGTTTTGCATTAGGTTCAGCTGGGAAAGATGTTGGAATAAATATGTGCATCATCATATTACAATATATATGAACATATGTGTGTGTACGCTGCTATCTTCACTGATGGGAGGAATGTTTACATACGCATGGATATAGAGATATATATATATTTCTCCCTTTCTTCCACAAACCAAGCAAGCGAAGCCACCATCTCAGATTCGGTAATTTAATACAGAAAGAAAACAGACACTTCACCTCAGAGGGAGACGCAGAAACCAATGGCAACAAACAGACAGCAAACACCAATGCTGGTAACTTGTGAGGCTTCAAACCGTGAACCCAAAACAAGGAAAGTGCAAGCCGACTCACATCCAGCAACCACAAAGTAGAGGGAAAAACTCGACAGGAGGAAAAAACCCTGTTACACCAGAGAAGCTTCGGTGACCACACGACGTCCGTTTAGTTCAGATCAGAACACCCACCAACAGATCTGGCACCAAACTCCAAGGACAGGCCGCAGATCACAAGGTGCAACAGAACAAGGGGACGGATCGGACAAGGATGATCGGCCAACAGCCAACCAGTCACGGACGGCGATGAGCTTCACAACCTCCGACGACACAGACCCCAAACGCTGACTACACTACCACAAGCAATCGGACTTTGCAGATCAAGGTGAACACGCACAGTTGAGGAGGCCTCTATGAGAAAATGAGAAGAGATGAAGAAATGCGTGGAGTGGAGAAGCATTAAGGAAGGAAGGTAAGAAATTCGTTGGGCATTAATTACCCCCATAATAATGAATTTCTGCCGCACCGTAGGAAAAAGCTGGAATTTCGAGCTTCAGATGTTAACCCGCTTTTTTTATTAAAGCCCAGCAATATTGTCATGATTACAAATACCCTCATTTGATGCTCATCGGGCTTTTTCTTCTTAACGCGCGTTTTTGTTCCCTTACCACTGTGCCAAACAGACCCTTAACCATTTATCACATTTTGAAAAAATTAATCTAAATCTCTCCTAATCTATTTTAATTTTGAATCAAGTTCATGACTGCATGTAATTTATTTCATTAAAATTGGTTTATGTTTTTATAAAATTAAATTTACATTAATACATGGATGTTAAATAAAATTCTATAAAACACATAAAATTTTAATAAAAATTAGGAAAAATCGGTTAAATTTAAGAAAATCGGTGAAAAGCTTATGTTTAGAAATGTTATTAAAATGACATGATTTTGGCACTTGTATTTTCTATATATGAAATCTGTCTAGTACTTATACAA
This sequence comes from Inga oerstediana, assembly GCA_963210345.1. NCBI lineage: Eukaryota > Viridiplantae > Streptophyta > Magnoliopsida > Fabales > Fabaceae > Inga > Inga oerstediana. Next base: position 61,395,133 of record OY723400.1, on the reverse strand, counting down.
TACTATGTGTATAAAAATATATTAAGTCTTTCTTACAAATAAAATTTTTAAATAAAGACTTTTCACCAGTTTTTCTTAAAATTAATGGATTTTAGCTCAATGATAAATAATTCAGGTCCAAAAAAGCTTAATTATAAATGTCTTATGTGTATCACGAAGCAAATTATAATGACTCAATTCAAAGAAAATAAATTATAGCAACTTGATTTGAAATTAAAGTAAATTATAAATATTCACGAAAATAAAATTATTTATTTGAACGGATATTTTTTTTTATAAATACCAAAGTATGGAAAATTGGACAAGACCGGACCTACTGGTTTGGCCTGGGAACTGACCAACCGGTAGTTCAACAGGTTTGATGGGTGAACCAATATGACCGGTTCAACATTTTTTTAATTAAAAAAATTAATTTTATTCAGAATTTCATGTAAATAAGCCTAAAATATTTACTTCCTTACCAGTCTAACCCGGGGTTAGCTCCGATCTAACCCACCGACCCTGGACCAAGTACTCCAACCATATCAGTGTCCATTCTGGGTTTTAGTGCCTTGATAAATACCGCTATTATTTTTTAACAGTTTGCTTTTTTGTCAGAAAGAGTGATTTTTTAACGCATAAAAGCAGAGGAACTTTTCTCGTTAGTTAGCAGTTAATTAAAGATCAAATGTCAATTAATCAATAAGCGCATGGGAGATGGTCTTTGCTAGAGACATGGACTAATATGATGATGCATCTCAGGGAGCAAGCACCTCAAAAATTTTTTTAAAACTTTAGTTTCCACGTTTATTGCCTAACAATGTTTCGGAGGAAAATTTCTTTAATTTTTTTCCAAAAAGGTTAAAATTAGGGTTAAGGTAGAAAAATATCCATGAGCTTTTAGTAAAAAAATATATCCAACATCATATGCTATTTGGAAGTACAAAAATATCCTTGAACATTTAAGATGGAAACAAAAATATCAAGACTATTAAATATAATAATAGAAACTATTATATATATATAAGCAAAAGTAACTTGGGTCTCACCACAAAATGTAAAAGTGTTAGGTTATTGTAAGAATATTAGTTGTATCTGGATTGCGAATGCTTGTACACAGTAATTAAGAAATTTCACATATGTCCATATAGACTTTTATATTATTTATATCCAAGCCTCGATACGAGTTTACAGAATTATAGGTATTTTTGTTAGGTTTGGTCGATCCACCCAACTATCCCAATATTTTTATCCCATTTTTTAATGTTTACAAAATTATAGGTATTTTTATATGTCCAAAAAGTATATGATGTTGAAAGTATCTTGGGTAAAAAACTTTTTATATGTGTATTTTTATAACTTAAAACTATAAGTCATGAGTAGGGAACTTCAAAGTTAAAACTCACACCCAGTACAAGTTTATACGTGCCAGCATCTATGGTGTTGAAATAATTAACGTTAAAAACTAGGGTCACACAGAAGAGATAAATTCTTACATGAACCTGGTCTATCACCTCGCTTGTGGTCTAATCAACCACAAACAAATACCTCAGGTCTAATTTGGAGCATTTTAATCTGATGTGGCAGTTATGTACGGAAAAAAAAGTCAACCCTCCATCTTACTCTTTTGTTTTTTTTTTTTTTTCATTTCTCGCGCCACAATTTGAGACATGCTCCTCTCCCCCTCTCTCCCCATTTGCCTCTGGCTTCTAGAGCCCTAAACCTCTTTACTGGAGCGAAAGATTATTTTTTGGGCATCAATTTCTGCATCTGCTGGAGTTCGAATTTCTGGAATGGCATTGAAGGCAAGTTTGTGAGTAAATTAAATATATGAAAAAAGTCTTATTTTTGTATTAAAATATGGAGAAAAGGTTTTGTTCAGTTATTGTCGCTATCAATACACACAGATATATATTGTACAGGATGGAAATAGTAAATGAATTAGAGTCAAATACGCGAGAAAATGAAAGTCTTGGCTTTGAAGAAACATATAACTCAGGTGACAAAAATATTTACTTGGGTCAAGTTGTAAATAATGGAGATGGGGGTCATACTTTATATACAAGATATGCGCATCATTTGGGTTTTTCTGTGAGAAAGTCAAAAGAAAATTGTGTTACTGGAAGTAACAAGACTCATACAAAGGATTATGTGTATTGGAAACAAGAAAATTGATGGAGATGTTAATTATAAGATTCTAGTTAAGTGGTTTAAGTGAAGAAAGATTACTAGAGTTATTTCTGATAAAAGAACATCTAATAAGGTAAAAAAATTTATTAAACAAGACATCTTACTTAACAATTTATCTAAAGGTTAATTTAGTTATTGATAGAACGTAATTTGTCTGTCGTATAATCCATATAGCTAACCCCATCAAATAGACAAGGCTTGATGTTGTGATGGTTGTCCAATACTTGTAACTTCATCGCATCTACATCATATATTGACAATTCAAAACAAAACAACATACAACACATGCACGTACATATATATAAAATTTTATTCGATTAGGCAATCTGAATTGATGCAGGCTATGCTACATCAAACACAATACAAATCAAACAAGTAGCGTATGATCTAAGAAAGCTGCCAATAAAACATTGGGGCATATAACCCTACAGTTATTTATTTATTTAATATAATAAGAATTTTAGTATAGTAGCCATAACTATTGCTTAATTCTGAAATGGCTTTTCAAGCAACTCAATTATTTTCTGGTCCACTTGGAAAGCCTTTTGAAGAACCTCAGGAGAGATGGGTGGATTAGAGCCGAACACAGATTTTGCAATAGGGATCACTCCAGCATTTTGGCTACTAAGACCAGCAAACGCAACTGCATTTCCATAACCCACGTTCTGTTGGAAGTGAATAAGACCGATCGGGAACACAAACACGTCTCCCTTGTTTAGCACTTTGGTAAATAATCGATTGTTATTCTGATTAGAGGCGACAAACCCGACCAGAAGAGTTCCTTCGACCACTACGATGATTTCGGTGCCACGTGGATGAGTGTGAGGAGGGTTCAAACCCTTTGGCGCGTAATCGATACGAGCAAGAGAGATTCCAAGAGTGTTCAAACCAAGCAACGTGGTTACATCTGCAGTTTTGACAACGAAGCCAGTAGGGTTTGCTGATGTGTCTCCGACTTTATCAAATCCAGATAAGAAGAAGTCCTCAGCTTTCACTGCCATTGGATCCTTGCAAAATTTCCCATTCACAAAAACTGCAAAATTTAAGAAATCAAATGTTATGTTTGCGGAAAGAACAATATATAACTGAAGTCAAACTTTTAAGGATGTAGTATAATTTGCTTCGTTCGGAAAGTTCTGAAGTTATTAATGCCCTATTCTTTAATTCTTTTTAACATCTCCCAACTTCTCAAATGTTTTTTTTTCCCTTTTTCCCCGTTATTGATCATTAATTAGATTCTACATAAAATGAGTAATATTTTAATTTTGATATCTTATGAACAAAAAATGATGCAAATACATTTTTTATGACTTTTCAAACAAAAAATTGTAAAGTTGGGCTTTTTTTTTTATTTATTTGAAAATGCACTTTTTTTTCTACAAGATATCAAAATGTCACTCAATATTTTATGTAGAATCTAGTTATAAACAGAAAAAAAAAAACATTTGAGAAGTTTGGACATTTCAAGTGGCATTAGAGAGTAACCAAGTAACTTGAGTCATTGAGTTTACTCGTTTGTGTACCTCCTTTAGTAAGTGTGTCATTCAGTGAGACGCAGAAATCTTGAAGAGGGCTTGGGTCATATGCGAGCACATGAACTGAAGCAAATGCCAGGAGGCTAACAACCAAGTACACAGCTTTCATCTTGTACTGTGTGTGTAGGTGAATATCTACCTTTTCTAATTCTGTGTTTGTGAGTTTATGAACGAACTTATAAGGCTATTTATAAGGAGAAGCCATTGATTTGGTCTTTAATTTGCTTGCATGAATGAAGAAACAAATAAAGACTCAATAGTATTTTAATTCAACCGAAACTTCTCTCCATTCATTATATTGGATCCTATGATCAAAGTTGTGACCCTTTCTTCACCAACTACGTACATGTCTATCTCTATGTATACTCTTTCAATTCTCTGTAGCTATGATTTTGGACTTTGAGGTTTTATGGCCAATCTTGTATGTTTAAAAAGGAAGTGAAGAACTGGTCTTCGGTGCAATTTTCTATTAGTGGTTGGTTGGGTGCAATTTCCCTATCAATATTCAATATCGTAACGAAGAAACTGGCTATTGCAATAAGAAGCTATTGCTTTCTCATAATTATATCTTTTCATCATTTAATTATGGTTTAATACAGCAGCTTGAAGTATTTTTCCAAATTCATTCAGTATACTTGGATATTTTGTAATGTATCCCAGCATTCTAAAGGGCTATTTTTTTCAAATGTGTCCAGCACCTTAAAATAGCTTTTGGTGCATCCATAGTACTAATGCACAAAAAATATTTTAAGGTGTTGGTCCCACCTGAAAAAATATTTTAAGGTGTTGGATATGTCACGAAATGTTTTAGGGTGTTGGATGCACCTTAATCCTTTAATTACTTAATGGAATATATTAATTAGTAAATGTTTAAATCTTTTTTCTATTACTATTTTCTTATCATCTTAGGCTCTCTGCTACTGTATAGCTTAATTGCAGCTTAATTGTCAACGGTGGTTCTATCTGGGATAAAATTTTAAGTTCACATTATAAATAAAGAGAAATAAATTACAATTTAGTCCATTTAATTAATTGGTGTAAATTAAGTAATAAGTAGACAAAGAATAAAAAGAAATAATCAAAAATTACAATAACACGCACTTGTGTGTGTAAATAATAAGTGGAAGATTATGTAACGTAAATAAATTATAAAATAGTACAATGATAATTAATAAAATAATGTAGTAATAAGATAATAAATGCATATAAAAATAATTTAACTATATGACAAAGATCGAAATGGTTTTATTTTTATACACTTTTTATTGACGGTGTATTTATATATACACTAATAAACTATTCCTATTCATATTCTTGACCAAATCCTTCTTTTCTAGAATAAGACTTTTCTTCATATTACGTACGAGCACACCAGCAGACTTGTTCTATTTTTGTTTTGAAAATGGGGCAAACTAGGTCCTGATAGTTGGTAGAGAAACAGTGCACATTCTAAGTTTAAAAACCAGTCCTAAATCATAATGTTTTAGTTGAGTACGCTAAGGTATATGATTTTTTGAAATTGACCCAAAAATCTGAAAAATGATTTTTAATTGAATGCGTCACTTTGCAGTTTGGGAAGAGAATATTTTTGGAAAAGCTGTGTTAAAGAACAAGGAGGAAATTTTTCTTAGAAAGATATTTTAATGAGATTTAAATAGATTTGAACCACTATTTTTGGAGTTTTGATGAGAGATATGAAATTTCAAAGAGTTGAGAAAATTCAATATTTTACTATGATTGAGTTTTAGTGCTCATCGATCACCAAATGATAAGCACTTATCTGGGTAAGCAATATCTACTATTTTCACCTTATTTCTCAAAAAATATTTAATACGTATATAATTTAAAATGATATAATCCGTTGACAGTAAATTTTTCAAAACAATGATTTATTAATTAAAAATTATTAATTAAAAATTTTAAATATGAATCGTTAAAATTGTATTTGAACGATGTATTTTAAATCATTGAATCAGCAGTTGAATGGCCCTACTCACTGCGTAAGCACCAAAAGCGGTTCCTATTTTGCAAGTATTTGGTATTCCATAAACAATAAAAGAAGAAGTTTTAAAGTTTGGAACTCTTTAAGGGAACTTTTAAGTCACAGATATTCTTAAATGGTTACGCAACTCCCATAACTAAGTCATAACAAACATCATCAATTGTCTTCCGAGTTTTTTGTTAAAATACTTTAGCATATATAAATTAAAAATATCCCCCTCTCAAAAGAATTATATGTCAAGCGCCACATGTCACATAATAGTAATTGTGTAAATTTTGGGCTAACACTAATAGATGGAGTGAAGTTCATCAGAAACTATAGGAACTTGGTTAATTAATGCATATAGCTATGAGGAAGATAGATTAAAAAACATTAAATGTATTGATTGGATTTCCTCTTAATACAGAGAAATATAGATTGGACTTCCAAACAACTATTTATGGGTATGGACTAGGATAACATGCAAAGGTTTTTTTTTTTTTACATCGCAATATGAGAGGGTCATATTTGAGTATCGTTGAGCCCAATAGGGAGTAACCCTCCCAAAGGAGTTTTTTACATTTACACAGACTGAAACGTGTTTTATTTGAGAATATTATAATGATATGGAAATACAAAAAATGCAGCCTTCATATATAGGCCACCATAGAACACTCTAGAAATAAAACCCTAGTAAAAAATGCATTAAATAATGCTTTAATGATGATTGATTGCCATGATTGGCTTCATTCAAACCTAAAAGAATAAGGAAATTACTTAAGTTTGAACACTAAGCCAACTCCCTAAAAATAGGAAACAAAAAATGTCTTCTTGAACAATCTTTAATTTAACCAAAACACCTTATTCAACTCAAATAAAAATAGATGTTGGATTTGATTTGAGAAAGTTTTTTCAATAATTGTGAATCTTATACAAACACTTAATTCTTCTATAAAGTTAATTGAAAAGGAAGTAAGAAGTCTCATGAAATATAGAGGGGATAAGTGATCCTAGAAGCCTCAATTTCTTGAAGTTAGAAACAACTTTAACTTTGCTTATTTCTAAGTTTGTTTTGAACCAAATTTGTTTTCTTAAAGTGAAACCTTTCAAAATTAATTTGCCCAACATAATTAAAAGCATAATTGCATTGATTAGCCCACGTTTGCCATAGGCTTGGTGGAAACAATAACTTTTTATATTACTTGCAAACCTTATACTTGTGGTAAGAAAACTACTAACATATATATGCATGCATAGCAATTTTGACAAAAGACAAGTTGGAAGTGGTTTGGAGGTTAAAATGGGATATCAAATCATTTCACAAATAGCAATACTTAGATATTTGGGATCAACTATGTAAAAAGATGGTAAAATTGATGGGGATGTTAATTATAATATTCTAGTTGGGTGGTTTAAGTGAAGAAAGATTACTAGAGTTATTTGTTATCAGAAAATATCTAATATGGTAAAAAAAGAAGTTTTATTGCACTACTATAAAACTAACAATGTTGTTTGGTAATTAATGTTGGATTTTAAGGGGACAAGAACATGTTAGGATCGGCAGGCACAGAGGAAGAATTTTAAAATTTTCACCGATCCTCATCGAGGATCTATCAACGGCGTTTAAACCAAAGTTAGAAAGATTCGTACCATTTTCAATTCAAGATTTTCGATCTCTAGGAGCCAACACGTCAAGTCCGCTCCCTCTACCGGTATCTACACGAATGCTCTCCAACACAGACAACGTGCTAGTGCCTCCAATATCTCCTAGGGTTTCCCTTGCGGCTCTCAATTCTCATCCGTGTATGAGTATATCTACTCTATCAAGTTTATAACCTATGAGGGCTATATTCGAATTTCAAAATTAATCTTTATTAATTTTGAAATTAATTAACAATTAATTATCTTGATGAGCTGATTAAATAAATTTAGATTAAATTAAATCTGTCCAACAGTTTTAATTTAACCTATTTATTTAATCCAAATAAAGAGCCATTAGATTTAATTTATCTTGATAAATTAAATCTAGATACAATATCTCCATCATGTTAGTTATTAAATATAATTTATCTTAATAAATTTAAAGTAAAAATAACACAATATAATAATATCATATAATATATATACATATATATAAAATATGCATTTCGAACAAATATATATACATATAATATTATTAGTGAATTTTATATTATATATATATATAAATATAAAATTCATCCATCCTAGATTAAACATTATCTCGTCTTAAGTCATTCTTGTTTGCAACCCTATAGGCCCATACGAAGTTAGCAGTGGGCTAATAACTGTACTAACCCACAAGTCGCAAACGGCCTCTAACAAGACATTACAACTACACAATTCATATGAGGATCGTTAACACAATACAACCTGTCATGTCCCTTTTGCCACACGATATATCGATCAAGGATGAGGCATGGATAATGTCATCCTCTTGTTCCTGACCATTACTTTCTCGATTCCTGAGTAGTCTGATAATAGAAATGGAAACTCCTTTCATTCGTAGTATGGCCATATTTTTCTCAGACTCACTAATCGATGGGTCCAATAATATCTCTCTACAAATGTGAGGGACAAATTCCATCTTGATCATTCATATTTCTCTGTATAAAAAACCACCAAGCCCGATAGTAGCCTTTATCATCACCCAATCAAAAGTGACTTTTGACTAGATTAAAGCTTAGCAATTCTCATGTAGGAATCCATGATGACCTCATGTCAAAGGGCATTGTGACGTGGTTATATATAAGAAAAGCTTATGACTTGATCCATGTAGCTTTCTCATAGTGGATCGGTCCAGCACCTTATACTCTTACAAGTTTCTAAGACTTTGATTCGTATATCTATATCTTATTAAAGTCATACTTGTCTTGTTTCATCACTGCTCCTGTATAGATGACCGATCAGGGACATTTTAGGACAATCTTTATGATTTATCCAAGGATACAATTATCACAGTTAACATGCAAATAATATGATAACAGAATAGAGAAATTTCATTAAATTAATAATGTTCAAAGAACAATTATTGGCCCTTAGGGCAAAATTTCCAACAGAACATAAACTAGAGATAGCTAAGATGAGGATATTGAGATGAATGTGCGGTCATATAAAAAAAGATAACATTCATATTGAAGTGACTTCAATTGAAGAGTAAAATAGTAAAAAAAAAATCATTTGAGAAGGTTTTAACATGTATAAAGAAGGCCATTGGATGCACTGGCCAGTAAGAAAGGTGGATCAAATGGTATGGTCCTTTGAAAAAGGGTAAAGGAGAACCCAAAAAGAATGCTTAACAAAGTTATTGAATAAGACCTCTTACTTAACAATTTATCTAAAGGCTTAGTAATTGATAGAACCAAATAGTATCGTGCAATCTATATACATGGGTTTGATGCAGGCTATGCTACATCAAACCAACGGTCTGTTGGAAGTGAATAAGACCTATAGGAAACACAAACTCGTCTCTTTTGTTAAGCACTTTGGTAAATAATCGATTCTCATTCTGATTAGAGGCCACAAACCCGACCAGAAGAGTTCCTTCAACCACTACGAGGATTTCGATGCCATGTGGATGAGTGTGAGGAGGGTTCAAACCCTTTGGCTCGTAGTTGATGCCAACAGGAGTGATTCCAAGATTGTTCAATCCGTACAACATGTTTACGTCAGCTAAAGTGATAGCGAAGCCAATAGGGTTTGCTGACGTGTTTCCGACTTTATCAAATCCTTGTAAGTAGAAGTCCTCAACTTTCACTGCCTTTGTATTCTTGCAAAATTTCCTAGTCACAAAAATTGCAAATTTAAGAGATCAAATGTAATCCTTCATTCCAATCATTTTTATTGAAGCCTGAGAACTAAATTACGTGATTTAAGAAAATAGTTAAAATTTGTTAAAAATAATAAATATATAAACAATAAACTATTTTTTTTCAAAGCAAGCCCTTATATGTAAGGGAGAAAGTAAAAGAGAGAAATAACGTAATAACGAGAGAGCATGAAAGAGAATGTACAATGGAAAAAGATTAAGAGAAAAACTAGAATTAATTAAGAGCAAAAATGCTAAAAACACATTAAATGTTTATATAGCCCCAAGAGGAATCTTTTGAAAATAATCAAAATAATTCAAATTTTAGGTTTTTATAAAAAGAATTGGAGCGCGTAGTATAATTTGCCCCATACGGTAAGTTCTAAAATTATTAATGCCCTATTCTCTAATTCTTTCTAATATGTCCCAACTTCTCAAATTTTTTTATTCTTTTTTTCATATTGATCATTAAATACATTATAAATAAAATGATTAACATTTTGATATATGAAGGGAAAAATTGTGCAGCTTTTTTTTTTTTACTATTTTTCAAAAAAAAATTGTAAAATTGGTCATTTTTATTTATTTATTAAAAATGTACCATTTTTGCCCATAATATATCAAAATGCTACTCAATGTTTTATGCAGAATCTAATTATAAATAGAAAAAGAAAAAATATTTGAGAAGTTTGGACATTTTAGGGGGCAATATAGAGTAACCGGGCCTATGACCTTATAGGCTAGAGGCATATATGCTCTCGTGAAAGTGGGTGGCCATAAGTTCGATCTCACTTATAACCCCAGGTTGTTAGTGCTTGCCCCTTTAAACAGAGAGAGAGTAACGGAGCAACTGAGTCATTGAGTTAAATCGTGTGTGTACCTTTTTTAGTACAACGAGCAGGAGCTACCCGTGCGTTGCACTGAGAGTTTTTACATACTATTAAATTCTCTGCCCATTTTGTGTGTTTTCAGTTTCAGTAATTTTTCACGTGTCTTAATAAGAACAATTACATAAATTTGAATATTTTTCCTTATTACAATAGTTCATTTAAACCATTAAAGTACACATAAGATGACAACGGTTATATAAGTGTAGCATGTTGTCATTGTGCGTTGCATGGGAAGTGTGGACAGAGACAAAACGTTCCTATGGTTGCATACACATTACACGTTTATTGTTGCTTGTTTTTAGCATATGATGAATACATAACCGAGCAGGTTCTACCCGTGCGTTGCACGGCGAGACTATCCTGTAACAATCATTTATAGACATCTATTTCTTTAGTAAAAATATCTGTCTTCCTTTTCATCACATGAATTAGTTACATTCTATATGCAATAAAAACAATGTACTTCACATTATGTTTTTGTGCGCAACACATAAAACCTTGCATTCATGAACAGAAATGCACTATATTTCGCTTGTCACCTTGTATGATCATAATCAAGCATCTAAATTTCTAAAAACTTCATTTTACACAACATTCTTTGCAGTGTTTGTTGGTCTTGCATCAATCTGTCTGACAAAAACTTTCATTTACTACCCCAAACAACTTCTATAAGGGTATAATTCCTAAATAAATAATTTACAGAAATGTTTATTGTTTGTGCATTTTATACCTTCACTAAAATGTACTAAATAATATTAATTAGAACAACTCATATTAGCATTTACTCCCTCCAATGAATTAACTTTATTGTATGTTATCAAATAATTCATTTTCAACATTTATTCAATTACTGTCACAATAAGTAACTGAATATATGAAATGATCTGGCTAAAAATACCTCAAGAGATTTGATCAAATAGGTGTGAGAGAATTGAATATATGAAAGGATATATCTAACTGCCAACGAATAACATTTCTCAAGTTACTATTGCCTTGAGTTGCATGGGATGCCTTCACTCAAAGCATTGAATAATATTGTTCATTATAACAATCCATTAGCAGTAGCATTTACTCTCCTTTATGAATTAACTTCACAGTATGTTATCAAATTATTCGTTTTCAACTTTCATACAAGCTTCATCACAGTGTAAAATTAGGCTATGAGCAATTCCGATTAGAGAGGAGAAATATCAGCCAATACTTTATAGAAGGCCAAATTGACACCAACAATGGGAAAGATCTAGACTAAATCTTTAGTCATCATAACACATGTGACACCACAACTTTAAGAACATGTAATTCATGAATTAGGAATCTATGTATTGAAATTTTCAAAAAGATAATAGTTCTACTATATGGACAAAAAAAAAAGAGAGAGGATGAGGAAGTCCTTGGAGCTGAACAACCGTATAAGTACAAAGCTATAAGATTTGCAGGGTCTTGGTTATGAGCATGCATATTGATGAGAAAGTATGTCTAAGGCCAAATTCACACAAAAAAAGTGAGAGAAATCTGCAGGAAATCTTCACTAAACCTTGCTGAAATGTAACTCTATTATGCAAGGATTTGGATGACATCTGATATTGAAATTTGAGATTTACTTAACCTGATAGTTAAAACACTTGAAATGGAGGAAAATAAGTGTTTATACCACAAAGTTCTCACTACATCATGAAATTGGCCATATAAAAGCAAATTCCTGCTTCCATGTAAGTTAGGATATTTAATAAATAGGTTACACCACCTAGAACTTTTCGGCTTGATACACTGCAAAGGCTTCGGCCAAAGCTTTGGTGCGAATGAAATTGCAGAGGATTCACATCAGCATACTGCTCAAGGATGTATACTATTCACTTCATCACCTAGCAATGACAGCTACAAATGAATAAAGAGTACTTTGATAAAAAATGCTGAACAGTGGAGTAGGTAATAAAATGATGATGGACTTATAGCCTAAAGCTATTGAATTCTTGTACATTTTTTTACCATTTGAAATGGATAAAGTTAAGAACATGTTAGTTCCACTGTAACTCAGACAAAAGTACTTAAAAATGTTCCATCACCATCAAATTCACTCATTCATGAGTCAGTCAAGTAGACCTTTAATATGACTTTGATAAACATGATTGATGTTAAAAAATCAGATAGAAACAAATACCCATAAATATTACATTAGTTTCTTATCCTTATTGGCCAATTCTAATTATTCTTGAATACATGCATATATGTATTATTGAGAAAAAAAACCCCACTATGACTATAACATGTTTGGTAATTAAATACTGATAAAAATGAGCAGCATTTACAATTAAATTTAATGATGTCATATGTCAGCGAAAAGGCATTATAAAAAACTACTCCCCTGCACAACAATCTCATATACCTATATGAAGGACAATAGATATTGTAGAACTTTTTCAGCATGTCCTCCCATAAAGTAGGCCAACACAGATGGCTGCTATACCTATGAAAGTAGCCATGTGATGCCTATGAAAGTTGTAATCCTACGGACATTGTAAAAAATCATATAGTTGTTCATATAGTAAAAAATAATAGCCATTATCGTTTCAAATTCCAACAGTTCCACCGTGATTGATAGAGGTGTGAATAAATGAGAGTTGAACAAAGATTTAAAACAACATAAACAATTAAAAAATGAGCAATAACTCCAACAAACCTAAAGCAACTAACTCTAACTTGCTTTCAGAAAGTAAAAAAAAACCTTAAACTTTCTTATTTAATTTAATTTAATAGGATATTAAATGTACTACACAGCAGGGTGCAAAAAAAGTCTCAAAGTATTGTAATAAGCTCTCCATGTTAAAATGTTCATACAGGATAACGAAGGATAAAACATAAGTTTCAATTCCAAATCTATCGTAATATTAATTATAGATCTCAGACTTTGGCCACATGATAAGGCATGAGTAAAAAAAATCTGCAAGGGTAATTAATACCTGTCATCAGTTCTCAGGCTTCAGCAGTCATATGGTGTCTGAAACTGAATTATAGATCTCACTCATTTTCCAAATACCTGTCATCAGTTATCATTCTTCAGCAGGGGTTAATAAGATAATTTAATAATTAGTAATGAAGAGCCTTTGGTTCATGTCTTATAACAAAAAAAAAAAAGATAAACAGCAATTGGAGCATGTCTTTCGTAATGATTCATATCTTACAATGAGGTAGCAGCAAATGCTTAAAAGAAATGTTTATGGTCTATCTCCTCTTTTTTCCATGCGTAGCAGCTACCATGAAAAGTGGGGAAAATGATGTTTGCACTATTATTTCTCATGATTTATTGCCAAGCTGAGTTTGAAAAAACAGAGAACAAAAATCCAAACTTTGAATGAAGACTCTACTGGGATTTGAAATGTACACATTAGTTTTATCCTAACAATTATCAAGAGATTAAACCTCAATTCATTTAAAAAAAAACAAAAGAAAATAAAAGCTCTCCTCACAAGAATACCACCTGAATTATTGCCACTTACCACATCAACACAATTTTAAATCCATACAAATCCCGCTTTGTTTTTTTGTCATCTTAAATAATCCTTAGCAAGTTACAAAGAGCAACACTGCACTGAAGAACAGAACAAAGCTACAAAGATTAACTATACCCTGTTCAGCAATTATCATCTTAGTATTTGAAATGTACACATTAGTTTTATCCTAACAATTATCAAAAGATTAAACCTTCATTCATTAACAAAAACAAAAGAAGATAAAAGCTCTCACTACTACAAAAAAATTAATTTGTAGCACTTATTTTTACATTTTTGTAGCCCTTTCTAAGCGCTACAAAGGCCTGTGCTGCAATAGGCTTTTGTAGCTCTTAAAAAGCGCTACAATAGATAGAATGTTTTGTAGCCCTTTTTTAAAAAAGCGCTACAATAGAAAATTGTTTTTAAAAAAAATATTTAACCTTTTGTAGCGCGTTATTGGAGTAGCGGTACAATAGATAATTTATAAAATTATTCACCTTTTGTAGCGCTTTTTCAAAAATGAGCTACAAAAGGTTTTTTTTTTTTTATATTTACAATACTAAATGGACAGCTGCACTATATACAAATTTCTTCAGCAATCATATCTAACAAGCTTGTATCAGACAATCAACACTAAAATTGCAATACAACTAATTTTGAATATGAATACCAACTTAACATTCATATATCACTACTTAGCTTGTCAATGAAGTCAATCTACTCCTATTCAAGTAATTCTAAAATAAACATCTGATAACCATGATTACAATAAGGTAATGAACAACGTACTTAATTAATGGCTTCAAACACATGCTTACACCACTCTTCAATGACTTCATTCATTTGGTTGTCAGTATATTTTGCACTATATGAGTCAGCATAATACTGCAAAATAATTGACACAACATATCATAAAAATAAGAATTAACTATTATAACTCAATTAATTTAAAAAACAACATAAAGAGAAACAAACAACATACATTGTCAGGAACAAAAATTTGATCATGAGTTACAACATCCTTCATGAATTTCATAATATAATATCCACAGTCAATATTGTTTGGTTGGTAAGGGCACTGCAAAAATATCATTAAAGTTATAAAAAAAATAAGAATGTAAGTAATTTATTGTCAATATTTGAGTGAATTTATATAAATACCTTAATTTTTTTCCAGCCATAGCTATTAACAGGGTCAGCAGCTTTAGAATAACTCAGTGATTCAGAACCTCGGTAGCCATTCAATGCCCTGATGACCAAAATGAAATAGAAATTACTTTGATTGGTATTTGAACCCTCCAACACACACACACACACACACACACACACACACACACACACACGCGCGTGTGAGCTTGAACTTACATATTAAACAATCTCAACATGTCTGGACGGTCCTCTGGTTGGCCATGCTTTATAGGGTCCATATAATATATCAAGGGACCTAAAGCTGCTCTAGGATTGATGACAATCAAAATCCAATGATTCCTAAAATATTTTGCACAAATTTAAGTAAACAATTTATGAAGAGTAAAAAGATATTAAATGTGATGACTAATTACCCTGCATTAAACGGCGCTAGAAACAACATATTAGATGTTGCTCTAGCCGAGAAATAATCTTTAACTTGATTTGACTGAGATTCAATGTTCTTTCTCCCCTCATGTTGACCTATTATATGGGGGCTGATAAATGAGAATTGTACTCTCCCAGTGTTCCTCAACATGTTGTGGTATAGGTACCTTTGTATAAAACAAACAATTAGATTAACATAAATAAAGTTACGTAATAAAGAAAAAGGATGATAAAGTACCTAATCCATATGTTGATAGCTGAACCACCAACCAACCCACGATTAAGTATGTCACTCAATTCATTCTGTGCAAGATAATCATTAAAAGGAGTTGTGTTGTAAATGTTTCCATCAAACTGTATGGTTATACTATATCCTGCCCGAAATAAACGAGGTGCAATCAACTCCAATTCATGGCGATATGAGGCAATTGTTTTCTGACTTGTTTGTGCAGCTGAGCTTTTCTTTTTTAATACAGTTTTCGACTGCTTAGATTTATCACCAACAATTTTAACTTGTTTGCCCTTTGAATGAACAACCTACAAATATAATGAAATTAATTTAAGTAGTTCTAAATATACATAGAAAAATATAAGGAAGTGAGAATTAACTACCTTTCCATATGGTTCAATAAGATTTATAGGCCATGCAGCATAAAGGCCCACAACATCCCTAACCATTAATTCATCATCTGTAGGGAATGGTAACTGGGCATCTTGATTGGTGCAAATGTCAACTCTAACTCGCAGTGTGTTAGCAGGCAATGGGGAACCATGCAGAACTTCATTAGCATTGTTGTAGACAACACCCACTGCAACCGCATTTCTAAACGATTCATCCAAGTGTAGCTTGCACTGTGATTCACCCTATGAAAAAATAGAGTTAATAGATTAAGGTATATTAAATTGTAATTTACTTAAATATGAAATAGAAACGAAATTACCGGAGAAAGGGGGGCTCTAGGCATAGAAGTACTGCTATCCCTCATGCTTGGGCTGTTAGATGAATGCATACTTGGTCCTCCCCCTTGCTGTACAAGATTTTGCACATGTTCCATCAATTTATTGTATTGGTCAAAGTGTAGTCGGCTCTGTTCGGCCAATTGTTCTTGCATATGATGCTTTAAGGCATTCATCTCATCTTTCAGTTGTGAAATCTCACTTCTGCTAAGGCGCTTTTGGGGTCCGAAGTAAGATTTCGGTGTAACTGCAAAACCAACACCTCGAACACGACCAGAGCCCTCAGATAAATTTAATGCTTTACTTAGTATATCATCACGTCTAATTTGATGGGCCTCTTCTGGTGCTTCTTGTGTTAGTGCTTGCTGTCACAAAAGGATCACAAATTTATTTATTATGAAATAGATTCATCTGAATTAACGTATCTTAGTGCAACATCTAATACTTACACAATACTCTGCAATTTTTCTCACTTCTTCATTAACGATTTCACCTTGCTTATTAGTGCAGCCAACCAGCCTTAAGGTATGTCGCGCTAATTGGGGAACATTTAAGTTTGATTCTTCTATCTGCATATGAAAACAATTAACTAAAGTTAAAAATCACTCATGTAAATTTCGTATATATTAAACAGTATTTGTACTTACTATTTCCTGCTCCATCTCTGCATATGTCGTCCGCCCTTTTCTATATCGATATGGCATGCTCTTCGCTTTAGCACGATTTTTTTCACTTAATTCCTATTTAGAAGTACATTATATGTATTAAAAGATATTAATTGTACATAAATTATTACTATTTGAAGCCTACAGATTTATTACCTGAAACTCTGCACTTGTATGTGACTCCACAAAGATATTCCACTGATCTTGGGTAATGATACCTTCATATATCTTGGGTGGTGTATGAATGATATTGCCACCCTCATCTCTCAAATAGTATTTAACCAAATCTGTACGATGCTTCCTAAGAAGGTAGGAAGCTTTTCTCAGCACATATCTCTTTCGAGTCTCATCAATTATAAAGCATGACTAAAAGGAAAAAAATATTCAATTTGTTAGAGTGTGAATATGTGAAACAAAATAACCAAAATGATAGAGAAATTAATGTTTTACCTGCACTTCTTTCCAAAGGAAGTCTTTAAAACGATTTGGGATATATCTCCAATCATCAAATGTAATAGGGACTGTGTCTCGAGTTTTAGTCCCAATAAAACTACTAAATTTGCTAGAATTGGGTCTAATTGGTTGATCTTTGACATTCCACCTAAGTTCTAATTTGATTCCTTTACTTCTCAATTGGATCAATTTAGACATGATGGTCCTACCACGTTTTATCTTTTGCTCATGCCGCTCTCTATTATCCTCCTCAGGAATGTCAACATTATCTTCATCTGAAAAATCCATTTCCCTGCCAAATAATTGAAATATATAAATAACATAGAGATAAACAAGTATATTAAGTTGAAATAAGGTAATATAGTTGAAACATACAAGTAAAGTTAAAACCTTGTAGAGAAACCAGCCACTTATTTTCTTTTCCGTTTTCTCGTTTGATTTTGAATTTTATTCTTTGTCTTTGTTTTTGAATTTAGAATTGTGTTCCTTTTCATTCTCCTAGAAGTACGAATTGATAGATTGACCCATGTACCCTCTTTATGATCATATCTCATGTATAAGGGCTCATTTTCATCTTCGTTTATATCATCATCATCTTCAAATTCAAAGGTATCGAGGGAATGATCATCATCATCAATATTCATATCTTCATTGGTTTGATCATCAACTTGCTCTTTATGATTTTTGTTTGATGGAAGTGCAATGGACCAGTTCTTCTTAGCAGGATTTGGAACAAAGAACACTTGTTCTGCTTGTGAAGCTAAAATAAAAGGATCATCTTTATACCCAACTTTAGAAAGGTCTACTTGAATACACCCAAACTCATCAACATGTAATCCACCGTTGTTATTAACCCACTTACATCTGAAGACAGGCACCCTAAACATAGAGTAATCTAACTCCCATATGCGTTCTATGACACCAAAATATGACATTTGTGCATAGATAGGATTCATGTCTTTAGTACTAGATATATGCCAAGACCCAGCAATAAGGGTCACACCACTATTTTGCATTGTGCTACGTTCATCCTGGTCTTGTATATAGAATGTATAGCCATTGATTGCATAACCAAGATAAGATAATACATGTAAACTTGGTCCTTTCGCTAACCATATCAAGCTTTCTGAAACCGAATTAGGATTCTTCTCTAATTTATCAAGAATGTGATCTTTAAACCAATGTATAAATCGTCGATTGTGTTCTTTTGTTACTAAATTCTCATTCCTACCACCATATATGCCTCGAAGAACATCTTTGTGTTCTTCAACTAATGGTTCAACCTCATCAGTGTTATGTAGAACATACAAGTGAGCTTGCTCCCATTCAGTCATCGATATGTTACATACATTACTCCTACCTATTTTTTCCCCTGATCTTCGCCCATCATGTCGAGACTTTGAAATCCCTACAAGGTCAACGTTAGATAAATAATCAGCACACAAGTCACTTGCCTCTTCAACCATGTATCGTTCAGCAATACAACCCTCTGGTCGATATCTGTTCTTCACATACCCTTTTAAGACCTTCATAAAGCGTTCAATCGGATACATCCATCTCAAATAAATTGGGCCACACATTTGAACCTCTTTAACCAAGTGTACAGTTAGATGAACCATAATGTCAAAGAATGAAGGTGGAAAATACATTTCAAGTTCACATAAAACAACAACAATTTGCCTTTGCCAATCTCGCAACTTTGTTGAGTCAATCACTTTGCTACAAATCAACTTGAAGAACCTACATAATTTAGTGATGGTGTTTCGCACCTTTTTTGGTAAGATAGATCGTATACCAATTGGTATAAAATTCTGCATGAGCACATGACAATCATGAGACTTAAGGTTTTTTAATTTCAAGTCTTTCATTGATACAAGATTCTTCACATTTGAAGAATAACCCTCTGGAACTTTAATTTCATATAGAAATTGACAAAAGCATTTCTTCTCTTTCCTTGAAAGAGTATAAGCCGCTGGAGGAAGATAAGTACGGTATCCTTTCTCAATCGGTGCCAACTCATCTCTTATACCCATATTGACCAAATCCAACCTCCCATTAAGACTATCCTTACTTTTTCCTTGTACGTTGAGCAACGTGCTAATAAGACTATCACAAATATTTTTTTCAATGTGCATTACATCAAGGAAGTGTCTTACATGTAAGAACTTCCAATATGGAAGTTCAAAGAAAATTGACTTTTTCTTCCAACCACTTGTTGCAACATCTTTTGTAAAAGGCTTGCCGAAACTATTATCCAAGTTTTTTATCTTTTCAAACACTTGTTCACCAGTCAAATTCTTTGGTGGGTTGCCTTCTTCTGAATCACCATTAAAAGCTTTTTTCCACTTCCTCCAACGATGTTTTGAAGGCAAGAACCTGCGATGTCCCATATAGACATTTTTCTTACAATGATCTAATCGTATTGAATGAGTATCATCTTCACATATAGGGCATGCACGATAACCTTTGATGCTATATCCGGATAGATTACCATAAGCTGGAAAATCATTAATTGTGCCAAACAACATGGCTTTCAAATTAAAAGTTTCTTGTCTATATGCATCATATACTTTAACACCGACTTCCCACATTAGCTTTAAATCATCAATTAAAGGAGCTAAGTATACATCTATATCATTCCCAGGTTGTTTAGGCCCAGAAATTAACATAGATAGCATCATAAATTTGCGTTTCATTATCAACTGTGGAGGAAGGTTATAAATCATCAATATCACCGGCCACGTACTGTGAGTACTACTCTGGACTCCATGTGGATTGATTCCATCAGTTGCTAGTGCAAGGCGTAAGTTTCGGTCTTCTTCCCCAAAGTCAGGGTACTTATAATCAATTTGTTTCCACTGAGGAGAATCTGCAGGGTGCCTAAGCTTGGAGTCTTGAACCCTTTCATCTGCATGCCAAGTTAACTGCTCAGCAATTTTTGCATTACTATACATGCGCCTAAATCTTGGTATAATGGGAAAATACCATAGGACCTTCGAAGGACTTGAGCCGTTCTTCCCATATCGTGATGTATTACATTTAGGGCACTCCTCTAATAATGCATATTGATTTCGAAATAAAATGCAGTCATTAGGACATGCATGTATTTTCTTATAGCCCATGCCTGTAGTGCAAAGAATTTGCTTAGCCTCATATGTTTTGGTAGGAAGTTCATTTTCTTCAGGAAGCATATCTTTCAAAAGTGCAAGCAGTGCTGTGAAACTTGAATCACTCCATCCATGACGTGCTTTCAAGTTATACAATTTCAACACTGCTAGCAATCTTGTGTATTTAGAACAACCGGCATACAACGGTTTCTCTGCATCATTTTTCAACTTCTCAAATAGTTGAGGGCAATTATGAAGATCATCTTCAACTGCCTTAAGCATTTCTTCAAGACCATAATCATAATCAGACACATTTGTACAAAATTCATTCGAAGCGTATTTGGTGCCATGCACCTGATCACCATGCATATCATTTGTCTCTCCATGCCTTGTCCACCGTGTATAGGTTTGATCAATTCCATGAACCTTGAGTGTCATAGATGGTAGTTAATAGTGGTTTTTAATCTAAATTTCTTACTGCCTTTTCCACCATTAATTTCTTTTGGAAATCTTCAGAAATATTTACCATAGTTGGTATTATATCATTTGCAGCATACATCATAAGGCATAACTTCATTTCTTTAAATAATCAACTTGCAGATTACAGATCTTGGTATGGCTAAAAACTTGAGAACAGATGACTTCCCCAGCTGTTCAAATCTAAAGGCTAAGAAGAAAGCCTTGTCATATGGGTATTGTGAATCACTATTATATGAGAACTCCAAAATAAAATTCATTCATGCCACTTCACCACATATCATCAAGTTCCTTCATTTATTTATCCAATGTTATAGATCAGATACTCACTGTGAGACCCCAATTTTTTAAATTATGGATGTTTCATTACTTTTGAATGAAAACTCAGAATTTGTTAGGCACTTCTTGGTTAGATTTACAAATTTTTCCAGATTTGGTGACTGTTGTGGCAGATTTGCACTAAGATACCCTTTCAATCAATATTATAAATTTAAGAGATTGTGGTCTATCTTTAATTTGACAACAAGCAAATAACTTCTCTGAGGTTGACAATGATAGATCAGGCACATGCAAACCAATTTTATCTTCATTCTTCAGACTTCTCCAAACATCACAGTATGTACCGTAAAAGAACTTGATCCCACCAATAAGAATCATGATTCAAAAAGTGAAGCCCATCAAAATTTTTTCAGTCACCAACCAATCAACTTAATCATATAGCTTTGAACTTGCTCTAAATTTTTAACTAGTCAAGAGTAGAAAATCTCCTGTGTTTTATCTTTTTACCTAACCTTGGTGATATCCTGCTTTTTTTCTCTTTTCTTTTCAGAAAAAAAAAACTAATAATAAAAATCAATCCTCAAAATCCTGTTTGCTTATTTGGGTTGAAGACAAAAGAGTCACTTTCAAATGCAAAAGGAGTCCCCTGTGGTATCCCACATCTTAATTATGGATTATAAAAACAATTGGGTGTAAATGATGGAACCTAGCTATCTCTCGTTTTTTTTTTTTTGGACTGAATAGCTATCTCTCGTTACCATCAACGTCATCCTCTTCTTTACATTCCCCATCACAAATTCTACAATGTTTTAAAATGAATTTGCCTTTACGGTTTCAGAACAGAGGAAGCCGAATTTGCACATTGCATCAGAACAGAGTCACAACACATAATAAAGATAGTAGCTGGATAACATTACAAAATATCGACAATAATCAGCAGCACACAGAAAATTGCAACAGAAAATTGATAAAAAAAAAGGCTTGATTACCTGAATAAGCACAGAAATTCCCCAAATGCTCAACCCTTGATGGCAGTAACTTTGAGGCCACAAATAACAATGAGGCAATGAACGGCGATGAGAGACACAAATAGTGACGGCAGAGAAGTAGAAGATAAATGTGAGAGGGATTTTGGTTGCCAGTGATAAGAAAGAGCAACGCCTCGCGAGCGACAAAGAGGGAAAAATTCGCGCGGTTGTTTGAGTTTGTGGACTGATGGTGGGGCTAGTTAGTGGGGTAACATTAGGGTTAAATAAATAATAAAAATTCTATTGTAGCTCTTTTTTTGAAAGAGAGCTATAATAGATTTTATTTTAATTTTAAAAAAATATTTAAAACATATTATAATATTTTTTTTAGGTTTTCTTATAAAATGCATAATTTTTTTTTAAATATAATCTATTTTCTTTAAAAAATAATTAAACTTATTGTAGCACCTATTGAATAAAACGTCACATTGTGCAAATTGTTTATTTTAAAGAAGGAATCTATTATAGCGCTCACATTATTAAGTGCTACAATATATTTATTTGGTTATAATTGTAGCACTTAGTAGAATAAGAGCTACAAATAAGGTGCTACAAAATCCTCTTTTTGTAGTAGTGTCTCCTCAAAAGAATACCACTTGAATTATTGCCACTTACCACACCAACACAATTTTAAATCCATACAAATCCAGCTTTGTTTTTTTTTTGTCATCTTAAATAATCCTTAGCAAGTTATAAAGAGCAACACTGCACTGGACAACAGAACAAAGCTACAAAGATTAACTATAACCTGTTCAGCAATTATCATCTTAGTATTTGAAATGTACACATTAGTTTTATCCTAACAATTATCAAAAGATTAAACCTTCATTCATTAAAAAAAACAAAAGAAGATAAAAGCTCTCCTCAAAAGCATACCACCTGAATTATTGCCACTTACCACACCAACACAATTTTAAATCCATACAAATCCCGCTTTGTTTTTTTGTCATCTTAAATAATCCTTAGCAAGTTACAAAGAGCAACACTGCACTGGAGAACAGAACAAAGCTACAAAGATTAACTATACCTACTACAGCAATTAATGAAGATATTCAAAAAAATTGCTTAATAAAATCCTACCACTACTTCCTTCAATGTCAAGACATGCTTCCATATGAATTATATATATTTGGCAAGACATGCTTCCATATGAATTATATATTGCTATTATTATAATGGTTTCTAAGTATATCAAATGCTAATCCCTTACATCACTTAGTGCATTTCTGTATTAGTAATCTTGCTTTACTGCTAGAACATTTACCTTCGGGGCCCTTTTATTGAGTAGAAACTGAAACAAAAAAAGGAAGAAAAAAACACAACAACTGGGGGGGATAAAAAGCATTAGATCGAATATGTAGAGTGGGATCCCTGAAATCCAGCTAAATTGTTCAAATAACGTGAAATTAAAGTATCCCAAACTTGGCCAAAACTAATAAGCCCCAATACTATCAAGTCTCAAATATCATGAATTGTCATTATTTCACAGTTTTCCATTTTCTTTTCATTTCAAAATAGCATCAAAATCATGCAGAAAATTATCTCTAGCAATAAAATTTTGGAGAATAGAATAAGGTAACACGGGCAGCAAGCAAAACAAAGCCAAAAATAGAATTACCTCTAAGGTACAAAATATTATGGAGTCTAAAGATATGTAGTTGTAGAAGGATCATAATCAGAATGAGATGACGCACTTATCACAAATTTATGCAAGGTGCGGAACATGACAGCAGTTTTTGTACTCCCTGGAGGTAAACATTTAAAAGATGATACACAGACAAGACCATCTTCACAAAACTATAATGGATTAACTGAGTCTACTTCCTTATGTGAACTGCCTTCTGATCTCAAGATATCAATGCCTTCCTCAGTAAACTCAACAGAATTATCTTTAAGCTTCACATTATAATGTTGTAATCAAAATCATCGCAGATAACTATTTAATCAGCATACACAATTATTAAAAGCTGCTTATGAGCAATATTGCAAGAGATTGTACTCACAATTCCCCGTATAAGCAATTCAGCCACTTTTGCAGCAACAGGGTATCGTGTAGCATCTTTACTGGCCTGTGATACAGATATAGCAGCTAGAATCAACCTACCATTGAGCTCCCTCCATCAAAATGATCATTTGAACAACACCAACCCAGATTGTTTTTTTCATGAAAACCACTAACCTATATATTGAAGAAATTGATGGGCAACAACACTAACTATAAAAGTTAATTACCTCACCGCTAATTAACAAAGGGTTTCTTCCTTCATCTATCAGGATAGAGTCTACTTCATCGACAATTGCAAAATGAAATGGCTTTGGCCTGTTTTCACAAAGAATAGTCACAATTATTCCTTTAGCATTGGAAAAATGTATGTGTGCATATATATATATATATATATTAACTGACCGTCCAAGTAATATACATTACCATCTCATCACAAGCTCTCCACTACTTCCAGCAAGATTATCTCGTAGGTAGTCAAAGCCAAGTTCCTAGGGGAAGAAAGAACGTAAAAGGAAGCAAATAAATCGAGTAGAAAGAAAAATAACAAAAAAGATGACAACATAAGAAACAAAGGAGGAATGTAATTACCGAGTTGTTGGTATATGTTATATCACATCTATAATTGGATCTCCGCTCTTCAGCAGTCATCCCCCTCTGCTTGAAACGATTAGATAACAAAATTTAACGGTAAGCCATGCTATTATTATTCTTTTAGAAAAGATTCTCATTCACGTTCATTGCAACAAAAACAGGAAAAGGTCGAACACAATTAGATGACAGACCTAGTAACCAACTTCTTTACAGAAAATTAATTTACTGAAACCCAACAACCACTAAATAGCTAGCAATCGAAAAACTAATTAATGTTGTGCTAACAAAAGCCTTCTGGAAATCTCTCCCTCTTCCCATAAAAAGCATCTACGAAATGTAAATGCATCATCAAAACAACATGACATAGCACAGGGTCAAACGAATAAATCATTCCAAAAAACTGCAGCTTCAAGCGACGGAACTTCCGATTTGAACTCCTTCTCGGCCATTGATTCTCTTGACAACGACCTATGTGCCATCATTTAAAATACCTTTGAAGACTGAAGCAGAGGCTCCTTTGCCTAGTAGGGACTGGAATATGTCGGTATGGCATCTTCGAGCTCTTGGCATCAGAACCCCGGTGAGTTTTCAGAAGAAGAAATTTGAGTTGCAAGAAGAAATTTGGTGGGGAGAAATTTCTGAAACCCCTAGGGGCTCCAGGGACGATACACCATGAGGGAACCCAAAAACCTTAAAATACCATAACAAACAGATCACAGAAGGTAAAGGAAGAAGGGGAGAGAACAGAAACAAAGGAAAGAATGGAAGAAGAGTACAAACCTTTTATAGTATTGAGAAGCTGAGAAGAAAACAAACTGAAAAACTGCACAGACGGCGGCAGCTGCGAGAAAGGGGACAGATTTTGGTCAAGAAACAGAGATGCCTTGCCCTGGCAACGAAAATGAGAAAGAGAAAGAAGATGAAAAAATAGAGGATAGGCATGGCTCATCGTGACCTTTCTGAGTCATCAATATATAATCAAATACCTTCCCTTTCTGTAGAGAGGTTGGAGTACTGTTGATAAGCCAGTAAGCCGATAAACAGCCTCGGGTCCGTCTTGGGCTTGATGTTTGGTATTTCAAATTTCAAATACCAAACATCAAGCCCAAGACGGACCCGAGGCTGTTTATCGGCTTACTGGCTTATCAACAGTACTCCAACCTCTCTATAGAAAGGGAAGGTATTTGATTATATATTGATGAGTTAAATCATTGGAGATGGAAGACTCGTGTCTAATATGGGTTAAAGGAATAGAGGTGTGCCTCTAATTCCAACTTAAGCTTTTAGTATAATGGTTAGTGTTTCACGGTTAAGCGTACTCAGCCAAGAGTAGTCTTAGGATGGGCGACCCTCGGGAAGTCCTCGTGCTGTGCCACTTCGTTCCTAAGGTTTGGTATTAGAGTCAGCACAAATTCGAATCTCACTTCCAACGAAAGGTTTGAGGACAAACCTCCTTTTAAGAAGAAGGGAATTATATGTGTTGGGTCTAGAAGTAGGTGTGGGTACCCACAATTGTTGGAGCCTACTTGTAGGAATGAAAAAGCAAATAAGGACTTAGTATTATTTTTCTTCACCTGCAAATTATTTTTTTTCACCTACAACTTCTCTGTATTCATTGATCATATGATCAAACACTTCAAAAAACATGAAATTTCCAACGAAATTTTCCATGAAAAAATTTTTCGTGGCAAATTCCATCGGAAAAGTTTCTGATGGAATTTCCAACGGAATTTTTTCCATGGCAAAGAATTAACAAAGGAAAATATTTTTAGTTTAATTTTAATTTATTTTTTAGTTATTATTTTCTAATTTCTAAAATATTTTTAATTTTCAATCATAGGTTTTGGTCCCTATAGGGGCAAAATGGTCATATAAAAATTTATTTATAAAAAGTAAAATTTATTAGTTATTAATTAGTATTAGTAAAAAAATATTAGCTAATAATTATTTATTAGTTATTAATTAATGTTAATAAAAAATTAATTTTAGAAATTAGAAACAAATATAGTCATATGAAATTTATTTAAGATGTAAAATATTTAAATTTGAAGTTAATTTATATTAAAAATTATAAGAATATATAAAATTATTTTATATTACAATTACATTTATATGTAAGAAAAAATAAAATATTTATAAATAATTTATTATGTATAATAAGATTATATATATATAACTGTGTAATAATAGAACGTCAAAGCAGTCGAGCCCATCAGGTAAGGCATTACGCGCGTACGGATGAGGTCGTGGGTTCAAACCAAAGGAGGGACAAGTTGAGTTGCAAAATAAAAGGTTGCGACACATGGCGAAGGGAGTTTACGACACGTGGCGAAGCAAGGTTGTGACACTTGGGGAATTTGGCGCACCGGCGACAAGGTGGACGCCGCCAGAGTTGCCACGCGCTGCCACTGGCGATAACAGGGCGTTGCTAGAGTTGCCACATTGCTTTTTAAATTTAAAATATAAAAAACAAGTTTACAACAGAATTGATTTTGGTCAAAATTTCCGACGGATGTGAGGGAATTTCTAATGGAATATTCCGTCAGAAATTAAGAGGGAATTTCTGACGGAATTCAATTGCAACGGAAATAAATTCCATCGGAAATTCTGTCAGAAATTTGCTACGGAATTAATTCCTTCGGAAATTCTTGACAGAATCTGAATTTGGTCAGAAATTTGTTTGGCACGCGTTATTACCGATGGAATCCATTCTGTCAGAAATTCTTTTGGAAACTCTAAATTCTGTTGGAAATTCAGTGTTTTTTTGTAGTGAAAGTACGTCCTGGTCTAGGAAGGGGTGTGGATCAAGTCCACAGTAGTTGGAGATGGGGACTACGTGTCTGATTTGGGTTAAAGGAATAGAGGTGCATCTCTACTACTAGCTTAAGCTTTTAGCACAATAGTTAGCGCTTCAAGGTTAAGCGTGCTTAGTCGAGGGTAGTTTATGATGGGTGACCCCCTAGGAAATCCTCGTGTTGCGCAGCTTCGTTCCTAAGGTTTGGTATCAAAGTCAGCACAGATTCAAATCTCGTTTCCATCGAAAGGTTCGAGGATGAACCTCCTTTAAAAGGAAGGGAATGATACGTCCTGAGAATGGGAGGGGTATCTATGTGTCAGTGTGTTAAGTATCTGTGTTCATTTATTTTCTTAGTTTGTAATTATTATTTTAATTGATGTTCAAGTGTCTCAGTGTTGTGTTGTATTAGGTGAATTATCCCCTATAATCTGGTTTTGTTTTGTA
Organism: Inga oerstediana; assembly: GCA_963210345.1. Classification (NCBI taxonomy): domain Eukaryota; kingdom Viridiplantae; phylum Streptophyta; class Magnoliopsida; order Fabales; family Fabaceae; genus Inga; species Inga oerstediana. Next base: position 61,366,866 of record OY723400.1, on the reverse strand, counting down.
GTAATATTATTATCAATTTCAAGCTATCGTCCCCTCTCTATTGCTTATTTAATTTCTAGTTTCAATTTTGCTATTAACTATGTTTAGAAGAGGGTCATAACAGTATATTATCAAGTAAATTAACGAAGAGTACTTCTATTCCATTTTAAATTACACCTAACATGATTAATTTCATTTCATCCTGTATTTTCCATTACGAAAGAACCATATCAAAAGAGACTTTGAACAGCACATGGGGTAAGGCCCAGACAGGGCCATTCCTCCATTATATTTCAACCCTAAATCACACATGGAAGCAGGTAAGTTTTGTCCCCTGTAAAAAGAAAAAAAAAATCTGTCTAGTTGATTAATTATTTCACTAATTTCTGAATTTGTAAAATGTTGACTTACCCTATATGTGTTTAATTTGGTTTCTCTTTTTTAATCAGTATTAATACATTTGTATATTTTTTTTCTTATTTTAGACATGAATTCAGGCCAAAATCAATGGTTCTAGAACACTACTTTAACCAAAATCAAGAAAGACTGGTAAACGTCATGACTTGCCGTTCTCAATTAGAAAAGGAGTTACAGTGAGATCATCTCTTGTTAGAGGAATTAATAGCTAAGGTTCTCAAGGCAGGAGGGCAACACAAACTACCAACAATATCCATGATTAGAGCTCCTCTTGAATGAGGGTATGGTATAATTGTTGGCATAGATAACTTTCTGAAGTAGGGTAAGATATTTGAGAGGACCCTCAGTGAGTCGAGCCTCAAAGAATTGAACATAGATACATAACACAATGACACATAGACACACCATTCCCAGAACTAGGATGTATCATTCCATCCTTCTTAAAAGAGGTTCATCCTAGAACCTTTTGGTGGAAGTAGGATTCATACCCATGCTAGTTCTGATACCAATGGAAGCAATATTTGAACTCGTGCTAGCTATAATATCAAGCCTTAGGAACAAAATGATGTAACACGAGGACTTCCCAAGAAGTTACCCATCCTAAGACTACCCTTGGCTGAGCAAGCATAATCCTGAAAAGCTAACCATCGTGCTAAAAGCTTAAGCTAGTAACAGAGGCATACCCCTATTCCTTTAACCCAGATCAGATATAAACCCCCCGTCTCCAACCATTGTGGGTGCCACTAGACTCTGAACCCGATCCATACCCCTCCTAGACCTAGGACATATCATTCCCTCCCTCTTAAAAGAGGTTTGTACTCAAACCTTTCAATGGAAGCGGAATTCAAACTCATGAAGTCTCTGATACCAAACCGTATGACCAAAATGGCACAGCATGAGGACTTCCCAGAGGGTCACCTATCCTAAGACAACCCTTGCTTGAGCACAATGTTTTAAAAGTCAGACCGTAAGTCGAGCCGGAGAGACTAATGGGTCATGGTTTAACCGGTTGATTCGATTAGGCTATTCGGTTGGACCGTTACTTAATAATTAAATAAAGTAAATATTTTATATAAATATTAGGGAGAATCCCTTAAAAAGAACTTGGAAATTATAAAATTCTAAATCAGGTTTCTTACCAAGAGTTGATTAAAAAATGTCGAAACTTGATAAACAATTCTCAACTTATTTTTTGGGAAATACCTTATTTAGAATTTTACAATTTTAAAGTTCTTTTTCTAGAATATTCCCTAGATATTAAGATATAAATAGCACAAATACATTGATAATAAAAAGGGAGCATTGAAAAAATCTAATATAATCATAAAAAACCTTATATATATTGATTAAGTAAAACTCTCTTTCTCTTTCATAGACGGATCTAAAAACTTCTCTTTTCTATCATCAAGCATCTATTCATCGTCTCCACTTACTCAACATTTTCTTAGATCGGCGCTTCCTTCATTCATCTCTTTGGCGAAAGAAACAGCAGTATTTTTCAAAATAAGTTTTTGTTCTTTTTTTTTAAAAGTTTTTATCATAGTTCTTCCTCTTAATCCTTTAATGTGTTGTTCTCCTTTTCTTTCCCGGTTTCTTTAAGTTCTGTTTTCCCCTTCACTCTCTACTTCTTTTTCCGGCTGTCCAGTTTTCATCAAGCCAATTCAATTCCTGATTTAAATCCGGCTCCTAGCTCAAAGGCCAATTCTGAATCACTCAAAACGGTTTAACTGACTAGACCATCTAGTCCGATCCGGGACAAAATGATATATCCCAGGGCTGGGAGGGGTGTGTCTGTGTGTCATGACTTGGCGTTCTAAGTTAGAAAAGGAGTTATAGCGAGATAATCTCATGTTAGAGGACTTGGTCGCCAAGGTTCTTAGGGCAGTAGCGCAACACAGACCACCAGTAATCTCCATGATTAGAGCCCCTCTTGAATGAGGGTATGGTATAATTGTTGGCATAGATAACCTTTTGAACTAGGGAAGGATATTTGAGAGAACCCTAACTGAGTTCAAAGATAATGCACAGTTAGACAATAGTAGCTTTATGTAGCTTGAAGATACAAATCATAGGTTGGAATTAGAAGTTAAGAGCTTAGAAAAGAATTTAGAATTTCATATGGTTAAAAAGCTTAAAGAGATCTTGGACAAGAAAGCAAAGCTCCTTGTTGCCTCAATTAATGCTGAAGTTGTGAGGGGTGAATTAGAAATAACGGAGGAACTGATGAGCAATTAAGCAAGGGCTGCAGAACAGGGCTTCATGGGTGCAAATGAGATGGTAGTATACTTACAGCTGCAACAATTCAGAGCATCCTTAGAAATAATGATGGATGCAGATTTTTGAATCAAAAGGGCATGAATCAAAGTTGTGACCCGTTCTTTACCAACTTCGTTTACATGTCTATCTCTAGCTATACACTCTTTCAATTCTCAGTATTTTTGAGTTTGGGCTTTGAGGTTTTATGGCCAATCTTGTATGTTTAAGAAGGAAGTGAAGAACTGATCTTCAGTGCAATTTTCTAGTAGTGGCTGGTTGGGTGCAATTTCCCTATCAGTATTCTATATCATGACCAAGAGAATGTCTTTTGCAATATAAGAAGCTTTCTCATCTTATATCTTTTCATCATTTAATTAGTTAGTTAATGGAATCAATTATTAAATATTTTAATTTGAGCATTTATGATTTTTTTTATTTATCATCTCGGGTTCTGTTATATTGGTTAACTGGAACTTAGTATTGTCATCAGTAGTTCTATATAGGATAAAATTTTAAGTTTATATTTCCAATTAAATCAGAAGGAATAAATTACAATTTAGTCAATTTAATTAATTGGTATCTGTAACACCCCAAATTTTATATTCACAAAATATATTGTAATTATTTGAGAATTTCAATAAAATGGTGACTATTCATGAATGTGGAATTTATGAATTTTATAAATGTTCATTTTCATGAGAAATTGGGCAGAAAGAATTATGGAATTAATTTGGGTCATTTAAAATGCCCAATATTAATGTCCAAAAATGGACAAATAATAGAGAAAATATTTGGTCCAAAAATTGATGGAAATTGGCCAAATAAAAAGAAGAAAATAAATTAGATTAAAAAGGTAATGGCAAAATTGTAATTTTGCCAATTTAGCACAAAATTAATTATTTTCTGATTAATTGAATTTAATTTCAATTAATTAAGGAGAATAAAGGGAAAACATATATTTGAAATATTTTTGGTCAATTAAATATGAATTTATGAAAAATTTGAGCAAAAAATGACATTTTGACAAAAAATGAGACTTTACGTATATATGTAACCGGAATAAGTTGTGAAGCCAATCAAGACCATAGGGAAGGACCCTTAGGTGTCTCCTATATGTGGCATGAAGAAGAAAATATTGTTTGAGCATAATGGCATGGTTACATGAATGTAGGAATTTATGTCATAAAAATTAGTTTTTGGAATTTTTGGAATATTGATTAAACAATTAATTAAAGCATGATATAATGTAATAAAGCATCATCTATTCCCTTCATGCTGCCATTTCCGTCGTGAACCAGGTGCACCAAGAGAGAGAAAGTGTGAGAAATCTTAGAGAGAGAGAGGAGGAAAAAGCTTACAAAGGTAAGTATTTTCTTCGGTAAATCGGTTCCTAACGCATGTAACTCCTATTTTGAGCTACTCCTCTATGTTCTTTAAAGTTTGGAAGCTCAAAATTTGGTGTTAGATCAGCTAGGATTTCGGCCAAGACAAGGAAAAGCTAGTGGGATCTTGAAGTAACTTCCAAACTCTTGTATATTGACTATTCTGGCTGTTGTGGATAATTTAATCGGTGAAATTTTGCCAGATTGTCATTGATTTTAATTTTTGGAAATGGGTTTACCTAAGGGTTATGCTACCGTAATTGGGTCCAAATGGTAGTTGTAACCTAATGTAAAAGTCAATAAAGTGGTTAGGAATAGAAATGACGCGTTTATAAAGCCGAAATCGCAAAACCCCAATTTTTCCCAAAGAACCTGTACATTTCAGCCAGGGCTATAAATGGGCCTTAGAGTTAGATTTTCAGTGATTTGGTGATTCCATTGAGTTAAGGAGGGAAAATTAGGTGGGGTTATAGTTGGTAACTTTTTCTAAAAAACCCGAAAAAACATAATTACGAAAACGGCCCTGAAACCCTGAAATAAGGGCTGCCAAGGGCAATCTTGTAATTTGGCATTGAATTTGGTAATTCTCACTCTGGAAATGGATTTTTTGGGCAAAAATATGTTAGAATATCTAGGTGCCAGGTCAAAATTTTCAAAAAAGTACAGCCGGCCTGAGTACGGCGGACTCGGCCGAGGTCCTGAGGGCATTTTGGTAAATCTTTACCGTAGGCTAATATAACCATAATAAACACTATAGAAGTGTCTAAAATAATACATGGATAAGTTTTAACCTATTTCTTGTACATTTGATTTTTAGAACCAAGTTGGACGCTAGTAGTTGGCACGTTTGACGAAGGGGACCGTTTGAGACTAGGAAAAAGTTCAGGTAGGGACTACTATCTCTCATATACCATGTGACTATTTGTATGATGCGTGTTACTGTATTTTGTGACTTGAACACATGCTGGAGGCACATTACCTAGTTGATGTATAATAGTCTTACCTAGCTGTAGTCAAGAACTCGGCTGGGGTACACATAGGAGTTGTAACTTGGTGTTTGGCCCTGAACTTTGTGCGCACACACTGATGATATGAATTTTCATTTTACTTGATATGGTGCATTGCATATTTAATTTTCACATTTTATATATTGATCGTATGTTTCTATTGAGATTCCTTGGAATCCCACCCTTTTTTCTAAACAAAAATGTCTTAGCTCAGCAGATCTAAAAGCAAGGACGTACGTAGATACAGGAAACTGACGGACATGTTTCCCAAGACGAAGTTCGCTGTTATATATAGTCTGCCTGTGGAATATTTTTGGGTTTTCTGTACATATTTGTAAATATTCTTGTATTCTACTCTATTAATGGATGCCTGCAAACGAATACTATTATCAGTATAACTGTACTTTTTCGTTTTCCTGTGGAACTTGTTCATTAATGCTCTACGCATATCAAAATGAAAACAGGTGTTGATGGTATCAATTACATATAATTAGTAAATATAGAATAAAAATAAATCATAGAAAATTAAAAACCACAAACTAAGTTCAAAAACCAGTCCAAGATCATAATTTTTAGATGTGTTCGTTAAGAGATAAAAATTCTCTAACAAGGTAAAAGGGAAGTTTTATAGTAAGATCATCAATGTTTTATAATAGTGAATGTTTTGCTTTGAACGAACAACATAAGCATAAAGTGGAGGTAGCTGAGATAAGCATGCTAAGATGGATGTGTGGTTATACAAAAAAGAATAAGGTCTATACTAAACATATTGGCAGAAGAGTTGCAGTAGCATCTATTGAAGAGAAAATTATAAAAAATCATTTGAGGTTCATTTGAACACATTCAAAGAAGACCATTAGATATGTTAGGGGAGGGTTGATCAAACAGTATAGAGCCATTTAAAAAGGGTAGAGAAAGACTGAAGGGTTCAATGAAATTATTGAGCGAGATATTTTGATTAACAATTTATCTAAAGAGTTGGGGTGTTGATAGAGCACAATGACGTCATCCAATTCATAGAGCCCACCCCACACCTAGTGAGATTAGGCTTTGTTGTTGTTGCTATGGTTGTTGTACATTAAGATATGATTTTTTTGAAATTCATCCAAAAATCTGGAAAATGATTTTTGAAAGTCACTTTGCAGTTTGGGAAAGAAGACTTTTGGAAAAGCTGGGTCAAAGAATAAGGAGAGAATTTATAATTTTTAAATTTAAATCATCAAAGCTGTATTTAAATAACGCATTTAAATTTTAAACCAATGAATCATCAATTGAATGACTCTCATCATTGTAATGAACACTGAAATCGATTCCAATTTTGCAATTTTGCAAGTGTTTGGTAGCCCATAAACTATATAAAAAAGTTTTGAACTCTCTAAGGGTAGTTTTGGGTTACAAGTGGTTCTTAAATAACTAAGCAAATTTGATAAGCAAGACGTAACCATAATATCATCAACTATCTTCTGAGTTAGCAGCATATATAAAATTATACTGATATCAAAAGAATTGTATGACAAGCACCACATGTGAGACATAATAGTAGTTGTGTAAATTTTGGTCATACACTAATATGGAGTGAAGTTCATCAGCAATGATAGGAACCTGGTTAATTAATGCATATAGCTTTTAGGAAGATAGAGAAAGAATATCAATTGTTTTGATAATGAAGTAAACTTCTATACAAACATACTAACAACTCTGTACACGTTCACATTAGCTTATACATGAACTTAAATGAGAAAATTAATTATCGATTTCGTCCAAGAGTATAGAGAGATATAGACTGGGCTCCCAAAAAATTATTTATGGGTATTGAATAGCATAACAAGCAAAATTTTTTTTTCCTTAAATTGCAATCTGAGAGGGTCAGATTCGAGTATTGTTGAGCCCAATTGGGGTAGCTCTCTCCAAGGAGTTTTCTACATTTACACGGACTCAAACTCAATATATCATGATTAAGCGATCAAAGCCCCTGTAATGAATTGGCCAAAACATTTGGAAATTGCCCTTGAGACTGGAATGGCAAAGAAGAGAACAAGCGACAGCTATGCAGTCTGCGAATCACATTTGAGCCCTCTATGGATGAAAACTTAACCCAATTCAATGGAAATTTCATTTACTGCAGAAGAAGACTTTATATTATCATTTTCACAACAATGCTTCTTCTTACAGAGCTGAGAAAACGATCCAACAATGTCCCTCATGGAAGGTCGATCTCTGGATCCTTCATTGACGCATTTCAAAGCAAGAGAAGCCATATAATTATGCCTATGCACATCATATTTTATAGGGTTAAGGTGCAAATTTACCAACGAAGTTTTGTCCGAAGAGCGTCTGGCACAAATATCTTTTAGAAGGGGCAAAAATGCCAATAAACAATTAAAAAGGGGCATGCACCACAAAAACCATTAATCCGTACTAACAGCGTTAAATTATAAGAGAAGAAAACCCCTAACGATGTTAGTACGGATTTAACGGTTTTTGTGGTGGATGCCCCTTTTTAATTGTTCATTAGTATTTTTGCCCCTTTTTAATTGTTCAATGGTATTTTTGCCCCTTCTAAAAGATATTTGTGACAGACGCTCCTCGGACAAAACTTCATTGATAAATTTACACCTTAACCCTATTTTATATTAAGCTTTGAATCCACAATTTCTTCCCATCCAACCTTACTCTCGGCTTCCATGGCTGCCTAATTGATCATCACCAGGAAGAGATATTATGGCAATGCTGCTATAATATTTAATGGTTATAGATAGATATGTAATAGATAAAAATCTTATAATAATTAATGGTTATAGACAGATATGTAATAGAGAAAAATCTTATAATATTTAATGGTTATAGATAGATATGTAAAAGATAAAAATCTTGCAACTTTAAATGCAGTTCAAACTTTAGAGACATAGGCCTAACCTATTGTCTACATCAAATGCATAGTGATTAGAACAGTTCACATATGCATATCAACATACCAATATATAGGATAGAATCTATAACAAATCGTACTATTTACAAACCATTAATAATATGACTCAATTTTCAGCACAAGAAAATGTGTTTTATAACATAGTACTGCCTTATTAACAGCTTAAAGATTTTTCATGCGTCAATGACATAAAAATAATTATATATACATATGCACACTGACATGAGCTCACATCCAACATAGCATTAGCACTTACTAGTTCCACATATTCCATCAGGCCCTGCTGCGGATTCCTGCCAGTAATCAATTCAAAGAGAAGCACGCCAAAACTATAAACATCACTTTTCTTGGTAAAAGTTTTTGTAGACATGTATTCAGGATCAAGATAGCCAAACGTTCCTTTGACATGAGATGAACGACGTTTAATCATCTCTGGTCTAGAAAGCCCAAAGTCAGTTACCTGCTAAGCAAATAATACATGCTGAAGTGTTGTATTAAAAGAAAAGAAGATTTGCAGCATAATGTTCACAGAAACAAGGATCATACCTTGGCTCTCATAAACTGGTCCAGCAGTATGTTGGAAGATTTAATGTCACGGTGAACAACAGGGAATAAGCCTTAAATATGGAGTTCAATAAATAAGAAACCAAAACTAAACATATTACAAGGCTCTATATAAATGATTTGTACAAACTCCAACCATAAAGAAATAAGTATATTATGTACCCCATAATGTAGATATTCCAGTCGCCTTGCAACATCTACTGCTATCTGAAATCTTGCATCCCAGTTGAACAGGTCCTGATTTTTGCCTAAATCTTCAACACATAAAATGGTTATATAGGCGTCAAATAAATCTTTCATTAAGCTATTGATTCATGAGGAACAAGGAATATTTTTTTAAGCTCTCAAAGCAAAACTGAATTTCATTTTTCCAAATGGAAAAGCTTATATGAATAGGCAAAAAATGGTCAAGTGAAGCAGGTAGGTGATTGAATATCAGGCCAACATATAACCACCCAGTATTTTCCTTTCTTTTGATAACATATAACAATCCAGTCTGATTACGTCTTGTAGTAGTTTTAAACTTATGAGTGACAAACCTATAGAGATTTGAAAAACGGCAAGAGGAAACCACAAGGTGTAACAGCAAACCATGCTTCCAGAATGTACAAATATACTTTGGTTAAGGTAGTTTATTTCCAAGAAAACTCAAACCAATTTATTTTGTTTAAAGAAAGAGTTATATAAATTTAAACAATTGTACACCCTTTCGTGAATTCAAAACACTTCGGGTTAACCATTTTCTGTGTGGTCCAAAAGAATTCTGCTAAAGAGTTGATCTCATTCTAACCATATAAGTGAGAGGCGAGGTTGCCATTGCTCATATAAGCGTAAAGGAGCATATGCTGTCCTCTTTCTGCAGTATATCCCACCAAATCCACAAGGTGTTTGTGGTGTAATCTTCCAAGTAACAAGACCTGTTAATAGAAAAGGAAAATGTAAGATAGGCCTCTGTTAATAATATTGCGACACTTCATCACAATTATCATTAGCTTTTAATGAGTTCGTTTAAGTAATGATTTGCTAGGTTACTGGAGCCATGGGTAGTAGGAGTCATATATTAGGAAGTAGTAGTTGCTACTAGGAAAAAAGTAATGTGCAGGATTAGCGGCATTTAATACACAACATGGAAAAAAATGATTGGATTTATCCTCCTATATCTTCACTCTGCTGCTGAATAGTTTATAGTTTTCACTTGCAACATTTTTGTCGTATAAATTTCCTACTGGATCTCCCTTTAACTCTTAAATCCTTGTTTAAAATATAAGTGAGACAAAAAGTTTGAGTACATATTATCGTAAAACAATAAGGGTAGCAAAATAGAATACCAAGATTGCTATAGAAATCATGTACAAGACTGATCGTATACAAAGAAAAGTGCGTGCGTGCACATGTATCCACAAATATCCTATAGAAATTTTCAATTCCAACATGAAGGTTTCTTTTACTTGAAAAAAGATGAAATGTTGTTTCCTCCCACCATACTAATTATGAAGTGCAGTTTCTAGGAAAGATACCAGCGAAGGGACCTATCAACTGGCATTCTGAATTATATACAAGGATATGTCCTCATTTAAATTGATAAGACCAAAATAGGAGATTTATCAAGATCATAGTGTTTCAAGTGAAGTTCATCACTGATATAATATTTAGCTCTTATCCAACATGTTTCCTTTAGTCAAAGAGCCAATCATATCAACATCACAAATTGTCCACATTCTAAGCCTACTCACACACTTAATTACCGTTGCTATTCAAAGAGGCATTTCTTCATTCCAGACTCCAGCACTCTTGTGGACCAAAAAATTCTTAAAATTGGTAAGCACATCATCAAAATTACCTCGGTCAAAAACTGCCTCTCCATGTTTTGAATTATTGCCAAGAACTTTAACAGCAACTGTTTCACCAGTGAGCATTTGGGCTTTGTAATCTGAACCAAATGCTCCACAATCTACGATGGTTGTGAAATTACAAGTTGCTTTCTGCATATATCTGGACAAGAAATCACAAGATCACAATTAGAGAAAGAAATATATAATAGAGACCACCCTAAAATTTTCTGTTTGTGGGTTTTTTTTTTTTTTTGGGGGGCGGGCGAGGGGATAAAACCAGGGAGATCACTCCATGGCTACCAACTTCAAACAACGAATCAACAATAAGTGAAAAAAGGGCTGACACACCAAAATTGGAGTTCAAAACAAGAAACATTACAAATTAAGAATACCTGAGGTCAACGTAAATGCTAATTGAAGTTGGTTATAACTTTCAAAGTTTAATAGTTCAATCTTCTTTGGGGCTACTTCTTCTATTATTCACCTTTTATGACGAGTTCTAGTCATCTCTGGCTGATTTTTCTCTCTTATTATGTACCAAAGAAATTGCATCTTTTTCAATATTTGTAGTTTCCATTTTCCAAACAATTTGTCATTTCTTTTTGTCAACTGAAGCTAAATCTGCATTTAAGTTGGCAATTTTATTCCCTTTCTTGTTTTATTACATATCAACCATATTATTATCATATTACCTTGTCAGATTTATTTGCTTCCAACAACCTAAAGTAGTTATATTAGGTAGTCGTTGGCAAAAAGTTCTTCCCACTCATCTGCAGATGTCATGATTTTTACAGTAGAGATCAGAAAGCAAGAAGGTTTCTGCTAAAGCAGGAAACCATTAATATGAGGTTGTTTTCACTTCTTTAACTTATAAAGTCAATAGCAGATGAAGAAATTAACAACGAATGTTAAGCTTAGTATGTCCATTATTTTAAACTTTATGAACAGGAGTGACAGAAAACAAATAACATTATGCACCTAGTAGAAGAATGCCTACAAAGAACATCAAATATGCAGCATTCAAGTAAATAACTACAACAACATACTTGTAAGAACACTTTGGAATTCCGCATGCAGAACCAACATCCTTGCTCTGAAGTCCTTCCAACGAAAGGGGCATGTTACCCCTGTCAGATGATATGGATGACTCCAGCCCCACATTTGAGCTTGACAATTGTACGAAGGTAAAACTAAGTTCTTATTCATTTAATGGTACATATGGAAATATATACACGGAGTTACATTTGAATTATTCAATATGAATTCGACATGCCTTCCTACTATTCCTAACTCTATGACTTTTCTACATGCACTTCTTGACAGCAAGAGATTAACTTTAACTTCTACTTCTAACACTCCCCCTCAAGTTGGAGCATATATATTTATCATGTCCAACTTGTTATAAAGATATTTAACCCATGTTCCATGTAAGGCTTTTATCAGAACATCTGCCAGTTGGTCGTCGGATCGTATGTGCCCTATAGATACAATATTTTCTTTGATCTTATCACGAATAAAATGACAATCAATCTCAATATGTTTTGTTCGTTCATGGAACACAGAATTTGAAGCTAGATGAAGTGCTGCTTTATTGTCACACCATAGTTTTGCAGGTAATGTCGTGGTAATGCCAATTTCCTTCAAGAGTTGAAATACCCACACAATTTCTTGTACTGACTGTGACATGACTCTGTATTCTGCTTCTGCACTTGATTTTGACACAACTAATTGCTTCTTACTTCTCCAAGATATCAAATTTTCACCAACAAACACACAATAACCCGTAGTGGATCGTCTTATGGCTTTAGATCCTGCATGATCCGCATCACAGAAACACTCGACTTTAGTGTGCCCATAATCTGTATAAAGAATACCAAAACCTGGAGAACCTTTCAAATAATTCAAGATATGTTCTAAAGCTTCCTATTGTGCCACCATTGGTGATGCCATGAATTGGCTGAGCCTGCTGACTGAGAATGTTATATCAGGACGAGTTACTGTTAGATAATTCAACTTCCCAATGAGTCTTCTATATCTTTCAGGAAATGCAAAGGGCTTCAATTTCTCTGGATCAATCTTCTTTTTCAAGTCATCAGGAAGTTCATCAAACATACTAGCATCAAGATCCAGAAAGGATTCGGAATCATGGGGATGCTACTTGGTGCAGCTCTAAGCTTTCCAATCTCTTTTAAGAGATCAAAAACATACTTCCTTTAAGTTAAAAGAATACCTTTCTTGCTTCTCAAAACTTCAATACCAAGAAAGTACTTTAATTATCCCAAATCTTTTGTCTGGAAATGGGAATTCAAGAAGACTTTAAGTTCTGAGATTCCGGAAATGTTACTCCCTGTAATCACAATATCATTAACGTATACTACTAAAAGAATCATGCCTGCATCAGATTGTTGGTAGAATACAGAGTGATCACACTTGCTTTGACTTAATCCAAACTTCTTGACTACATCATAGAATCTATCAAACTAGGCACGAGGGCTTTGCTTTAGACCATACAATGACTTCAGGAGATAACACACTTTCCTATTCTCCCCATGAGCAACGAATCCAGGTGGTTGCTCCATATAAACTTCTTCAAGGAGATCTCCATTCAGAAAAGCATTCTTAACATCTAACTGATGTAAATCCCAATGATATGTGGTAGCTAAGGAGATAAGAAGACGAACAGAGGTGAGCTTAACAACAGGAGAGAAAGTCTCAGAGTAATCAATACCATAAGTTTATGCATATCCTTTGGCAACTAGTCGAGATTTTAATCGTTCCAAAGAATCATCAGCCTTAGTTTTAATAACAAACACCCATTTACATCCAACAGCCTTCTTCCCAGGAGGTAGATCAACAAGAGTCCAGGTACCAGCGTTTTCAAGGGCCATAAGTTCTTCTTCCGTTGTTGTACGCCAACCAGGATGAGTCAAGGCTTGATGAAGAGTAGGAGGAGTGGAAATGGAACCAAGGGTGGCAACAAGAGAAGAAGAAGTAGGAGACAAATTCTGGTAAGACACAAAAGAAGAAATAGGATAGGTACAATCAGCATATCTTCTGGGAGTACAACAATGACGTGTACCTTTCCGAAGTGCAATCGGTAGGTCAGAAGACAAATTAGCAGCAAGATCAGAGTCAACTGGGTCAAGGGCAGTAATGGGAGGTTCTGGGGAGTCAGAAACATAGGAGTCATGACTAGAATCTGTCGGTGAAGCAGTGACTGGTGACGGCAAAACATTGTGAGCATCATCATCATTGATGATATCAGGTTCTGGAGCAGCAGCTTGTACTGGTGAGAAAGGAACATGATAAACCAGGACATCATCAGATTCAGCAATGACAGATGGAGACACAAAGGAAGTCGAAGATGTAAAGAAAGAAGAAGACTCATGATTTAAATCCTTTAGTTGCCTCAGGTTAAATCAAAATAAACCAAATTATGCAGTGAATGGCACAACTCAGGTCGTATTCTCTTGAGGAGCCTTTTATTTAATTCCTAATCTAACTAAGTGACAAAAATATTAAGATGTGTTTTAAATTGATTTTTTTCCTTTTAATAATAGAAAATAACCTAGACTGCTATTTTTTTTTTTGGGTTTTTGAGAAATTGTTGAAATAATTAATGAAATTGTGATTTAAACAAATTGATGATGAATGCTTTTTGGAAAAATGGAATATAGATTATCCTTGCTCAAATTGAATTGGGAGTTAAACCACTCACTAAGTTAAAAATTAAACCTTAACAACTCGCTAAGCCTAGTTATATTAATTAGTGATTACCCCTAGAACTCTAGCTAGATAATTACCTCTTAATACACTATTAAATACCACTTAGTGTGCAATTTAGGATTGGATTCATGCAACTTGTTCCTCTATACAATGAACACTCAACTGAGATATTCAAACAAGATCTAAGCAGTCATAATATTCATTCAAACTATGAAAGAATAGACAATCACATTAAACCAAAAGGAAATATAGAAATTTAAATCTCAAACCATATAAACCAATCTAAATCACAATTGTTCAATCAATACTAAGATAAACAACTCGCAATCTTAGTAAACTAACCATATAACATAAAATCCTAACTCAGTAAATCCGTTACATAATTAAATAAAAAGATTAAAACAAATAACTCCCCTGAATGTATTTCTGGAGCTCAAACCAATCTTCCATCTCCAAGAAGCAAAAAAGGATTTAGCTTCTTATCATGAAATTCATCACAGCTACAATTCTTTGAAGGCACCAAGAATCCATTGAATTGAGATAAGGGAAGGAGAAGATGGAAGTGATGGTGGTTGAACGATTTGTTGGTGAAGCTAAGTAATAATGGCTGTCTCTTCTCTCCCTCTCTCGCGTCTGCCCTGCGTTCTGGTTCTCGTCTGTGCGTGCGTCTCGTTCTGAATTCTGGTGCATCCCCTCCGGTCTCATGATTCCAATCCTCTTTATTAATTTATTTTGTTATATGAAATCTAGGTCAAATCCCCTTAAAATTGGGATATAATCTTCCAAGATTATGTTTAGATCTGATTTTTCCCAATATCTTGTATGAGAATTCGAAAGAAATCAGTTCTAGAGGCGGTAGGCGTCAGGTTCGGACTTTTAGACCAAAATGACATTTTATAAATTTGGGGTCCTGTTCTGTAATTTTCTCTGATAGCTAAGTGAATCAGTTCCAGGGGTGTCTTCGTATTTTGGGACCCAAGTGACGTTTTGTAAATTCGGGGTACTTTTCTGTAATTTTCTCTGATAGCCAAGTGAATCAGTTCCAGCGGTGTCTTCGTATTTTAGGACCCAAGTGGCGTTAATTCAGGGTACTTTTCTATAATTATTTATGATATCTTCCCACCTGAAAGTAAGAGCTAATATTATAGAAAAGTACCCTTTTTCCTGCCAAAATTGCCTTGTAGCCACATGCAGATTTTTATTTTCTATTGTAGTCCTTGAAAATATTTACATTATAGTCCCTCAGCTCCTACTTTTCAAATATAACCTACAATTCAAATCAATATCTTGTAATATCTTTATTCAAAATTCAAATTTTAAAGAGTAATCACAAGATTGTAACAAATATCTTAAAATTATAACAAATATCTCTTTTTAAGATTTATTTTCACACATTCATCTTTAATTCAATTTAATCATAATAAATGTTATTTAGCCCAAAAATTAATGATAAAATCCCTAAATATGATATTAAATATTATGATAAAATCGGGATATATCAACTCATGAAAGGTCACATCAATGGACACAAGATAACGACTAAGATTAGGAGAGTAACACCTATAACCTTTGTGAATTCAAGAATAGCCAAGAAAAACATATCTAAGGGACTTGGGATCAAGTTTGCTAACACCAGGACGAACATCCCGAACAAAATAGACACAACCGAAGATCTTAGGATCAACAGGAAACAACTTAGTCGTGGGGAAGAGAGAGCGGAATACGGAATAGCCCCACCAAGAATAGCGGAAGGCATGCGATTGATGAGAAAACATGCAGTAGATATAGCATCAGCCCAAAAACGTTTAGGGGCAGAGGAATGAAACATGAGAGCTCGTGCAGTTTATAAGAGATGTCGATTCTTTCTTTCAGCAACACCATTTTGAGTAGGGTTATCAACACACGAGGATTGGTGAAGAATACTATGACTTTGCATGTAATCAGTGAATGGTGCGGAAAAATATTCTTCTACATTATCACTTCGTAAGATTTTCACAGGAGTGTTAAACTGGGTTTGAATTTCAGCACAGAAATGACGAAAATGGGTAAACAATTCAGAACACTGTTTCATTAAGTAAAACCAGGTGGTTCGAGAAAAATCATCAACAAAAGTGACAAAATAACGATAACTAGTTTGAGACAGAACTGAACAAGGACCCCAAACATCAGAATGTACTAACTCAAAGGAGGACGTAGCCCATTTATTGATGCGAGGTGCCAAATGAACACGATGGTGTTTGGCAAATTGACATGACTTACAATTTAAAGTAGACACAGAGGAAAACTGAGGATACAATTTTCGGAGAGAAGACAACGACACATGACCTAAACGACAATGAACTTCAAAGAGAGACGACCCACCAGAACAAGCAACAGAATATGGCACCTGATCATCAAGGATGTAATGTCCACCAGATTCATAGCCTCTACTAATAATCTGCTTCGTCGATAGATCCTGTATTAAACAATAGTCAAGGAAGAGTGAGATAAAGCAGTTTAAATGACGAGTGAGTTTATTTGAAGATAAAAAGTTAAAGGTGAGATCAGGAACATTAAGAACAGAAGATAATGAGAGGGATGTTGTAGGTTGAACAGTGCCGGAGCCAGTAACATGGACGAAAATACCATTGGTGACAAATATGGATGACGGGTTGGCATAGGGGGCATATGAAGAGAATAAGTGATACTTATCTGTCATGTGATCGGTGGCACCAGAATCAATGACCTACTTAGTTGAAACAGTAGTAAGACCAAAGGACAAAGTACCTGTGGCTAGGGCCCTGCAGAAGAAGATCCAGAATCAGAGGTACCAGGTGTCTGGGCAATATGAGCAAGACCACGCTGTTGATCACGCTGCTGTTTATTTTGCAATTTTCGACAATTTTTCTTAATATGTCTAGATTCTTTGCAATAATTGCAGATAATACTACCAGAAGTCATTATAAGAGGATTGTTGTTTTGTTTGTACCCATAATTCCTGTTCTCAAAGGGACCACGCCCAGCTAGAGCACTTGCAGTTGGATCAACAGAAGAGTGAATCAGGCTATCAGCACGAAGAACCCGAGAGAAAACATCTTCAAGAAAGGGAAGTTCTTGGCTAGACAGAATCTGAGAACGAATAGTCTCATAAGATGGATTGAGAGCTTCAAGGAAACTTATGATAGCCTGAAGTTCCAAATTCTTAATACGAATTGAGAGATCTGCCTGTGGAGACATGACAACCTTCATTTCTTTATACATCCTCTTGAAATCCAAGAAGAAATCTTTCAATGATCGGTCTTGCTATTGGGAACGATAAAAAATTTTATAGACTTCATGAATCCGAGTAATATTTCCTTTGCTAGAAAAAATAAATTCAAGATAACTCATAATTTCTTTGACAGTGTTACAATGGCTAACAGAAGATAGAATCCGTGGTTCAATAGAATTTTGAATTTGAAACAGAAGTCGAGCATCTGCTCTTTGCCAAGTCAAAAGTTTGGTTTCATCACCAGAAGAAGGATCTTCAATTAAATGAGTTTCTATCTCAATTCCCAAAATATAAACTCTAATAGTTTTGTTCCAATCACTATAATTTGTCCAATTTAACTGTGAAGCAGTAATATTCGTAGACATAGGCAACATATCAAAATTTTTAGAATCAGCCATAATGCAAGATGAATAGTGGTACACAACCAATTCGCACAAAATAACAAGATCAACAAATGAGCAGGAAGGGTCGCGATATTCCACAAACAAACAAAGCTTCTAATTAATTTAAGTGAATTGCACCCCACTGACCCCGCAGAGAGATAGAGTCAAGATATATACCTCAATTAATCCAAGGGACCCGCAGACAACAATATTGACTCAGGATTATGAAGTTATCAACAAATTGCAACTCATGGATGTTGAAATCGGGTGCGAGGAATAAATTAAAGCTCAAAAAACAAACTATCTCGAATGGTCATGAAACTTCAGGAAGAGGAAGAGGAAGCTAATTAAGTCGATCACTCTGCTACAATTGCCGTCTCGAACGGCTGCCGGAATAGTGCACACGAGCGGCGCATGGTTTGGGACGACGGTGATGGTGGTGGCGCGTGGAAGCTCACGCGCCGTCGGATGGAGGCCGGATTTTGGGTTCTGACCAATTTGACGATGGGGAATCTGATGAGGTGGCGCGTGTTTCTTAATGGTGCACCGAAGAAGGCGGATTTGGACTGAACTAAAACGTTGAAACAAGAGCTTCACCGAAAACAATGGAGGTTTGGCTGGAAGGAGAAGAAGACAGAAAAGAACAGAGAATAACAGAAGCAAACCTGGCTTTGGTACCATGTACGAAGGTAAAACTAAGTTCTTATTCATTTAATGTTACATATGGATATATATATACGGAGTTACATTTGAATTATTCAATATGAATTCGACATGCCGTTCCTACCATTCCTAACTCTATGACTTTTCTACATGCGCTTCCTAACGGCAAGGGATTAACATTGACTTCTACTTCTAACAACAATGATGCACCAGAATCAACTACCTTGACGCGAACAGGGATGTTTCCTGATTTCTCAGAGCTTATCTTAAGCCTATTTCGGCACCAGAAGCAGCACACAAATGCAATTGTCACACCCACTGCAAAGACAAAGCCTACACAAGGAATTATTTTTTTCATATGTGAACAAGATAAGGCGTTATCACTTGGGCAGGAAAGCCCACTCTGCCCAACCCACCCTTGCCCAGCCCAAAATAGTTAGGGCTTTTAGTGGGCAGGGCCGGGCATCGGGCTGCATTTTGTAGCCCGTTCATCCTTCGGGCAGGGCATCGGACAGGGGTCTCGCCCTGCCCAACCCTGCCCATGCCCACCCCTACTTTTAACGTTGTTTAGCTGCGGAGACGTCATTCCGTTTTGAATCAGAAGTAAGCGCGCCTTATTTCCTTCCGGGTACCGTGTCAATGTAGACCCCAATATTTTGGGTATGTTTGATATCATTTATTTTTGAACAATAAGTCCTTATTACACAAGTCAAGATAAAATCATCTCACATACTTACCTCGTATATCGTGAATCACGATTTATAAGCATTTATTGCCGAAAAATAAGCTATTCCAAACGAGCACTAAGATCAACTAGTGTTTGTTTGGATTAGCGGTAAAAAAATAGCTTTTTTGGCTATCAAACTTTAAGAAAAGTCAGATAAGAAAAAAGTAAAAATGTAGATGTGATTTACATTTGTATTAATGGTAGAAAAAATTACTTTTTTTCTAACCTTAAACGTATTTGAATTGGTGTTTAAAAAGCCCGTTAAGATGGAAAATGACTGAAAAGGGCATGAATTTTATTCAATACTTCACACACACACACACACACACACATCTATATATATATTAGTTGTATATATTATGATAATTGAAGTAAAAAAATATAAATAAAATTTGGTAAAACAATAAAAGTTCAATTATTATGGAAAAAATACAAGCATTCTATTACATTACTTTTGATGAATGATTTTACACATGAAAAAAACAGGAAATGAAGAGTTTGCAATTCATATAGGGAAAAAAATAACGACAACTACCTTATTTATAAGTCTTGGGAAATCCTAATCCTACTCAAATATCTAATCCTAACAAGACAAATACTTAATCCAACTTTTAATAAGATATATAATAAATCTAAATCCTAATAAGCTAATAATATCTAAATCATAATTATTTAAATTGTAACAGCAGAACAACTTCATTATATAGATGACATCAGTTTTGCATTAGGTTCAGCTGGGAAAGATGTTGGAATAAATATGTGCATCATCATATTACAATATATATGAACATATGTGTGTGTATGCTGCTATCTTCACTGATGGGAGGAATGTTTACATACGCATGGATATAGATATATATATTTCTCCCTTTCTTCCACAAACCAAGCAAGCGAAGCCACCATCTCAGATTCGGTAATTTAATACAGAAAGAAAACAGAGACTTCACCTCAGAGGGAGACGCAGAAACCAATGGCAACAAACGGACAGCAAACACCAAAGCTGGTAACTTGTGAGGCTTCAAACCGTGAACCCAAAACAAGGAAAGTGCCATGTCAATTTAATAACATTTCTAAACAGAAGTTTTTCACCGATTTTCTTAAATTTAACCGATTTTTCCTAATTTTTATTAAAATTTTATGTGCTTTATAGAATTTTATTTAACATCCGCATGTATTTATGTAAATTTAATTTTATAAAAACATAAACCAATTTTAATGAAATAAATTACATGCAGTCATGAACTTGATTCAAAATTAAAATAGATTAGGAGAGATTTAGATTAATTTTTTCAAAACGTGATAAATGGTTAAGGGTCTGTTTGGCACAGCGGTAAAGGAACAAAAACGAGCGTTAAGAAGAAAAAGCCCGGTGAGCATCAAATGAGGGTGTTTGGAATCATGACAATATTGCTGGGCTTTAATGAAAAAAGCGGGTTAACATCTGAAGCTCGAAACTCCAACTTTTTCCTACGATGCGGCAGAAATTCGTTATTATGGGGGTAATTAAAGCCCAACGAATTCCTTACCTTCCTTCCTTAATGCTTCTCTACTCCACGCATTTCTTCATCTCTTCTCATTTTCTCACAGAGGCCTCCTCAACCATGCGTGTTCTCCCTGATCTGCAAAGTCCGATTGCTTGTGGTAGTGTAGTCGGGTTTGGCATCGGTGTCGTCGGAGGCTGTGAAGCTCATCGTCGTCCGTGACTGGTTGGCTGTTGGCCAATCATCCTTGTCCGATCCGTCCCCTGTTATGTTGCACCTTGTGATCTGCGGCCTGTCCTTGGAGTTTGGTGCCCAGATCTATTGGTGGGTACTCTAATCTGAGCTAAATGGACGTCGTGTGGTCGCCGGAGCTGCATAAAAACAGAGGAACTTTTCTCGTTAGTTAGCAGTTAATTAAAGATCAAATGTCAATTAATCAATAAGCGAATGGGAGATGGTCTTTGCTAGAGACATGGACTGATATGGTGATGCATCTCAGGGAGCAAGCACCTCAAAATTTTTTTTTAAAACTTTAGTTTCCACGTTTATTACCTAACAATGTTTCGGAGGAAAATTTCTTTAATTTTTTTCCAAAAAGGTTAAAATTAGCGTTAAGGTAGAAAAATATCCATGACCTTTTAGAAAACAAAATATGTCCAACATCATATGCTATTTAGAAATACAAAAATATCCATGAACATTTAAGATGGAAACAAAAATATCAGGACTATTAATTAAATATAATAATAGACACTATTATATATATATATATAAGCAAATGTAACTTGGGTCTCACCACAAAATGTATAAGTGTTAGGTTATTGTAAGAATGTTGGATGTATCTGGATTGCAAATGCTTGTACACATAGTAATTAAGAAATTTCACATATGTCCATATAGACTTTTATATTATTTATATCCAAGCCTCGATACGAGTTTACAGAATTATAGGTATTTTTGTTAGGTTTGGTCAATCCACCCAACTATCCTAACATTTTTATCCCATTTTGTAATGTTTACCAAATTATAGGTATTTTTATATGTCCAAAAAGTATATGATGTTGAACGTACCTAGGGTAAAAAGCTTTTTATATGTGTATTTTTATAACTTAAAACTATAAGCCATGAGTAGGGAACTTCAAAGTTAAAACTCACACCCAATACAAGTTTATACGTGCCAGCATCTATGGTGTTGAAATAATTAACGATAAAAACTAGGGTCACACAGAAGAGATAAATTCTTACCTGAACCTGGTCTATCACCTCGCTTGTGGTCTAATCAATTAACCACAAACAAACACCTCAGGTCTAATTTGGAGCATTTTAATCTGATGTGGCAGTTATGTACGGAAAAAAGTCAACCCTCCATCTTACTCTCGTTTTTTTTTTCATTTCTCGCGCCACAATTTGAGACATGCTCCTCTCTCCCCATTTGCCTCTGGCTTCTAGAGCCCTAATCCTCTTTACTGGAGCGAAAGATTATTTTTTGGGCATCAATTTCTGCATCTGCTGGAGTTCGAATTTCTGGAATGGCATTGAAGGCAAGTTTGTGAGTAAATTAAATATATGAAAAAAAATTTATTTTTGTTCTAATATGGAGAAAAGGTTTTGTTCCGTTATTGTCGCTATCAATACACACAGATATATATTGTACAGGATGGAAATAGTAAATGAATTAGAGTCAAATACGAGAGAAAATGAAAGTCTTGGCTTTGAAGAAACATATAACTCTGGTGACAAAAATATTTACTTGGGTCAATTTGTAAATAATGGAGATGGGGGTCATACTTTATATACAAGATATGCGCATCATTTGTGTTTTTCTGTGAGAAAATCAAAAGAAAATTGTGTTACTGGAAGTAACAAGACTCATACAAAGGATTATGTGTATTTGAAAGAAGAAAATTGATGGAGATGTTAATTATAAGATTCTAGTTAAGTGGTTTAAGTGAAGAAAGATTACTAGAGTTATTTCTGATAAAAAAACATCTAATAAGATAAAAAAAAAGTTTTATCACATTACTATAAGACTAACAATGTTGTTTGGTAGGGAATGTTGGGTTTTAAAAGAACAAGAGCATAGAGAGAGTTAAGATAAGGATATTGAGAAAAATGTGTGGTCATTCAAGAAAAAGATAATATTCACAATGAATTTATACGAGAAAGAGTTGGAGTAACTTCGATTAAAGAGTAAGATGGTAGAAAATTATTTAAAGTGGTTAAAGAAAGCCATTGGATGCATCGGCCAATAAAGAGGGTAGATCAAACGGTATGGAGCACTTTGAAAAATGTTAGAGGAAAACCAAAATAGAATGCTAAAAAATTTATTAAACAAGACATCTTACTTAACAATTTATCTAAAGGTTAATTTAGTTATTGATAGAATGTAATATGTCTGTCGTATAATCCATATAGCTAACCTCATCAAATAGACAAGATTTGATGTTGTGATGGTTGTCCAATACTTGTAACTTCATCACATCTACATCATATATTGACAATTCAAAACAAAACAACATACAACACATATGCACGTACATATATATAAAATTTTATTCGATTAGGCAATCTGAAACAAAGATATTGATGCAGGCTATGCTACATCAAACACAATACAAATCAAACAAGTAGCGTATGATATAAGAAAGCTTCCAATAAAACATTGGGGCATATAACCCTACAGTTATTTATTTATTTAATATAATAAGAATTTTAGTATAGTAGCCATAACTATTGCTTAATTCTGAAATGGCTTTTCAAGCAACTCAATTATTTTCTGGTCCACTTGGAAAGCCTTTTGTAGAACCTCAGGAGAGATGGGTGGATTAGAGCCGAACACAGATTTTGCAATAGGGATCACTCCAGCATTTTGGCTACTAAGACCAGCAAACGCAACTGCGTTTCCATAACCCACGTTCTGTTGGAAGTGAATAAGACCGATCGGGAACACAAACACGTCTCCCTTGTTTAGCACTTTGGTAAATAATCGATTGTTATTCTGATTAGAGCCTACAAACCCGACCAGAAGAGTTCCTTCGACCACTACAATGATTTCGGTGCCACGTGGATGAGTGTGAGGAGGGTTCAAACCCTTTGGCGCGTAGTCGATACGAGCAAGAGAGATTCCAAGAGTGTTCAAACCAAGCAATGTGGTTACATCTGCAGTTTTGACAACGAAGCCAGTAGGGTTTGCTGATGTGTCTCCGACTTTATCAAATCCAGGTAAGAAGAAGTCCTCAGCTTTCACTGCCATTGGATCCTTGCAAAATTGCCCGTTCACAAAAACTGCAAAATTTAAGAAATCAAATGTTATGTTTGCGAAAACAACAATATAACTGAAGTCAAACTTGTAAGGATGTAGTATAATTTGCTTCATACGGAAAGTTCTGAAGTTATTAATGCCATATTCTTTAATTCTTTATGTCCCAACTTCTCAAATGTTTTTTTTCCCTTTTTCCTGTTATTGATCATTAATTAGATTCTACATAAAATAAGTAAGATTTTAATTTTGATATCTTATGAACAAAAAATGATGCAGATACATTTTTTATGACTTTTCAAACAAAAAATTGTAAAGTTGGGATTTTTTTTATTTATTTATTTGAAAATGCATTTTTTTTCTACAAGATATCACAGTGTCACTCAATATTTTATGTAGAATCTGGTTATAAACAAAAAAAAAAAAAAAACATTTGAGAAGTTTGGACATTTCAAGTGGCATTAGAGAGTAACCAAGTAACTTGAGTCATTGAGTTTACTCGTGTGTGTACCTCCTTTAGTAAGTGTGTCATTGAGTGAGACGCAGAAATCTTGAAGAGGGCTTGGGTCATATGCGAGAACATGAACTGAAGCAAATGCCAAGAGACTAACAACCAAGTACACAGCTTTCATCTTGTACTGTGTGTGTAGGTGAATATCTACCTTTTCTAATTCTGTGTTTGTGAGTTTATGAACCAACTTATAAGGCTATTTATAAGGAGAAGCCATTGATTTGTTCTTTAATTTGCTTGCATGAATGAAGAAGCAAATAAAGACTCAGTAGTATTTAAATTCAACTGGAACTTCTCTCCATTCATTGTATTGGACTACATGATCAAAGTTGTGACCCTTTCTTCACCAACTACGTACATGTCTATCTCTATGTATACTCTTTCAATTCTCTGTAGCTATGATTTTAGACTTTGAGGTTTTATGGCCAATCTTGTATGTTTAAAAAGGAAGTGAAGAACTGGTCTTCGGTGCAATTTTCTATTAGTGGTTGGTTGGGTGCAATTTGCCTATCAATATTCAATATCGTGACGAAGAAAATGGCTATTGCAATAAGAAGCTATTGCTTTCTCATAATTATATCTTTTCATCATTTAATTATGATTTAATTCAACACCTTGAAGTATTTTTCCAAATTCATTCAGTATACTTGGATATTTTGTAATGTATCCAGCATTCTAAAGAGCTATTTTTTCAAATGTGTCTAGCACCTTAAGATAGCTTTTGGTGCATCCATAGTACTAATGCACAAAAAATATTTTAAAGTGTTGGATATATCATAAAATGTTTTAGGGTATTGGATGCACCTTAATCCTTTAATCACTTAATGGAATATGCCAATCAGTAAATGTTTAAATCTTTTTTATAATTATTTTATTATCATCTTGGGCTCTCTGCTACTGTATTGGTTAATTGCAGCTTAATTATCAACGGTGGTTCTATCTGGGATAAAATTTTAATTTCACATTTTAAATAAAAAGAAATAAATTACAATTTAGTCAATTTAATTAATTGGTGTAAATTAAGTAATAAGTAGACAAAGAATAAAAAAGAAATAATCAAAAATTACAATAACACGCACTTGTGTGTGTAAAGAATAAGTGGAAGATTATGTAACAAAAATAAATTATAAAATAATACAATGATAATTAATAAAATACTGTAGTAATAAGATAATTAATGCATATAAAAATAATTTAAGTATATGACAAAGATCGAAATGGTTTTATTTTTATAAACTTTTTATCGACGGTGTATTTATATATACACTAATCAACTATTGTTAGTCATATTCTTAACCAAATCCTTGTTTTCTAGAATGAGACTTTTCTTCATCTTACGTACGAGCACACCAGCAGACTTTTTCTATTTTTGTTTTGAAAATGGGGCAAACGAGTGATTTAGGTCCTGATAGTTGGTAGAGAAACAGTGCACATTCTAAGTTTAAAAACCAGTCCTCAATCATAATGTTTTAGTTGAGTACGCTAAGATATATGATTTTTTGAAATTGACCCAAAAATCTGAAAAAAGATTTTTGAATGTCACTTTGCAGTTTGGGAAGAGAAGATTTTTGGAAAAGCTGTGTTAAAGAACAAGGAGGGAATTTTTCTTAGAAAGATATTTTAATGAGATTTAAATAGAATTGAACCACTATTTTTGAAGTTATGATGAGAGATATGAAATTTTTCAGAGTTGAGAAAATTCAATATTTCACTATGATTGAGTTTTACTGCTCATCGATCACCAAATGATAAGCACTTATCTGGGTAAGCAATATCTACTTTTTTTCACCTTATTTCTAAAAAAAAAAAAATTTAATGCGTATATAATTTAAAATGATATAATCCGTTAACAGTTAATTTTTCAAAACAATGATTTATTAATTAAAAATTATTAGTTAAAAATTTTAAAAATGAATCGTTAAAATTGTATTTGAATGATGTATTTTAATCCATTGAATCAGCAGTTGAATGGCACTAATCACTGCAATAAGCACCGAAATCGGTTCCTATTTTGCAAGTATTTGGTATTCCATAAACAATAAAAGAAGAAGTTTTAAAGTTTGGAACTCTTTAAGGGAACTTTTAAGTCACAGACATTCTTACATGGTTACGCAACTCTGATAAGTAAGTCATAACAAACATCATCAATTGTCTTCCGAGTTTAATTTTTTGTTATAATACTTTAGCATATATAAATTAAAAATATGCCCCTCTCAAAAGAATTATATGTCAAGCAACACATGTCACATAATAGTAATTGTGTAAATTTTGGGCTGACACTAATAGATGGAATGAAGTTCATTAGAAACGATAGGAACCTGGTTAATTAATGCATATAGCTATGAGGAAGATAGATTAAAAAACATTAAATGTATTGATAATTAAATAAACTTCTATACAAACTTACTAACAACTTTTCATAGAAGTTTGGAGGAAAAAAGCTCAATCGGAGTGTTTCGGGGTGTTCGGATTGGCTTTTTAACAAATGAATTTTTAGGCCATAAACTACTTTTAAGAAGAAGCCATGTAGACCTGCTTCTTATGGTGTCGTTTGGCTTCACGGGGGAAACTGTTATGGAGCATTAAATGTTCTTGCTTTTGTGTGGTGATTATGGCTGTGAGGAATATAATTCTTGCAAAAAATGTCAAAGAAGCTATAGTTAAGGAGATACCCACAAAAGTTGGCATTTATTTTGGTTTTTTGTTTTGTCTGATTTTATAGGTTCTGATCGTGGCTAACAGTGCTTTGAAGGAAAAGGCACAGCCGCACAAGTTCAAAAAAAAAAAAATTTCAGTTTATTTGCTTGGTTTGTATTGTAGCTATTTTCTCCATTAAACTTGTCCCAGTGACTATGGTATAATGTTTTTTAGTTTTTTTTAAAATAATAAATTAGGGATTATTATCTTTTTATTTTATTTTTAAATCTGAGAGATCATAATTTAAATCCGTTAATTAATAAAAAGATTTCAATTTGTAGAAAGTGAGAGATTGGAGCCTTAAAATGAGGAATTGATGGATGCGATTTTTTATTTTTATAAATAAGATGATGAAGTATTTAATTTTATTTTGTCTTAAAATTATTATAATATATAATTATAATATAAAAATTCATGCCCTTCTCAATTATTTTCCATGTAAACTTGCTTTTCAAATAATAATCCAAAAAAGTTTCCGTTTGAAAAAACATTACTTCTGCCACCACCAATCCAAACATAAATCACATTTCTAATATGACTTTTATCCTATCTTAAATTTGTAAAAGTCAGATTGTAAAAAAAGTCACTTCCGCCCCTGCTAATCCAAACTAATTTAAATGAGGAATTAATTTTCTCACATAAGTACATGAACTTAAGTGAGAAAATTAATTATCCATTTCCTCTTAATACAGAGAAATATAGATTGGACTCCCAAAAAACTATTTATGGGTATTGAATAGCATAACATGCAAAGGTTTTTGTTGTTGTTTTTTTACATCGCAATATGAGAGGATCGTATTTGAGTATTGTTGAGCCCAATTAGGAGTAACTTTCCCAAAGGAGTTTTTTACATTTACAAACTAGTTATACCATATGATTAAGTGATCAAAGACCCTGTAATAAATTGGCAAGAGGATTTGAAAATTGGGCTTGAGGCTGGAATGGCTGAGAATTAACAAACGACCGTTATGCAATCTGTGCATCACTTTTGGGCCCACTATGGATGAAAACTAAACCCAATTCAACGGAAATTTCATTACTGCAGAAGGAGACTCTATATTATCATTTCCACAACAATGTCCCTCATGGAAGGTCGATCTCTGGATGCTTCATTGACACATTTCAAAGCAAGAGAAGCCATATCATTAAGCCTGTGCACATCATATTTTCCATTAAGCTGTGAATCCACAATTTCTTCCCATCCAACCTTACTCTCGGTTTCCATGGCTGCTTAATTGATCATCACCAGGAAGAGATATTATGGCAATGCTGCTATAATATTTAATTTTGATTATCCAAAAATTATAAAATTTCACAAAATAAAAAAATCCTACAAATCATACACAGATATATAGGTAATGGTACCAACAAACGCTCATCTGAATGGAAGGGGTTTTGGTCACTTAACTTTGTGGTCTTGATTTCGAGTCCCTTTGACTTCTTTTATTCTTCAAAAAATCTAAAACTGAAGTAGAATAGATTTTTCTGAAGAAAAAAAGAGGGAGAATTATAGTGAAGGATCAAACTCAGGTATTAATGCAATATCTTTAGTCATTTTTTATAAGCACATTATATTTTGAAGTTATGTAAAGTCTAAATGTGTATTATTTCGATTATTAGTTTGTCACTTTGTGTGGCTTTTTTTAAGTCATGTTAAACTCGAAAATCTTATATATTCGTGATTGGGTAAACTTGCTTCTGGAACAAGACTTTTCATCATTAATACCTTCTTGAGAGAATAAGTGGACATGACTTTTGTGATACGCTACGGCAGAAGACTGGAGCGGTTAGAAAATAAATTTGAAAACACAAACAGTAAGAATGATCAAAGGTAGAACTTTAACAGAATATGTCTCTTACAACCCTAGCCATAAAAACACTACAAGGATGATTAACCCTTGATATTGTCCGAATATTTCCATGAGAATATGGAGATGTAAGCAAAACTCATAAGAGAAATAAAATTCACTAAGAACAAAGTTCTTATCCATATCATTATAATATTCTGAATATTAAATACAAAAAATGCAGCCTTCATATATAGGCCACCGTAGAACACTCTAGAAATAAAACCCTAGTAAAAAATGCATTAAATAATGCTTTAATGATGATTGATTGCCATGATTGGCTCCATTCAAGCCTAAAAGAATAAGAAAATTACTTAAGTTTGAACACTAAGTCAGCTACATAAAAATAGGAAACAAAAAATGTCTTCTTGAACAATCTTTAACCAAAACGCCTTATTCAATGCAAATAAAAATAGATGTTGGATTTTATTTGAGAAAGTTTTTCCAATAATTGTGAATCTTATACAAACACTTGATTCTTCTATAAAGTTAATTGAAAAGGAAGTAAGAAGTCTTATGAAATATAGAGACGATAAGTGATCCTAGAAACCTCAATTTCTTGAAGTTAGAAACAACTTTAACTTTGATTATTTCTTGTAAGTTTGTTTTGAACCAATATGTTTTCTTAAAGTGAAACATTTCAAAATGAATTTGCCCAACATGATTAAGAGCATAATTGCATTGATTAGCCCACGTTTGCCATAGTCTTGGTGGGAATGATAACTTTTTATACTACTTGCGAACCTTATACTTGTGGTAAGAAAACTATGAACATTTATATGCATGCATAGCAATTTTGACAAAAGACAAGTTGGAAGTGGTTTGGAGGTTAAAATGGGTTATCAAATCATTTCACAAATGGCAATACTTATATATTTGGCATTAATTATATAAAAATATGGTAAAATTGATGGGGATGTTAATTATAATATTCTAGTTGCATGGTTTAAGTGAAGAAAGATTACTAGAGTTATTTGTTATCAGAAAATATCTAATATGGTAAAAAAGAAGTTTTATCACACCATTATAAAACTAACAATGTTGTTTGGTAACGAATATTGGGTTTCAAAAGGACAAGAGCATAAACTAGAGATAGCTGAGATGAGGATATTGAGATGAATGTGTGGTCATATTATAAAAAACGGATAACATACGTAATGAATTTATATGAGAAAGAGTTGGAGTGGCTTCAATTGAAGGGTAAAATAGTAAAAAAAATCATTTGAGAAGGTTTTAACATGTATAAAGAAGGTCATTGGATGCACCGGCCAATAAGAAAGGTGGATCAAATGGTATGTAGTCCTTTGAAAAAGGGTAAAGGGGAACCCAAAAAGAATACTTAACAAAGTTATTGAATAAGGCCTCTTACTTAACAATTTATCTAAAGGTTTAGTCACTGATATAACCAAATAGTGTCGTACAATCTATATACATGGGTTTGATGCAGGATATGCTACATCAAACCAACATTCTATTGGAAGTGAATAAGACCTATAGCAAACACAAACACGTCTCTTTTGTTGAGCACTTTGGTAAATAATTGATTCTCATTCTGATTAGAGGCCACAAAATCGACTAGAAGAGTTCCTTCGACCACTACGAGGATTTGGATGCCATGTGGATGGGTGTGAGAAGGGTGCAAACCCTTTGGCTCGTAGTTGATGCCAACAAAAGTGATTCCAAGATTGTTCAATCCATACAATGTGTTTACGTCAGCTATTAGCGAAGCCAGCAGAGTTTGCTGATGTGTTTCTGACCTTATCAAATCCATGTAAGTAGAAGTCCTCAACTTTCCCTGCCTTTGGATTCTTGCAAAATTTCCTATTCACAAAAATTGCAAATTTAAGAGATCAAATGTAATCCTTCATTCCAATCATTTTTATTGAAGCCCGAGAACTAAATTACTTGATTTAAAAAAATAGTTAAAATTTGTCAAAAGTAATAAATATATAGGGGATAAACTATTTTTTCCAAGCAAGCCCTTATATGCAAGGGGGCAAGTGAAAGAGAGAAAAAACATAATAACCAGAGAATATGAAAGAGAATGTACAATGGAAAAAGATTAAGAGAAAAACTAGAATTAATTAAGAGCAAAAATGCTGAAAACACATTAAATGTTTATATAGCCCCAAGAGGAATATTTTCAAAATGATCAAAATAATTCAAATTTTAGGTTTTTATAAAAAGAATTGGAGGGAGTAGTAAAATTTTCCCCATACGGTAAGTTCTGAAATTATTAATGCCTTATTCTCTAATTCTTTCTAATATGTCCCAACTTCTCAAATTTTTTTATTCATTTTTTCCTATTGATCATTAAATACATTATAAATAAAATGATTAACATTTTGATTTATTAAGAGAAAATTTGTGCAATTTTGTTTACTTTTTTTCAAAAAAAAATTGTAAAATTGGTCATTTTTAATTTATTTATTAAAAAATGAACCATTTTTGCCCATAATATATCAAAATGCTACTCAATGTTTTACGTAGAATCTAATTATATATAGAAAAAGAAAAAAATATTTGAGAAGTTTGGACATTTCAAAGGGCAATATAGAGTAACCGGGCCTATGGCCTTATAGGCTAGAGGCATATATGCTCTCTTGAAAATGGGTGGCCGTAGGATCGATCTCACTTATAACCCTAAGGTCATTAGTGCTTGCCTCTTTAAACAGAGAGAGAGTAACGGAGCAACTAAGTCATTTGAGTTAAATCATGTGTGTAACTTCTTTAGTACAATGAGTTAAATATAATTGTTGGAGATGAAAACCCGTGTCTGATCTGGGTTAAAGGAATAGGGGTGCGCCTTTGCTACCAGCTTAAGCTTTTAGTATGATGGTTAGCGCTTCGCGGTTAAGCGTGCTCAGCCAAAGGTAGTCTTAGGATAGGTAACCCCCGGGAAGTCTTCGTGCTGCGCCACTTCGTCCCTAAGGTTTGGTTTCAGAGTCAGCACAAGTTCAAATCTCACTCTCATTAAAAATTTTGAGGACGAACCTCCTTTAAGAAGGAGGGAATGATATGTGTCGGGTCTAGAAGTGGGTGTGGATACCCACAATAGTTGGAGCCTACTTGTAGGAATGAAGAAGTAAATAAGGACTTGGTATTATTTTTCTTCACCCACAACTTCTCTGCATCCATTGATCATATGATCAAAGTATGTCCCAGTCTAGGAAGGGGTGTGGATCGGATCCACAATTGTTAGAGATGGGGACCACGTGTTTGATATGGGTTAAAGGAATAAAGGTGCACCTCTGCTACCAGCTTATGCTTTTAGCACAATAGATAGCGCTTCAAGATTAAGCGTGCTTAGTCAAGGGTAGTTTATGATGAGTAACCCCTGGGAAATCCTCATGTTGCTTCACTTCATTTCTAAGGTTTGGTATCAGAGCTAGCACGGGTTCAAATCCCGCTTCCATCGAAAGGTTCAAGGACAAACCTCCTTTAAGAGGGAGGGAATGATATGTCCCGGGTCTGGGAGGGGTATCTATGTGTCAATGTGTTAAGTATCTATGTTCATTTTTTTTAGTTTGTAATTATTATTTTAATTGTTGTTCAAGTGTCTTAATGTTGTGTTGTATTAGGTCAATTATCCCATGTAATCTATCTGGTTTAGCTTTGTAGTAATATTATTATCAGTTTCAAGCTATCTCTCTATTGCTTATTTCTAGTTTCAATTTTGTGATTAGCCATGTTTAGAAGAGGGTCATAATAGTATCTTATCAAGTAAATTATCGAAGAGTATTTCTATTCCATTTTAAATTACACCTAACATAATTAATTTCATTTTATCTTGTATATTCCAATATGAAGAACCATATCAAAAGAGACTTTGAACAACACATGGGGTAAGGCCCAAACAGGGCCGTTCCGCCATTTCAACCTTAAATCATGCATGGAAGCACCTAAGTTATGTCCCCTGTAAAAAAAAATTGTCCGATTGATTAATTATTTTACTAACAAGCACAAATTCCCCCCGCGCTTTGCGCAGGTGCATCAACCACGTAAGCGCGGGGTGCATCAACCACATGACGTATAAGCATACACTAACTCATCCAATGTGATAAGCACAAGAACAAACATGAAATGGAATAACATTCCTCAAGCTACCAACAACCCTACATTACAATACATTGCCCACTTAATTTAGATAGCTACATATTTTGATTCATACGTGCATCACACAAAAAAATCAGGAAAAAAAACCCTGCAATATGCAGTCATCCACCAAAATAGGTCCCCCTCCCCCGCGGTATTCACAAATCAGGAAAAAAAACCTTACGATATAATCGTATTCACAAACTCCGTTGAGCATAGATCTTCTAACCCATCAACCTAACAGAACCAACCATGAAATATGCCTACATTATCAAGGGACCCCTTTAAAATATGATTAAAAAATTTCAGAATACATAATACCAATACCACACTCCCATTGATAAGAACCTAAAAGAAAAAGTTTAATCACAAAAGTGTGAAGAATTACTCATAGGACATAAGGATTACTGGAGATAAAACAGATATTTCAGTGCAAAAGGAGCAACTATATTGAAAAGAATCTTTCCATTTCA
Source organism: Inga oerstediana (assembly GCA_963210345.1). NCBI lineage: Eukaryota > Viridiplantae > Streptophyta > Magnoliopsida > Fabales > Fabaceae > Inga > Inga oerstediana. Next base: position 61,333,388 of record OY723400.1, on the reverse strand, counting down.
AGAGTTATCGAGTATTAGACCATTGAGGGGAGTAGGTAGCTGGATTTAATGTATGACAAACCTTGTAATGAATTATCAGTTCGAAGTCTATGTTGCAAGATATAAGTCCACTTTCACATATTATGTCTATCCAGTCTATAACATGTAGAAGCTACTTAGGGAGCAAAGCCAATGAAAATCTTTACTATGAAACATATCTGCAACGTATTTTAAAATGTTAGTTCAATATTTTCCAAATGAACTATATGGTATATAAGATATTATAACAACACCTACTGCAAAACTATAAAGAAACTAATTTCAACCTGCACTTGAACACACGACCATTATTTTATTACACAATTAGGCATTATCTTATAGGCATTAGACATTAGGCATTTAATATTGTGAATTTTCGCAAGTATTGACATGGTCACAAGTCATAACAGATATCATGACCATTAGTCATAAGGCATTAAGCATTTAAAACATGTCAGGAGATAGTTGGAAGAATTCAAGGGTAGGTAACCATTCATCCCTACTCCCATGCGGAACTGTGTGCCATCTACTTCATTAGCCATCATAGTCATATACTAACCCTTCTGGACAGACCGTACACAATATGAAGCATTTAGAACAGATCAGTGAAGAAACATTGATTATAACACCTTGATTGACAGGCATTTAAGTTAACCTCAGAGAAGGTACAAAGAATTACATAGTACACCAAGATTTCAGGGATTGTCATACCATGAATAATGTAGAAAAATGACTGCCCTTCATTGAATATCCTTTTTCCTTGGTGCATTCTGAGTAAATAAGGCAGAAAATATTAGTTCAAATGCCTGTGTAGAAACCCACATAGTCAAGAAAAAGTGACAGATATAAAGATACTATAGATGGTTACCTTCATTTTGCAACTTGATAAGACAACTTGAACAAATAAGAAAACAAAATATTTGAATTTGTGCAGAAAATCCCAAGTTTTGGGTAAACCAAGATACTATAGATGGTGACTTCATGAAAAATGACTTCTAGCTAATAGTAATTATCCTCACACCCACTAAAAAGCATTCTCAGTTATTTTCACTTCGGAAGTCTCATTAGGAATTTTATCGTACTTTTAGTGATATAGAATAAATAGAAAAACAGAATAAAAAAAGAGAAGTGAGCTTTCATGAAGATTTCCTTGATGTTTCTATTTCTTCACTTTCCTTCACATTCTTCGGTTTTGTCTGCTCTTCTGCCTCACAGATCTGTGCAAAATTAGGGAATATAAGATTAATATACAATAATCAAATTAAATCAAATAATCCCACGGTTTTAGCACTCATATCTTCACCCAATTCCTACAATTTAGTACCCAATCAATTAAAATGTCCACCCTAAAAAAATACAAACCATATCTCCCTGATTGATTTACACAGAGTAGAATAAAAAAAGTGTGTGCTTAACTATAAAAGTAACATAATTTAATGAAGTTATAAGAGACTGAACAATAACCATTATTCAAGGTACATTCAACATTAAAAATAATACATTGTTGAAGCTGACCATCCCTAAAAACTGGAAAAAGTAACCTACAACACCTACATGACAGTCAACACATTGTTCTACAATCACCTATCGAAAATAGCCCGTAATCCAAAGATTTGTTGCAGAAAATCTTCAATTGCCTCTTGCTTCTACATCTACCTACCACTCTATGAATTCCTTTGTTTTTTAATCAAATCCTCTGTAAGCAAGCAATATCAAGATCACAAATTCCTCTTGCTTCTGTGTAGTATGAGAATTAAAAACGATATGAAAAGAACCACCATATGATTCCAAAATAATAGATGTAAACCAAAATAACCAATCATTCATGATGCTTAGAAAAATAGTAGGTATGAGAATTAAAAATGATATGAAAATTAAAACGACATGAAAAGCACCACCATATGTATAATAGCCTAAGTTTCCTAATATATGAGTAATTGCAGCTTCCTAGAATATCATCTATTAACCCTATAAATAGGTGTCTCTTTATCATCTCTCCCTCTATCTATTTTTCTCTCTAGTGCAGTGCATCCTAATTTCTCCTCCTCTTTTATTTGAGGTTTCTGAATCCCACTTAAAATTGAAGTTTGTTGACAAAGCATGTATAAATGTCTCACAAATTATTCCTCACCCTTCAACCAAGTTGTGATGAGTTGCTCTAAAATTATAGACTAAGGGTAATAAATCCAATAATCGAAGCCTGAAATCTGTAAAAGAGTAGGAGAACTTCATGTGTCAGTGGTACAAATCCAATAACTTTTCCATACAGACTTGTAAGCCAAAAAAAACAGATGAATCATTTACATGAAAAATAAATTGAGAAAAAAAATAACATTGGAAATATACTAGATGCATTCATTTTAAAATAAAGGTACTACTTCTCCACTTTTCTACAGTCATATGAATGTTAGAAAGAATCAATGAAACAAAATTTCGAGTGCGAAATGAAAGCACCAAAATGTAAATGTCGAATCGACAATACAACATTTGATGATATAAGTAGTGAAAAGCCTATCAACAACAACTGGGAAAGAAGTAAACAGAGGGATTTATGATCAACAGGTAGATCTATAGAAAAAGATTTATGACAAATGAAAGGGAAAGCATCAACGGATCCAGACTTTCATAATGTACTCTTTACCGCTCCTTCCCACATTTAAATACCAGTTATGATATAATAGTAAAAGACGCATATCTCATGTTTGAGAATGAGCAGAACAACATGGTAGAAGATTTTTCACCTTTAAGTAATTATACTCCAAAATTTGTAGGCAATGACTGGACTAAAATATGCTACTCAAACCTTGATTTGGAAAATTAGTTTAAAGAATAAGGAATTGGGAGGGTGTGAGGACAGCTAGGCTAAGCACTCAAGAGAAAAATGATAGCAAGGTACTTGTAAAATTTTGTTTTTGTTTTTGTTGTTAGCATGGAAGCAATGATAATTGAGAAATGATAGCAGGTAAGAAGTCAATCCACAATGAGGATGAATCCAGATTCTCAATCTTATCAAATATGAAATCAGAATGCAAATATTGGCATTGGAATTACTGAACACCAGGCATAGAATTTCTTCAGACAACAGAGAAAAAAGAATTACTGAATTAACGGACCAGAGGGAATACCAGATAAATCAATAGCTCAGTTGAGTCTACAAAATGTACACAACTGCATTAGAGCAATATATCAGGGTGGCCATACGATTGACTACCAATTGCATAAGGGAAAACAATGTCCCCAGCAAAAAGGCATCAATCAAATTACCATGCCATCTATTATAATTGAAACGTCAGCCGCATAAGTGCACTAAGCAAACTCCATCACAGCCTTTAAAAATAAATAAATAAATGCACCCACTATAATTTGCATGGCAGAAGTGTATCAAGCGTTCATGCTCTTATAAAGGCACAGCTCAGGTTGAGTTTGCAGAAGACTTACAGCTGCATATTAAAACTATATCAGGGCGGCCATACAATTAACTACATATTGCATAAGAGAAAACACAGTGCCTTACACAAAGGGCGTGTCAATCAAATTAGCAAGCCAACTGATACAATTGACTACCTATTTTTGTAACACTTGATTCACGAACTTGCATCTAGCAAATTGGAAGTGAATCAACTATCACACCAGATTCTCAATCTTATCAAATATGAAATCAGAATGCAAATATTCACATTAGAATTACTGAACACCAGGCATATAATCTCTTCAGAAAAACAGAGAAAAAAAGTAAAGAATTAACGGACTAGCAAAATAAGGACGGGGGCCTTTTTTCATTACCCATATTTCGGCTTGATCTTCCGTCGACAGCATTTTTCTGGCTTCTGGAAGAAAGATCTAGAATGTTGCACAGCTCAGACTGATCTAGAAAAAAGCAATTGTCGAGCTCAAACTGATCCATAAGATCTAGAATGAAGGCCAACTCCAAGCAAAATCCTGAAAAATGGAAGGCATCAGTGAGGAGCTAGATCAAAGTTTTGCAGGCGGATTGAGTGGGTGAAGATGAAAATGTTAGGTTCTCGGACTGAGTGAGTGAAGAACAACTCCTATCAGAGTGAGTGTACAAACACAGAAGCGTTGAGGCAGTATTTGCAGGTTACCAGAGCAACGACAGCAACGATATATTACCCATATGATGGTTTGGTACTCCGTCCACAGCATGGTCGTAGCTCCTTGAAGAGAGACATTAGTATCGGATCGGCGAGGAAAAAATCTATTCCGGAGCTCCGACTTGCAGAAGAAATTGGGAAAAGTAAAGGCAAGTTCTGTGAGTATACTGACTAAAGAGAGAGTAAAGGCATCAACTTTCGAACTGAGAAGGTCTTCACCAACTCCACTATGACCTCCAGATTTCGGAAGCAATGAATCTAACTAGAAAGAGTGTATTGGGAAAGTAAGAACTTGACTAACTCCTTACAAATGTCAGAAAATTTACTACTGGATAAGACACAATAAAGTGACATGATAGTGGAAGTTAACTATGAGCGGATGTGTTACTGTTCATGGGTCGTCCGTTTTGAATAAAGGCGACTAAATCAGGAATGGCTTGGCAAATGAAGCCGGCACTGTTGTTATAAACAGTAACTCGTGAGATGTTTTTGCATTGACATAGTCCAACGGCTTATTTCCCTATTCCTCTTAAGAATATATTGATTTCTGAATCTGTAAAATGTCAACTTACCCTATGTGTGTTTAATTTAGTTTTTGTCTTTTAATCAGTATTAATACATTTGTATATTTTTTTCTTATTTTAGGTGTGAATTCATGCCAGAATCAATGGTTCTAGAGCACTACTTTAATCAAAATCAAGTAAGAATGGTGAATGTTATGATTAGTCGTTCTCAGTTAGAAAAGAAGTTACAGCGAGATCATCTCATGTTAGACGAATTAATAGCCAAGGATCTCAGGCAAGAGGGCAACACAAACTACCAGCAATATCCATGATTAGAGCCCCTCTTGAACAAGGGTACAGTATAATTGTTGGCATAGATAACTTTATGAACCAGGACAAGAAATTTAAGAGGACCCTAAGTGAGTCGAGCATCAAAGAAATGAACATAAATACATAACACAATGACACTCAGACACACCACTCCTAGAACTGGGACGTATCATTCTATCCTTCTTAAAGGAGGTTTGTCCTAGAACCTTTCGATAGAAGTATGATTCAAACCCAAGCTAGTTCTGATACCAATGGAAGCAAGATTTGAACTCATGCTAGCTCTAATAACAAGCCTTAGGAACGAAACAACATAGCACGAGGACTTCCCAAGCAGTTACCCATTCTAAGACTACCCTCGGCTGAGCAAGCGTAATCATAAAACACTAACCATCATGCTAAAAGCTTAAGTTGGTGGCAGAGGCGCACTGTCACACCCTTATTTGAATTTCACCTTTATCAGAGTATTCGTGGAAAACGATATGCGGTTCGGTGGGCAACACATGATTAGCATGAATATACTGATAATATTTACATTATTAAATAAATTCCCCATAGGGGTTCGTACATGATCATTACCATCAATGTAGCCACACAGGGCTACTTGGGTATCTAAACCCGTCCCAGTGAAACAGAGACATCTTTTCATCTTCGTTCCACCAATACAATCCCCTCATATGGTTCTCTACATTATTCTTAGCATATCTTTTGTCTTCTCCTGTCTAAATTGTTGGTAGGGGAGGGTGAGATTCAAGAAAATCTCAGTAGAAAATAGATACCATAATACATGCATGATAGATGCTATGTGTATGACATGTTAGCTTTAACTAGATGTTTGGCCCATAATGACATTTCTGCATACTCAATGTTTCATGTAACAAAACTATGGCCACAGCAAAACAGAAATCACTAGGAACCGATTTTGGTGCCGAAAACTGAGCTTCCAAACCTTAAAGAACATAAAGGAGTAGCTTAAGAACGGAGTTATACGCACTAGGAACCGATTTACCGAAGAAATCACTTACCTTTACAAGCTCTTTCCTCTCCTCCTCTCTCTAAAACCGAGCTTCACGTTAGGTTATGAGGAGGAAGGAGATGAGAAATTGTTTTATATCATTTCACTTTGTTACACCATTTTTCCAAAATTCGAATTTTACAAAATTCTGGCAGATTTCTGCCTAAACTTTGAAAAAGCATAACTAATTCTAGAAAAATCAAAATGAAATGATTCCAAAGCCTATAGAACCCTTATTGAGTCTAGTTTCAAGGAAAAATATAGAATTTTTCTAGATGGAATCACAAAATTCCCAGAATTTCAATCTTTGCATACTGTTCCAGAAATTTCAGTTTTTCTGTGCTGACTTCAAAAATTCATATCTTTTTGTATCTAGCTCTAATTGCGTCATATGACCTATCAAATTAAATCTTAGGATATCTAATTTCATCCTGTAAAATTTCATAATTTTTTCTTATCATTTGATTATTCAAAATCACATGACATGCTCCATAGGCGATTTCACCGAAAACATAATTATATTCTCCAAAGTTCACCATTTTACTTTCTTAATACCCCAAAGATATAGGAATCATTAGGGGATAAATTTAGGCTCCTGCTAAATTAGGGCTTAGAAGTCCACTTAATTTAGGCTTATTCTCAAGCCTTCAATCCCAAATTTTGTGGTATTACACGCACCCCTATTTCTCTAACCCAAATCAAATATAAACCCCCCATCTCTAACTATTATGGGTGCTAATAGACCCCGAACCCGATCCACACCCCTTCCAGACGCAGGACGTATCATTTCCTCCCTCTTGAAGGAGATTTATCCTCAAACATTTTGATGGAAGTGAAATTTAAACTTGTGCTATTTCTGATACCAAAACGTAGGATCGAAGTGCCCAGCATTAAGACTTCCCAGGGGGTCACCCATCCTAAGACTACCCTCAGCTGAGCACGCTTCACTGGATGGGTGACCGCCTGGAAAGTCATCGTGTTATGTTGCTTCATTCCTAAGGCTTGGTATCAGAGCCAACACGGGTTTAAATTCTACTTCCATTAGTATCCAAGCTAGCACGGGTTCGAATCCTGCTTCCACCAAAAGGTTCTAGGATGAACCTCCTTTAAGAGAGACAGAATTATACGTCCCAGGTTTGGGAGGGGTGTGTCTGTGTGTCATTGTTATGTATCTATATTCAGTTATATATGACTTGGCATTGCTTACCTATTCAGGATATTTGTGTTCAATTATAGAGAACTATAAGGGACAGAATGATATGTCCCAAGGCTAGGAGGGGTGTGTCTGTGCGTCATGACTTGGAGTTCTAAGTTAGAAAAGGAGTTACAGCAAGATAATCTCATGTTAGAAGACTTGGTCACTGAGGTTCTTAGGTCAGTAGGGCAATATAGACCACTAGCAATATCCATGATTAGAGCCCCTCTTGAACAAGAGTATGGTATAATTGTTGGCATAGATAACTTTCTAAACTAGGGAAGGATAATTGAGAGAACCCTAAGTGAGTTCAAAGATAATGCACAATTAGACAATAGTAGCTTTATACGGCTTGAAGATACAAATCATAGGTTGGAATTAGAAGTTAATAACTTAGAAAGGAATTTAGAATTTTATATGGTTAAAAAGCTTAAAGAGATCTTGGACAAGGAAGCAAAGCTTCTTGTTGCTTCAATTAAATGTTGAAGTTGTGAGGGGTGAATTAGAAATAACGGAGGAACTAATGAGCGATTATGAAGCAAGGGCTGCAGAACAGGGCTTCATGGGTGCAAATGAGATGGTAGCATACTTACAGCTGCAATAGGTCTGAGCATCCTTAGAAATAACAATGGATGTAGATTTTTGAATCAGAAGGGAAGGAATCAAAGTTGCGACCCTTTCTTTACCAACTACGTATACATGTCTATCTCTAGCTATACTCTTTCAATTCTATGTATTTTCGAGTTTGTATGTTTAAGAAGGAAGAGAAGAACTAATCTTCGGTGCAATTTTCTAGTAGTGGTTGGTTGGGTGCAATTTCCCTATCAGTATTCTATATCAAGACCAAGAGAATGTCTTTTGCAATATAAGAAGTTTTCTCATATTATATCTTTGGGTTAACGTGCAAAAATACACGAGTTTTTTCCAAAATTGCATCCAACACCAAATGCTTTTTTTAGAGGTAAAAGTGACATGACTTTCAAAATGGGTGCAAAAGTCACAGTTTCCATTATCTTGAGGACATTGACCGTGAGTTTGAACTTTTTTGACTGAAAGGGTGAGTTGGAACATGACATGGATGAATAATATTGCCCATGGCAGCGGGTCTTGTTGGAGCTCATACTAGACTAGAAAGGAACCCATGAAATATGTGAAGAAGATGATGATGATGATGATGATATGCACTAGTGTATGACGGCGGAGGCTAGAGAAAGGTGAACGAAACCCCAGTTAACCTACTACAATTAGCCACCACGACACATTCAGGATGATCGCCGCTTAGATGAGGCCCCACCTCACCTTTAGCTTCAGCACCCAACTCATCACTGTGTGAACCACCAGCACCGCAACTGATATCCATGCAATCACCATAATCCTGCTCTGCGCCTACAAGAATTTTTGGATATGAAAGTTCTTCTCATACTCGAACAGCTGCTGGATCTTCAACACCACTAATACCCCAGCCACCTCTAATATTGCCTCCATTATTTACCCTATTGCTATTAGGATTTGCCTCGCTAAGATTTACAATAGACACAGAATCAGCGCCGTTGTGTCCAGAATCACCCATAACCGTCACTATAAGCCTGCCTACATAGCATCTCTAGCACACTTCCCATCCTAAGTTGTTCGCATTCAAATTCAAACTCGAAATCAAATTCAAACTCAATTGAAACCAAAATTACTTGATTCTCTGACTAACTTAAAGTTGAAGAGAGCAGTTTCTAGATTTTACCATTGCGCTGAAGCAAAAGCCGACGTTGACGGAGTTCTCAACAAAGACAATGGGAGTTGGTTGGTGCTGGCATGATCGGCGAGGAGCTTAGTGATAGAGCTGAAGGAGTATTGAGAAAGGGAGGTGAAAATGGCTAGAGCCCACGAGCTACCAGATCTTCTTGGACTCGTTGAACAATTGATTGAAGAAATCTTTGGAATTGTCAATGGACAATTTCTGAACCCCCTTGCCACATGTACATAGATCAAAGAAGCAAATTCTCCAGCTGACACAAAAATGGCAAAACTAACAGCATTCATCTTCAACTAACGGAAACTGTGATTTTTGCACCCATTTTAAAAGTTCATAGTCACTTTTGTCCCTAAAAAAAATATTTGGTGTTTGGTGCACTTTTGGAAAAAACTCATATGTATTTTTGCACCTTAACCCTATATCTTTTCATCATTTAATTAGTTAGTTAATGGAATCAATCAGTAAATATTTTAATTTGTGCATTTATGATTTTTTTTTATTTATCATCTTGGGTTCTGCTATATTGGTTAACTGGAGCTTAGTATTATCATCAGTGGTTCTATGTAGGATAAAATTTTAAGTTTATAATTCCAATTAAAAATCAGAAGGAATAAATTACAATTTAGTCAATTTAATTAATTGGTATCAATTACATATAATTAGTAATGTAGAATAAAAAGAAATCATAAAAAATTAAAATAACACACACATATGCACAAATGTATAAAGAATGAGTGGAAGATTATGTAACATAAATAAATTATAAAATAATACGATGGTAAATAATAAAATACTGTAGTAAATAGTAATAAGATAATAAATACATATAAAAATAAAGTAAATATATTGACAAATATCCAAATGGTTTTACTTTTATACACCTTTTGTAATTGACGGTGTATTTTTATATACCAATAAACTATTCTTAGTCATATAATTTCCCAAAAAATGTTTCCAACAAAAATCAATATTTCATCAAGTCAAAAATATTAATAAAAGACAAATTTGACTGTTTTTGGAGAGATTAATAAAGCTAAATAAGTTACTGAATTATATCATATGTTATGTATCCTTAGATTATGTATGTGTTAGTTTATTAGTCAAACTAATTAGTTTGGAGAAAAAAAATAAAAATATAAATAATCTAAAGTAATTTAATTAGCTTCCTTAATCTCTTCAAAAAAATCAACTTTGTCTTATATTTAGGACTGAAGCTAGTAACAGTTAATTAGGGGGATTTGTTAACCAAATCCTTCTTTTCAAGAACAAGACTTTTCTTCATCTTCCGTTTGAGCACACACCACACTTTTTCCATTTTTGTTTTGAAAATACAGTAAACGAGTGATTTAGGTCATGATATTTGGTGGAGAAATATTCCACAACCTAAGTTCAAAAACCAGTCCAAGATCATAATTTTTAGATGTGTTCGTTAAGAGATAAAACTTCTATAACAAGATAAAAGGGAAGTTTTATAGTAAGATCATCAATATTTTATGATAGTGAATGTTTTGCTTTGAATGGACAACATAAGCATAAAGTGGAGGTAACTGAGATAAGATGCTAAGATGGATGAGTGATCATACAAAAAAGAATAAGATTTGGAGTGACATCTATTGAAGAAAAAATTATAAAATATCATTTGAGATGGTTTAAACATATTCAAAGAAGACCATTGGATGTGCTAGTGGAGAGTTGATCAAGTGGTATAGAATCATTTAAAAAGGGTAGAGAAAGACTGAAGAGTTCAATGAAGTTATTGAGCGAGATCTTTTAATTAACAATTTATCTAAAGATTTGGAGTATTGATAGAGCACAATGACGTCGTCCAATTTATATAGCCGACCCCACACCTAGTGAGATCAGACTTTGTTGTTGTTGCTATGGTTGTTGTACATTAAGAGATGATTTTTTGAAATTCATCCAAAAATCTGGAAAATGATTTTTAAAAGTCACTTTGCAGTTTGGGAAAGAACACTTTTGGAAAAGCTGTGTCAAAGAACAAAGAGAGAATTTATAATTTTTAAATCTAAATCATCAAAGCTGTATTTAAATAACGCATTTAAATTTTAAACCAATGAATCATCAGTTGAATGACGCTCATCATTGTGATGAGCACTGAAATCGATTGCAATTTTGCAAGTGTTTGGTAGCCCATAAACTATATAAAAAAGTTTTGAACTCTCTAAGGGTGGTTTTGGGTTATAAGTGGTTCTTAAATAACTAAACAAATTTGATAAGCAAGACATAACCATAATATCATCAACTATCTTCTGAGTTAGCAGCATATATAAAATTATACTCATCTCAAAAGAATTGTATGCCAAGCACCACATGTGACATAATAGTAGTTGTGTACATTTTGGTCATATACTAATAGATGGAGTGAAGTTCATCAGCAATGATAGGAACCTAGTTAATTAATGCATATAGCTTTTAGGAAGATAGAGAAAGAATATCGATTGTTTTGATAACGAAGTAAACTTCTATACAAACATACTAACAACTCTGTACACGTACACATTAGCTTATACATGAACTTAAATGAGAAAATTAATTATCCATTTCCTCCCGGTATAGAGACATATAGATTGGGCTCCCAAAAAACTATTTATGGGTATTGAATAGCATTACATACAAAGTTTCTTTTTTCCTTACATTGCAATCTGAGAGGATCAAATTCAAGTATTGTTGAGCCCAATCGGGGTAGCTCTCTCCAAGGAGTTTTCTACATTTACATGGACTCAAACTCAATATATCATGATTAAGCGATCAAAGCCCCTGTAATGAATTGGCCAAAACATTTGGAAATTGCGCTTGAGGGTGGACTGGCAAAGAAGAGAACAAGTGACAGCTATGCAGTCTGCGAATCACATTTGAGCCCTCCATGGATGAAAACTTAACCCAATTCAATGGAAATTTCATTGACTGCAGAAGAAGACTTTATATTATCGTTTTCACAACAATGCTTCTTCTTACAGAGCTGAGATAACGATCCAGCAATGTCCCTCATGGAAGGTCGATCTCTGGATGCTTCATTGACACATTTCAAAGCAAGAGAAGCCATATCATTAAGCCTGTGCACATCCTATTTTCCATTAAGCTGTGAATCCACAATTTCTTCCCATCCAACCTCACTCTCGGCTTCCATGGCTGCCTAATTGATCATCACCAGGAAGAGATATTATGGCAATGCTGCTATAATATTTAATGGTTATGGATAGATATGTAATAGATAAAAATCTTATAATATTTAATGGTTATAGACAGATATGTAATAGATAAAAATCTTATAATATTTAATGGTTATAGATAGATATGTAAAAGATAAAAATCTTGCAACTTTAAATGCAGTTCAAACTTTAGAGGCATAGGCCTAACCTATTGTCTACATCAAATGCGTAGTAATTAGAACAGTTCACATATGCATATCAACATATCAATATAAAGGATAAAATCTATAACAAATTGTACTATTTACAAACCATTAATAATATGCTCAACTTTCAGCACAAGAAAATGTGTTTTATAACATAGTACTGCTTTATTGACAGCATAAAGATTTTTCATGTGTCAATGACAGAAAAATAATAAAAACTACTCCCACCTGTCCTAAATATAAGATAAAGTTGATTTTTTTGAAAAAATTAAAGAAGCTAATTAAATTACTTTCGAATATTTATATTTATATTTTTTTCTCCAAGCTAATTAGTTTGACTAATAAACTGATATATAATCTAAAAATACATAACATATGATATGATTAAGTAACTAATTTAGCTTCCATAATCTCTCCAAAAAAAGACAACTCTGTCTTATATTTAGGACTGAAGGGAGTATTATATATGCATATGCACCCTGACATGAGCTCACATCCCAAATAGCATTAGCACTTACTAGTTTCACATATTCCATCAGGCCCTGCTGCGGATTCCTGCCAGTAATCAATTCATAGAGCAGCACGGCAAAACTATAAACATCACTTTTCTTCGTAAAAGTTTTTGCAGACATGTATTCAGGATCAAGATAGCCAAAAGTTCCTTTGACATGAGATGAACGATGTTTAATCATCTCTGGTCAAGAAAGCCCAAAGTCAGTTACCTGCTAAGCAAATAATACATGCTGAAGTGTTGTATTAAAAGAAAGGAAGATTTGCAGCATAATGTTCACAGAAACAAGGATCATACCTTGGCTCTCATAAACTGGTCCAGCAGTATGTTGGAAGATTTAATGTCACGGTGAACAACAGGGGGGGAAGCCTTAAATATGGAATTCAATGAATAACAAACCAAAATTAAACCGATTACAAGGCTCTATTTAAAATATTTGTACAAACTCCAACCATAAAGAAATAAGTATATTATGTACCCCATAATGTAGATATTCCAGTCCCCTTGCAACATCTAGTGCTATCTGAAATCTTGCATCCCAGTTTAACAGCTCCTGATTTTCGCCTAAATCTTCAACACATAAAATAGTTATAAAGGCGTCAAATAAATCTTTCATTAAGTCATTGATTCATGAGGAACAAGGAGATATCAAAATATTTTTTTAAGCTCTCAAAGCAAAAATGAATTTCATTTTTCCAAATGGAAAAGATTATATGAATAGGCAATAAATGGTCAAGTGAAGCAGGTAGGTGACTGGATTTCAGGCCAACATATAACCACCCAGTATTTTCCTTTCTTTTTATAACATACAACAATTCAGTCTGATTACGTCTTGTAGTAGTTTTAAATTTATGAGTGACAAACCTATAGAGATTTGAAAAACGGCAAGAGGAAACCACAAGGTCTAACACCAAACCATGCTTCCAGAATGTACAAATATACTTTGGTTAAGGTAGTTTATTTCCAAGAAATATATAATAGAGACCAACCAAAATTTTCTGTTTGTGAGTTTTTTTTGGGGGGGCGGGCGGGCGAGAAAACTAGGGAGATCACTCCATGGCTCCCAACGTCAAACAACGAATCAACAATAAGTGAAAGAAGGGCTGACACACCCAAATTGGAGTTCAAAACAAGAACCATTACAAATTAAAAATATCTGAGGTCGACATAAATGCTAATTGAAGTTGGTTATAACTTTCAAAGTTTAATAGGTCAATCTTTTTTGGGTCTATTTCTTCTATTATTCACCTTTTATGATGAGTTCTAGTCATCTCCGGTTGATTTTTATCTCTTATGTACCAAAGAAATTGCATCTGTTTCCATTTTCGTAGTCTCCAACTCCATTTTCCAAACAAGTTGTCATTTCTTTTTGTCAACTGAAGCTAACTCTGCATTTAAGTTGGCAATTTTATTCCCTTCCTTGTTTTATTACATATCAACCATATTATTATCATATAACCTGTTCAGATTTATTTGCTTCCAACAACCTAAAGTAGTTATATTAAGTATTCGTTGGCAAAAAGTTCTTCCCGCTCATTTGCAGATGCCATGATTTTTACAGTAGAGAGCAGAAAGCAAGAAGGTTTCTGCTAAAGCATTAAACCATTAATATGAGGTTTTTTTCACTTCTTTAACTTATAAAGTCTATGGCAGATGAAGAAATTAACAACGAATGTTAAGCTTAGCATGTCCATTATTTTAAACTTTATGAACAGGAGTGACAGAAAACAAATAACTTCATGCACCTAGTAGAAGAATGCGTACAAATAACATCAAATATGCAGCATTCAAGCAAATAACTACAACAACATACTTGTAAGAATACTTTGGAATTCCGCATGCAGAACTAACATCCTTCCTCTGAAGTCCTTCCAACGAAAGGGGCATATTACCCCAGTCAGATGATACGGATGACTCCAGCCCCACATTTGAGCTTGACAATGATGCACCATAATCAACTACCTTGACGCGAACAGGGATGTTTCCTGATTTCTCAGAGCCATTGGTATAGGAACTAATCTCAAATGTGTTTATTCCAAATCTTGATGCATTACAATGAAACTCTCACACCTATTTATACTAAAATCACAACCTTATAAATTCTTTAAAATAATGCAAAAGTCAGACATGGCAACCATTCACCAACCCCTCTGTTGTCGTTCCCTGTTCACAACGTCGGTGCATACATCACATGCAATATTTTCATGTCAACGTTGGCTGCTCTATTCACATTCTCTCTGTTCTATTTCATTCCCCTGGGGTTGGACAGAACTCGTCCTCGAGTCAAAATCAACATCATCAATATACGGAGTTAGATCCGCAACATTGAAAGTGGCGGAAACACCATAGGCACTAGGCAATTCCACTTTGTAAGCATTATTGTTAATTTTCTGTACTATCTTGAATGGTCCATCGGCTCGCGGAGATAACTTGGCGTTTGGTTGTTTAGGAAAACGTTCCTTTCTCAAATGTATCCAGACCAAATCCCCTATATTAAAGACTTGATGTTTTCGATGCTTGTCCCGTTGTGCCTTGAGTTTCAAATTTTGCTTCTGAATCTTATTACAGACCTGCTCATGTAATTTCTTAATTTCCTTGGCCCGCTGGTCCGCATTGACACTATATTATTGCTTATCAGAAGATGGTGTCAAATCAAGTGGGTTGAGAGGACGGGTGCCATAAAAAACTTCAAATGGACACTTCCCAGTTGCTTGATTGACTGAGTTGTTGTAAGCAAATTCAACTTGAGCAAGAATAAGATCCCACTGCTTCAAGTTCTTTCCAACAAAACTTCGTAAAAGATTTCCAAGAATTCTGTTAACAGCTTCTGTTTCTCCATCAGTTTGTGGATGGCTAGCACTGCTAAACTGAAGTTTTGTTCCCATCTTTTTCCATAAAGTCCTCCAGAAATGGCTTACAAACTTGATGTCTCTATCAGAGGTGATGGTTTTTAGAATTCCATGGAGACGAACAATCTCCTTGAAATACAAATCTGCAACTTGAACCGCATCATTAGTCTTCTGGCAAGGAATGAAGTGAGCCATTTTTGAAAAATGGTCAACAACCACCATTATAGAGTCATTTTGTCTTTGGGTCCGAGGTAACCTGAGGACAAAATCCATACTCACATCCTCCCAAGGTGCTTTGGGTACTGGAAATGGCATGTATAACCCAGTATTTTGGCTTTTGGATTTAGCCAAGTAGCATGTTATACACCTTTGGATATGCTTGTTGATATCCCGTTCAAGTCTTGGCCAATAGAAGTTCTCCTTTACTAAGGCTATAGTTTTATCTCTACCAAAATGACCAGCTAATCCGCCATTGTGTGCTTCCCAAATTATAGCTTCTCGTAGTGAGCAACGAGTGTTAAATATGAATAGTTTTGATGATGTCAAATATAGATGTTAAATATGAGCAAAAAGTTTGTATGATATAATTATCTTCTACATTGACTAACTACTATATTTAATGTTGCATATTTTGTAGATTAGTCATAAACCCGATTGTGGGTTGATGTTATAATGCCTCATATGTGGAGAATGATTATCAAGAAGAAAATCAAGAGACAAGGGATTGAAGAAAGAAGGCATTGCAAGAACTAATAGGAATATCAAGCAAAGATTGAAGATATTCAAGAAGATATCTAGTTGGTTTATGAAGAACGATCATCAATTCAAGAAGATATCTAGTTGGGTTATGAAGAATGATCATCAAGTGGCAAAATAAGAAGAAAGAGATTGAAGAAAGAAGAAGAAAGAGATTAAAGAAAGAAGAACTTGCAAGATCACATGAGAATATCAAGATCCAAGCTATTAGAAGTGATATTGGAGGTTTCTATGGTCAAACAGAAGTTGGAATGGGTCAATACGAAGCTAAAATGATGTATACGGAAGTTATGGTGCCTCCGGGGATGATTACTCGAGTAATCACTCGAGTAATAGGGTATTGCCTCATTTTGGAGGTGATTACTCGAGTAGCTACTCGAGTAATCTGCCGGGTTATTTGATGAATTACTCGAGGTGGCACTTAAAGTAAATGGCACTCTATTTTCGCGCGGCAGAATAGAGGTTCGGTATTTTGATGATATCACTCCAACCACATGTCGGATCGAACTGAAACCTGTGGAATTGGAAACTAGACTTCCAACACGAACGTTTGACACCAAGATCACATTCAAAGGAGGTCAGATAAGAGAGATATAAGCCTCGAAAGTTGACACATGAATCCGCGTCATATTCCAGGACAGCTTCGGTATTTTGGACATAACTCCCAAACTACACATCAGTTTGCAACAAAACTAGTGCCATATCAAAGTAGACTCAAAGATCTTTCCATGGATATATAATTGGACATATTTAAGGTTATATTCTAATAGGTATGCCATCTGGAAGTTGTTGCTCGTGATTTCAAGATTGTCTAAGAACAGTAGATACTCTTTGGATCATAACTTTCTGTACACAACGAGTTTGGAGCTGATTTTTGTTGCGTTGGAATGTAGATAATGTGGGCTTTCCGATGATATATAATTTACTTTGTTTCGAGTCAAAATCAAGAATTCACTTGAAGATACCACTCGAGTAACTAGTTGATAACAAAAGACTTTACTCGAGTAGGTACTCGAGTAATCACATAGAAAAATTCCAGTTGCACTCGGCCTACCAACATTACTCGAGTAGGTACTCGAGTAATCAAATAGAAAACTTCCAGTTGCTCTCGGCCTGCCAACATTACTCGAGTAGGTACTCGAGTAATCAAATAGAAAACTTCCAGTTGCTCTCGGCCTGCCAACTTTATTCGAGTCAGTACTCGAGTCAAGAGACAGAAACTTGAAGAGAACTTCAAGTCGAACTTCAAGTTACTACCCGAACTTCAAGTCGAACTTCAAGTTACTACCCGAACTTCAAGTCAAACTTCAAGTTACTACCCGAATCTCAAGTCGAACTTCAAGTTACTACCCGAGACGCAGAGTTATTTGGAAGAGAACTTCAAGTAACTACCTGAGTAAGCTATGCAAAAAATGGAAGGCCACTCGAGTAACCTGTTAAGAAACTTGATGTTTACTCGAGTAATGCTTCCCAGAAAAACAGAACAACGTCCCGAAGATTCTGGAAATCAATGGAATGATCATATAACTCATTCTTCTTGCTTCTAATCACTCTAATACTTCATCATATTAGTGTTTAATGTATTTCTCCAGGAATACAATGAAGATATGATGTGAAGAGTCAAAAGATGAATTTACGGAATCGGAGCGTCAACGTTCACAACGGCTAGTTTTCAAATTGAAGAAGCCAAACTCCAACGGATATATTGAAATGCTCAAACGGTTATCAACCTTCATCAACTATAAATAGAAGAGCATTCAGAGTTCAGAACACCAACGAAAACACTACAACGAGAAACATGCAAAGATCATGAATCATCTACACCAACCCAACTACTCTCTGTTCTTATCCATTTTCTATATCATGTATATTTGTGAGAGAGAGACTATTTTCATTATGCTTCAGTATTCATCTATTCACTTCTGAGAGAGAAGATTGATTGTAATCTTTCATCATCAAAGTTGTATCCTTACGGGGTGTGTAAGGAGAGTAACTCGGTTGTAACCTTACGGTGTGCAAGGGGGAGTAACTCGGTGAGAGATTTGTAAATGGCTTCGAAAGTGCCTAGCTAAACTTGTGGGATTGTAAAGGCTTTTCTTGTGCCTAGATTAAACAAGAAGATAGTGGATTTGAAAATCTCAGGAGGAGCCTGGGGACTGGACGTAGGCCATCGCAGATTGGACCGAACCAGGATAAATCACAGTTTGCACACTCTCTTCCTTAAACTCTTATATTTCCAGCATATATAAACTGTTGATTTATGATTCATTACTTTCATATTTATTACTTCTTCTAAAATGTAAAAAGATTTTCAAAGTTCTTAAGATTTTTATCTTACACCCAATTCACCCCCCCTCTTGGGTGTCAGCCGGTTCTAATATTTGGTATCAGAGCCGGACTCTTGTTTAAAGGACTTAACCGTCTCAAGAGTTTATAATGGCTGATTTTGGGTGTTATATGCTTTCTGAAAGTTTTGACTATACAATTCCACCTATTTTAAAAGATATTGATTTTTGGTTTTGGAAAGCTAGAATGACATCTTTTATAAAATGCTTTGATTATGATATGTGGGATGTTTTTACAAATGTCTTTGATTTCAAATCGAGAAAGGATTGGACAGAAAGAGAAAAGAAAATGTTTTCGTTGAACATTAGAGCAATGAAAATTTTGTATAGTGCTTTAACTGAAAATGATTTTGAGAAAATTAGATTTTGCTCTACCGCTAGAGATATTTGGGATACTTTTGATTCTATTTATACTTCTAACAATTGTGTTGAAGTTGAAGGCATTGATAGTTCATGTGAAACTATAAGTTACATATCTATGGTGCATGAACATTTGGAAGTTAATGATGAAAAAGGAGAAATCATAGAACACTTCCATGATCCGGTCAACATAGAAGAACAAGAGGAAGATGATTCCCAAGAAGAGCTCATTACGGATGAATTTGATGGATCATCCTCTAGAGCTCAAGATGCACATATGGTAAACAATTCTAATTCTTCTGGAGTTATTTTGAAAACTGATTTTCAAAGTTTGCATAAAATTGTTTCTCAACCAAGTATTGATTATATTCTAAAACGCAAAAATGTTTTTAACCATGCTGGAAAGTTTATTGGAAAGAAAGAATGTTCAAATGAAATTTATTGAGGTTTTTACTCTCTTGACTGACACAATACTTGCATAAAATCTCATAATGCATATCATCATATTATTTGCAATTATTGTGGTAAATCAGGTCATATTTCTCACACATGCTATATTAGAAGAAATTCTAATGTGAGGAATAAATTTTCTTGGATTCCTAAAACGCAAGTGAGTTCAAATGCTAACGTTCAAGGACCCAAAGCAAAGTGGGTACCAAAATGTCCATATGGTGTTTCATGTGTGCAGATTGATCCTAGAAAAATTGGACAAAATGGTACTGAGAAAATGAAGAAGATTCCAAGAGTTCCTAATGCACCTAAATGGAGATTCACATCAATTAGGAGAACTCTCGGATCACGCATTGCTGGAATTGTAAAGTTTAACCACAAAGAAAGGCAATGGAGAAAAGGAGTAAGTTCCACCTCAAGAATGAACTACCATAGAATACCATTCAACTATCTTGAGGAGAACAAGAAAAGGAGGATCCCTCAAGCATCAAATAAAAGGCTCCTGGAGTCTATATATTTTGAGAGAAGGTTATTAGCACCCAAAGCAAGATATTCAAAGTATCAACATCATAGAAAAATGCAGTGGGTAAGCAAAAGCAATCTTCCAAGTATCTAAGGCAAAGGTACACAATGATAAAACCTCCTATGTTATTGTCTGTAATATTTATTGAGGTTTTAGATTTTGGAATCTTAGGAATGAACATTGCAAATGATTTTGAAATTATATTTTCACATCCCTTAAAAAGGCATTTAATAGATTTATTTATAAAGGGATTGTAATGCTCAACAGGTTAATTCTTTATGCATGTATAATGATTTGAAAAGAAAATATTTCTCTTATGCATAAAGACATATTTAATTCATTATGCTCAATTGTATCAAATTAATTATATTCTTAGAACATGTGAATTATGATTCCTATAAGGTAACCATAAGTGGATCCAAGTAAAATTGGATACCAAAGGAAGAAAAAGATCTATAAGGTTTTGTAGGAAGAAGAAAGGAAGAGCTTCATCTCCAGATTATGACTACATAAGATTTCACTCAAATCTTGGTTGGACCTTGAGGCTACATCTTAAATGTGTAAACAAAAGGATGCATTATTTGAGGCAATACTACAAGTGCCTAGCTAGCAATGAAGGAAGAGAAGACGCACAGTGAAGCATCACTCAAATAACCAATCAAGTGATCATCATCACTGCGTAACAACTCAGAGTGAATGTTCAAGTGATAACACCAACTGGAAGATTGGAAGGTAAAAGTCAAGGAATTATGCACAAATAAGCTCCAAAGGATAATTTCTCAAGTAATTACGAGATTACTTGAGCACGGTATTTTCTTCTTTACTCTTACCCGATATTATGGTTATAAAAATTATTTATTTGAGTAATGAATAATTTGCTCGTTATTGCATACCATTAGCAATCAATCATGTATGGGTTTCAAATTGTTTTTAGATTGCTAAATGGACTGAAAGTGAAATTGTGCATAATCTTTCTATTTATTTGAGTTTCAAAATGCACATTTCAAAAATGTACTTAGATTCCAAATTCATCTTGTTTATAAAAATGCATACATATTATTTGAAAATTATTCATAACTTGTTTGCATTTAAATCGGTTTCAAAATTAGAAGTTAATATTTATGTATACTGAAAATCAAAAATGCTTCAAATTCTTCCACCAGAGTATTTCCCCATCATTGACATATTGATCATTGATTTTAAATGTATTATCCAATGCTTGAACTCCTCAACCATTATTTTCTAACAAGTTAGACCTTATGTCTAACAAGTTAACTATCTATATGAGTTTCAAGTGTATTTCCTAGAAAAGAATCTAATATGTGAAAGCTTTATGCCTAATGCATAAATCTTTGGTTGGCCATGTTATTCCAAGCATTATGAATGTTCATTAGTGCATTGAATCTTAATGCATTAACCATTATTGTGGAATAACTTACCAGGATAATATTCTAGAACTCTAGTCATTTGGATCAATGAGTATGTGTTTCATCATCCATAAATTCTTATACTCATCTTGTTGCTCAAATGCATTACCATTTTTCTTCATCCATTCTTCGAGTAACTAGATCCTTCTATTCAAATTCTTGAGTTGAATATCCCTATTCTTCAAGACACATCTCTAAAAGTCAAGTTTATCTCTTGGTCAATAGCAAAGTCATTGTATTTATATACATCCTTGAAATTAAGCCTTTTTGGCTAATTCATTTTCAATATGACTTTTGCTCTTGAGAAAATTCTCAAACATGTTAAACTCCAATGTCTAACATGTTATCTTAGTTGTTCTCTAAAAAGGAAGCTTTCTGGTATATGTATATTTAAACTGTTGACTTTCACCATTTTCAACATAAACATTGATTATAAACATATTTCAAAGATGAGTTTTGCATATATTCAAAATCTCAATTTTACAATGCATTGTTATAATTTGAAATTACATCTGAAATTTGAAACAATGTGCATATCTCATGATCATTCTTGGAAAATTTGATTTCATTCATGATTTATCATTTCATAATAGTTGGTCATTATAAATAGATTTTCAACTCTCTTTGATCTGACTTACATCGATTGCTTGAAAATCTTATCAATGACATATATTATAAAGTGTATTTACAAATTGTCATTGATCTTTGAAAATCATCATTCATGGTATTATTTATTCGTTGCCCTTTATGATTCAATTTCTTGAATTTATTTAATTGGGTAAAATTATATTCAGGTCTTTGTTAATTATTATACTCTTTGCTCAAATATCATATGATTCAGTTGTATAATAGCATAAGAATTATAATATTTGATACTGTATGGACCCAAGAGAAAGTTGGGTACCAAAGAGCATATACTTTTGCAGGAATTAATCAAAATGCTCTACTTTTGGATACAAAGATCAGAGGCTAATAGAGACGGCGTGACTGACAGTGTTGCAATGTGAGCAGAAGCAAAATATGTGGTCTCACTCAAGTGACACCACATCATTAGCAAGTAACTAGCTAGTGATGCAGCCAGAGAAAGAGAAAGAGGAGGAAAATATCTTAGGTGAACCTAGATGAGATTCCTCTCAAAGCAATTCAAGGCCAAGAACAAGTTTAGCCAATATGAATCTTTGTTGCCTAACCACCTTCCTTATTGTTCCAAGGTGATCAGAAGATATTCAGAGGAAGATGCTGAGATACACATAATCATCAAGCTTGGTGAGCCTATGTGGATTCTCAACTACAATCCTAGCTCTATGTTTTCCCAAATTATATGATATATCTATACTAGAGCTTTGGTGAGCAAGGCCAATTCAATCGATTTATGAAAGGATTATCACACAATAGCCTATTTTAGTGGGAAGGAGAAGAATGTCAGAAAGATCATGTCTTTCAAAGAACAAGAAGTATATATATACTTTTACAGGACTTACTCCAAGTAATCTGAAATTACTTCAAGTAATTCGCAATTACTCCAAGTAAGTCTGAATCTCACTCCAAGTTAACACAAGAGGCATAGAGGATGAGAGCTGAGACTTCAAGAATAAATGAGAGACAACACTTTGCTAGAGCTGGTCTCCCTGGTCCTTCATTCTTTGGTCCATCTATCCAAGGCTATCTGAGAAAGGAGCTCAACAATCACACAGAGCTTGCTACAAATAATGTTGAGTTTATCACTTCTGTGAATGGCAAGATTAGAAGACTCTGTGATTTAATCAACCAGGACTTCAAGGCCTTATTCTGAGCTCATCTTGGTATCCTAAAGTGCTTACAGAAGACTTCACTTCAGAATCTCTCAGTACTAATCACATCATCATATAGTGAGTATCCAATGATGCAACAATAGACTTTAGAGGATTATAGCTTGAGTGATTACGAGATTACTCGAGTGAGGTATTGTATTCTTTAATTCAAATTCTTTGAGTTGCTTCACTCAAAGTGAACACTTGAGTAATGACTCAAGTAATACAGGGTTATAGCCTTAAGACCCTGACTAGCATCATCATTTTTCAAAACTTGATTTATCTTTAATCTTCATATTTTCATAATCATTCTCTCTACAAAATTTCCAATGATTTTACTAATCCAAGAGAGTTATTAATTGTATTGCTTACAAAGATTTTCTTTAAGCCATGCATTCATTAAGGGGGAGCTTCACATTCACATGTGTTTTATATCTTAAAAGCTCATCTCATTTATTGAAAGAAAATCCTTTTAACATACTCATCTGAATTCACTATCTTTTAATTAGTTTTGATGATAAGTTACTCTTATATTTTCCTTTCATGATCTTAATTTTTAACATATCATGTAGAAAGGATGACTTTGATTTGTGCAATAAATTTAATACTTGATTGCACCAACCATTCTCCTTGCAAGAATGTTTTTATTTATAACAGGAGAATTTGTTCTATGCAAGATCATTCCTCAGCACACTAAAAGGAGCATATATGATGACATATGCTTTAACAATCAATCAAGGGAGATATATTGGCTGCAATATTCAAAGCAATAAATACATATGCCAATACAAATGAGCATTAAGCATGCTGAACAGAAGCTCAACTCAATTGGAAATCTTGGCAACAACATGAACATACATCAGAGTTGCATAGCAAGACGTGTGGAGAACACAACATCATGAACTAGCATTGCTAAAGAATAAAGCAACGGCCGTCATGGAGCGCTTCATCATTTTCCAAAAACTACATGAGCACTTCTAAACCCTCTCTTTATATTTTGAGCTTACTTTGCCTATCCTTGATTATGAAAGTTTTTCTTGAAAACCTTTCCAAATTGTTTCAAATGTGTTTTCATGAAAACCATTTTTCATTTACATCAAATTATAAATGAAACTACTTTCAAAACGGGGGAGAGAAACTTGTTTTCCTGATGCATTCATTTTGATTAATGGGGAGAATGACATTTCTTATTTGATTTCATATTTACTTCTCTACAAGTCTTTCTTCTTTATACTTCAAACTTTTTGCTGATGTCAAATAGGGGGAGAGAAAGGCAAGAAAAATATATTGTTCTTACTTAGTTTTTATAACTCATACATATTTTTCTTGAAGGATTTATCATCATCAAAAAGGGGGAGAATGTTAGATATGAATAGTTTTGATGATGTCAAATATAGATGTTAAATATGAGCAAAAAGTTTGTATGATATAATTATCTTCTACATTGACTAACTACTATATTTAATGTTGCATATTTTGTAGATTAGTCATAAACCCGATTGTGGGTTGATGTTATAATGCCTCATATGTGGAGAATGATTATCAAGAAGAAAATCAAGAGACAAGGGATTGAAGAAAGAAGGCATTGCAAGAACTAATAGGAATATCAAGCAAAGATTGAAGATATTCAAGAAGATATCTAGTTGGTTTATGAAGAACGATCATCAATTCAAGAAGATATCTAGTTGGGTTATGAAGAATGATCATCAAGTGGCAAAATAAGAAGAAAGAGATTGAAGAAAGAAGAAGAAAGAGATTAAAGAAAGAAGAACTTGCAAGATCACATGAGAATATCAAGATCCAAGCTATTAGAAGTGATATCGGAGGTTTCTAAAGTCAAACGGAAGTTGGAATGGGTCAATACGAAGCTAAAATGATGTATACGGAAGTTATGGTGCCTCCGGGGATGATTACTCGAGTAATCACTCGAGTAATAGGGTACTGCCTCATTTTGGAGGTGATTACTCGAGTAATCTGCCGGGTTATTTGATGAATTACTCGAGGCGGCACTTGAAGTAAATGGCACTCTTTTTTCGTGTGGCAGAACATAGGTTCGGTATTTTGATGATATCTCTCCAACCACATGTCGGATCGAATTGAAACCGGTGGCATTAGAAACTAGACTTCCAACACGAACGTTTGACACCAAGATCACATTCAAAGGAGGTCAGATGATAGAGATATAAGCCTCGAAAGTTGACACATGAATCCGCGTCATATTCCAGGACAGCTTCGGTATTTTGGACATAACTCCCAAACTACACATCGGATTGCAACGAAACTGGTGCCATATCAAAGTAGACTCAAAGAGATTAACATGAATATATAATTTGACATATTTAAGGTTATATTCTAATAGGTATGCCATCTGGAAGTTGTTGCTTGTGATTTCAAGATTGTCTAAGAACAGTAGATACTCTTTGGATCATAAATTTCTGTACACAACGAGTTTGGAGCTGATTTTTGTTGCATTGGAATGTAGATAATGGGGGCTTTCCGATGATATATAATTTGCCATGTTTCGAGTCAAAATCAAGATTTCACTTGAAGGCACCACTCGAGTAACTAGTTGATAACAAAAGACTTTACTCGAGTAGGTACTCGAGTAATCACATAGAAAAATTCCAGTTGCTCTCGGCCTGCCAACATTACTTGAGTAGGTACTCGAGTAATCAAATAGAAAACTTCCAGTTGCTCTCGGCCTGCCAACTTTACTCTAGTCAGTACTCGAGTAAAGAGACAGAAACTTGAAGAGAACTTCAAGTCTAACTTCAAGTTACTACCCGAACTTCAAGTTGAGCTTCAAGTTTCTACCCGAACTTCACGTCGAACTTCAAGTTACTACCCGAATCTCAAGTCGAACTTCAAGTTACTACCCGAGTACGCAGAGTTATTTGGAAGAAAACTTCAAGTTACTACCTGAGTAAGCTATGCAGAAAATGGAAGGCCACTCAAGTAACCTGTGAAGAAACTTGATGTTTACTCGAGTAAGCACTCGAGTAATTGTAATACCCCGAATTTTGATACTTGAGGCTAGAGAATAAGCCTGAGATTAGTGGATTGCTAAGCCCTGGTTTAGCAAGATCCCAAATTGTGATTAGGGGTTAATGACTACAAAAGTGGACGTGGTTAGTGATTAATGAACCGTTTTAGAGAATATAAAGTGGATTGTAGTCGCTTGTGTTATGAGCAACGCCAAAACCCTGTATTTGAGTTCAATTGTGGATTAACATCCAAATTAACTTAGAATAGAGGGAATAATTGAATGGGGTATTGTGATGGAAATGGTGTCATGTTGTGGTATTTAATCATTGGAATTGATTTAAATTGGATTGGACACATTGGTTGCAAAACTAGAAATGTTGTCCAGTGTGAATTCTGTCTAGGCAGTCTTCTCGTGTGGACGTTTTTAATAGGCAAATGATGTGAGAAAATTTTGAAACTTTCCAGTATTAAAGTTCACATCCAAAGCTTCAAAATGGACATATAATTTGTGCCATTTCATGTTGGGAACTAGGAGATATGACTGTCCAAAGTTTGAGGTCGAAAATGGACTCTGTTTTGGGGCAGTGATGAAATTTGTGTAATTCTGGAATTGTGTGGTGATTTCTAGTAGTGGATCATATTTTTCCAATGAAGATGACTTAAATACCTTTCATTTTGCTTTGGGATCACCTCATTTCGATTTTTCTAGAATTAGTTATGAGTTTTCAAAGTTTGGACAGAAAATCTGCCAGAAAATCCGAAAATGGGAATTATGACATCATCTCAATAAAAGATGACATCATCATGGAATTAAATATCTTCTCATCTTCTTCAGCTCCCATTTTCTGTCGTGAGTTTCAGCTGAAATAGAGAGAGAGCATATGGGATCTTTAGAGAGAGAAAAGGAGAAGAGAACTCGCAAGGTAAGCCGATTTCTCCGACGATCTAGCTCCTAATGTGTATAATCCTCCTCCTAAGCTATTCCTCTATGTGAATTAAGGTTTTGAAGCAAGGAATTTGGTGTTCAAGGGGCTAGGGTTTTCAGCCACTCTTGAGAAAAGCTAGAAGGAGCTTGAGGTAACTTCCAAACTCTTGCATATTGACTATTCTGGCTGTTATAGACAATTTAATCGGTGAAATTTCGCCGGATTGTCTTTGGTTCTAAAAATGGAAAATGGGTTTGTGGGGCTGTTATGCTGCCCAAATTGACACTAAATGGTAGTTCTAACCTAATGGAATAGTCAATAAAGTGGTTAGGAGTAGAAAGGAACGCGTTTACGCAGCCGAAACCGAAAAACCTCGTTTTTCCCTGGAAAACCCATATATTTCGGTCTGGGCTATAAATGGGTCTTAGAGTTAGATTTTCAATGATTTGATGATTCCATTGAGTTCAGGAGCGAAAATTAGGTGGGGTTACAGTTGGGCGCTTTTTCAGAAAAGGCCGAAAAAGCATAATTACGAAAATGCCCCTGAAACCCTAAAAGTGGGGCTGTCAAGGGTAATTTTGTAATTGACATTGAATTTGATAATTCCGAGTTCGGAAATGGATTCTTTGGGAGAAAATATGTCAGAATAGCCCATGTCAAAATTTCAAGAAAAGTACAGTCGGACCGGGTACGGCGGGGCCGGGCTGGGTCCCCGGGGGCATTTTAGTAAATTTTCAATATAGCCTCATATAACCCCCAGAAACACTATGGAAGTGTCTAAATAGTACATTTGACATTGTAGGACCGAATGTGAAGCCCTGAGTTGCTGGCACGCAAATCGAGGAGAAAAGACTGGAGGTAGGGGACTTGCCTTACTTGCATGTATTTGATATCTTTGCTTGTGTAGTGATGTATGTGATTGCTTTACTTGATTGTGTAGAGCATATTTGAATAAATGAAGCTCTGTTTCTGTTTTACTGTGGCCATAGTTTTGTTACATGAAATATTGAGCATGCAGAAATGTCATTGTGGGGCATGCATCTAGATAAAGCTAACATGTCATACACATAGCATCTATCATGCATGCATTATGGTATCTGTTTCCTACTGAGATTCTCTCGAATCTCACTCTCCCCTACCAACAATTTAGACAGGGCAAGTGGCTTGTGGAGGGAGCGGCTAGGACTCCTCCGAGATGAGATTGTGTAATCCCCATTTGAAGAATTGTTATGGGCAATTGTACCCTATGTATCTTTAGTGAAGGTATGTACCAGAGATTGTCGGGATGATTAAGTTGTGCACTCTGATATTTATATGAATGTGATTTATCTTCGCGTAGTAATTGTATTCGAAATGCGAATATGAGACCAAGTTTATAAATGATTTCAAAAAGTATTCGTGAAAACCCCGTCATGTGATGGGTTAGTAAATGTTATTTGATTATTATTGGTCTCTATTTCATTTAATCGCGTATTTCGGATATAATTACGGAGGGGGTTACATTTTGGTATCAGAGCTGCCGTTCCTGGCAAGTAAAGGATTTGCTAGGATAATGGTAGTAGTTGCTGACTTAAGTCATAGAGAATGGCTTTGTTTGTTGTGGTATACATATTATGGTCCCTGCTGGTTGTGGATATATGTGATTTGTGGACTGTGTATACATTATTTGATTATCGGGGAGTGGTGAATCATTGTGGAATCGAAAGATATAATGGTTTGCCTGAGAAATAGATGTGTAGATTCAGAGGTGGAGGTAATCAGACCCATAATCTGATTAGAGAACTAAGGAAAATGATTTCCTAGATGTGTGATATTGAGGTTCTAGGTTGATCATGGCTCCAACCTAGATGTTGTGTAGGTAACCCAAGGTGGTATGATGTTACATGTAGTGATATCATGTTGAGCTTGTGTGTATAAAGGCCTTAAGACCTAGGGGGCTGAGGTGCCTTAGGCTGGCAGAGATATTTGAATTTGAGTTTGAGTTGATGATGCTCCGTGAAACGAGGGAAGTGGTTTCCCGATTCAATTGAGGTTAAGACTTTGAGAACTAAATTGAATTGTGATCCAAGGATCAGAATCAATAGCTGGGCTAATTCTTAGAAGTTTGACTTAACCTGGATGGTCCGTGGTACCAGGATGTGGTACTATATTGGCATTGAAATGTGTATCAGGTATCCTGAGGTTGCTAGTATTAATCTGGCACAGGGAAAAGTGATTCTGTGGAGAATTTGAATTTGAAAGAGTTATCTACGAGGATTCGAAGTGGAGAAGGCAACCTACGGGGAGTTCTGATCGGAGAGGGCTACCTACGGCGACGTCTAATCGGAGCGGCTATTTGTATTTTTATTACCTGCGGCCCACTCGGGGTGTGTATGGCACACAGTGGGAGGACCGTGCCTTCGGGGCGGTGGTGATATGGGGAATATGTGAGTCCTGGGTGAAATGTGAGTAACCCAGCTGCCTGCCAGGCTCAGTGTAAGGGCCGGTCAGTGGAGCCCTGGTACGTAGTTGACCAGGGGGTGGGCACTCTGAAGGGGTGTGACAATATAAAAAAAAATTGTGATAGCCGCCGTGACGACAAACCCTAGTGTGCAGCTGCCGTGACGACGAACCTTAGTGTGCACTCGCCATGACGTTGAATCGTAGAATAGAGCTCTGGGAACGTTGGGAGTATGGGATCTCAACGAAGTGCTGGTTGTGGCTTTGAATGATTCAAGTTGAATTAGGCCAAGGTCTGACGCAGATGAATATATGTTGTGAATGTTATCAGTTCTGGTGGGAGATTCCTCTGGGACTTCTGTTAAATCAGCTTGACATTGTTAAAGCACAGATAAGGAGATTGACCTCAGAGTGTACAGCGGAAGCGTGAGAATGAGATATGTTTGAGAATTGTGTTGAGCAGAAGCTCGAGGTTACCATGAGAATGATGTGTTAATCATGGCTTCGGGAGGTAAAACATCGAAGTCCAGATTATTTTGTGAGAAGGGGTCTTGAAGGATCCCAGTACGAAAGAGTTTGCTGTGAGAAAGGCATTTGTAGATGAATACCCGGTTCCAGCTTGTCGTGATTGTGTATTGTGAGTCTCTCACCTGCAGCCACATGGGGTGATTCCTATGGCGGAGGACCGTTCCACTGGAGCGGTAGTTACGGGGGATTGACTAATTGTGAGCCGCGAGGCTATGTATATGCACTGCCACGCCAATAGTCCCTGAGTCGCTAGCAACGGTTCGGGTAAAGACTGTGTGTCTTCCCGGCGGTAAAAGGGGATGAGGGTGGAGTGTGATTGTGAATCTGTGATAGTTGTGAATAAGCTGGGATTGAGGTATGTCGTAGAAGAGCAGAGCTAGTTTAGCTAATGGCGAATTCGACTACATGATCGGGGATTCTTGTTTGTGAGGGCAATCACCCCGGCATGGCCAGCCTGGCTAGCCACCACGTTGGTTGCACTGGTGTTGACCTGAGGCCAAAAGGCGGTGTGTAAAATTAGAGTCTGCAATGTACGTTTGATAAGGAAGTGGATTTTCTTGTGAGTCCTGGGTGAAAGTGTTAGATCTCATGTTTTGATGATAACAAAAGAATGGTTTGAAAAGGAAATGTTTAATAATCAAGCTTGAACTAAGTAATGACAGGAATAAGCTTTACTTGAAGTAAGCATGGAAGTATTGAAGGTTAGCCAAGAGAAAATGCTGAGGAACTTGATCAGAAGTGCAGTTTCTAAGACATTACTCGAGGCGCTACTCGAGTAAGGAGCCAAAACTTGAAGTAACCAAGAAAACTTCCAGTAACCTGCCACCATTACTCGAGGAGCAACTCGAGTAACCAGGTAAAATTTGGAGGTTGCTCTCGGCCTGCTAATGTTACTCGAGGAGCTACTCGAGTAACGATGTGAAAACTTCCAGTTGCCATCAAGTTTTCCTAATGATACTCGAGGAGCTACTCGAGTACCTTTTGTTTCAGAAAATATGGACCTCTCGGCATTTTGTACCACTGCTAATGTTACTCGAGGAGCCACTCGAGTAACCAGGTCAGAAACTTCCAGTTTGCCTTCAAGTTTTCCATGATACTCGAGGAGCTACTCGAGTAACCATGTATTTGAAAATGTGTAACTCTCGGCACTTTGTACCACTGCCAATGTTACTCGAGGAGCTACTCGAGTAACAGCCTGAGGTAAGCTAAAACTTGAGGTTGGTATCCGATTAACTTGATTTCTTCTTATTTCATCATCCTCGAGTCCTTA
The DNA here is from genome assembly GCA_963210345.1 of Inga oerstediana. Classification (NCBI taxonomy): domain Eukaryota; kingdom Viridiplantae; phylum Streptophyta; class Magnoliopsida; order Fabales; family Fabaceae; genus Inga; species Inga oerstediana. The sequence goes on along the minus strand of OY723400.1, from coordinate 61,301,936 downwards.
CTCGAGTATCTAAGTTTCTAATGTTTTATCTTAAGTGGATTCCTCGAGTATGTATCCCAGTATGCTCAAATATTTTCAAAGGAAAGTTCAAGTCATTACCCGGGTAAGTTATGTTCAAATGTCTCAGTTACTCGAGGTGCTACCCGAGTAACCTATGCAAAAATGTGTGTATTACTCGAGGAGCTACTCGAGTAATGAGGTAAGTGCTCTCGGCATTTTAATCCTGCCAACATTATTAGAGTAGAGCATCGAGTAATCAAAAGTTTTTCAAAGGATTACTCGAGGTGTTACCCGAGTAACTCATAAAGTTGTGAGTGCATTACTCGAGTAGCTACCCGAGTAAATAACTATTCCAAAGGTTTGAAATTTAGTTTACTCCATGCACTACCCGAGTAATCTTGTTTCTCTTCATTGACTTTCAAATACATAATGATTTCACGATGTTACTCGAGGAGCTACTCGAGTAAAATTCAAGGGTTACTCGAGGAGCTACTCGAGTAAGCATACCCAGAAATTTAGAAATCGTTCAAACATTCATTGATTTGTTTCCTATATGATTAACCTTTCATTGTATTAGTATTCTTAGTCTATTTACAGATAAACAATGAAGGAATCACTTCAAGAGATGAAAGTCAAATCAAACGTTCAAATGCCAACCACCGCCAACGGATATTTTTCAAAAACTTGAAAAGTCAACAGTGGCTGCGCACTCACCAACGGACGAAAGGAAAACGTTCCAACGGTCATCCCCATCATATCTATATATATGGGAACCTTCAAACAGAGAAAAACAACTAAGCATCCATACGAACGAATCATTAAGTTCATTGCTCTGTTTTCACGTTGAAATTGTATTCATATGCTTCAGTGATTATCACTTACTCTTTGAGAGAGATATTTCATTCAAACTCAATATTTGTTATTGAGATAACTTGAGGTTGTGGAACCTTGAGTTGGGATTGGATTACAACCTGTAAGGGGGAGCGAGTGTCCAGGTGTAAGGAACTTGCTTGTACTGTGGTGCCAAGAACCCACTGAATCTTGGAAGTTATAGTGAAACTCTCAGAGAAGCTCTGAGGACTGGACGTAGGTCAAAGTGGTTGTGACCGAACCAGTATAACTCCCGGTGTACACTTCGGTGATATTTCTCCTTACTCATTACTGTTTTAATTCTTTTGTCAAAGTTTTATATTTTCGAAAGAAATTTCAGTATCACCCAATTCACCCCCCCCTCTTGGGTGAAACCCTTGATCTTACATTTGGTATCAGAGCGTAGGTCTTCTTGTTAAGGTATAACAACCTAAGAAGGATCCAATGGCAAGCATGGGTGAAGGAATTCTTCCCGACGGAGCATCCATCACTAGACCTCCCGGTTTCAATGGAGAACACTTTTCTTTCTGGAAAGCAAAATTCAGAGTGTTCGTGATGGCTACTGAATATGGGCTATGGGATGTAATCGAGAGTGGAAATTATCAACCTACAAAGACTGTAGATTCTCAGAAAATTCCAAAGACGCCAGCGGAATATGATGAGAATGACAAGAAACTTATCACTCTAAATAGCAAGGCAATTCTGATGTTACAAAGCTCCTTGAGTCAAAATGAATACTTCAGAATCTGCACACTCCCAACAGCAAAGGAAATGTGGGAAGCTTTGGAAATAGCTCATGAAGGAACTTCGGGAATAAAGGAGAATCGAATCAACACCTTGATCACAGAATTCGATCTACTTCGAATGAAATCAGGTGAGTCAATTTCTGAATTCGAACTTAGATATACTCATCTTGTTAATCAACTTGCAGCACTTGGAAAAGTATATGATCAAAATATCCAAGTACGAAAGATTTTGAATATTCTTTCTAAAGAGTGGGAGGCCAAAGTCACTGCGATAGAAGAGGCAAAAGGAGAATCAATGAGATCAGTTGCTTCTCTATTTGGAAGTCTTTCTGAATATGAAAGCAAGTTAAAGTTCAAACGGGAACTAGACGACATCAGTGACAAAAGAAAGAAAGGTCTAGCTCTAAAAGCAAAAGAAGAAAATCAAGATGAAGTTGAGGAGTTTGATGATGATGAAATGGGCTTAATCATAAAACGATTCAGAAAGTTCTACAAGAAAGGTCAAGGCTACAAACACTTTCAAAAAGGAGGAACTAGCAACAAAGACCATATCATTTGCTATGAATGTGGTAAACCAGGACATATCAAATCAGAATGTCCAGAGCTCAATCAAAAGAGCAAAGAAAAGAGAAAAGGCAAATTCTTTAACAAAAAGAAGGCCTTTGTATCTGCTATATGGGGAGATATTTCATCAGACGAAGAAAGTGATGAGGAAGAAGTAGCCAACATATGTCTTGTTGCTCAAGAAGAGACAGAAGAAGAGGTAAATGATTCTGACCCTACCTATGATGAATTATTATCTGAATATAATGCTTTACATTCTGAATTCATCAAAGTAGTTAAAGAACTAATTGTTTTCAAAAAGAAAAACAAAGCTCTTGAAATTGAGCTTAAAGAAAGTTCAGAAAAGAATTGTGAAAATTGTTCTTCTTTGAAAAAGAAAAACATTGATCTCACAAAAACTCTTGAAAAGTTTACCAAAGGAAGTGAGATGCTAAGTGTGATTTTAAAAGAACAACGATTTGTAAATGACCGATCTGGTATTGGATATGATCCAAAATCAGATAAAAGGAAAGGTAGAAAGAAAGCAGGAGGTAAGTCATATTTGAATTATTTCCAGCATTCTGTGCATATATCAAATCCTTTCGCATTTTGTAATTACTGTAATAGAAAAGGTCATTATACCTCCTCATGCATTCATAAGAAGAAAGGAAACATAGGAACCTACAAATGGGTACCTAAAGGCACATATGTTCAGAAAATCATTTATACTAACCCAAAAGGACCCAAAAAGAAGTGGGTACCTAAAACTTAGTCATTTGATTGCAGGTATGTCTTAAAGCATCCAAAAATAACAAATGGTTCATAGACAGTGGATGCTCTAGACATATGACCGGAGATTTCGAAAGTTTTACCACATTACAACCTAAGGAAGGTGGAAAGGTAAAATTTGGAGGAAATCAATCCGGAAAAATAGCAGGAATTGGTGAAATCAAAAATGACAAAGGCATACAAATCAAAGATGTATATTACGTTGAAGGCCTGTGTCATAATTTGCTGAGCGTAAGTCAAAGTGCAGATAAAGACAACTGGATAATATTTGATTCAGAGGAATGTCTAATTATCAACAAGAATGACTTACAGCTTGATAAGAAAAATATCAAGGCTAAGCTCAGAGCAAAAAGGGAAGGTAACTGCTATACTCTAGATATTAGTAGAAATGAATCTGAAAATTGTTTTCTGAGTAATACCGATGAAAGTTGGCTATGGCATAAGAGATTGGCTCATGTCAATATGCATCAACTAGGTAAACTACTCAAAAAGGATTTAGTTCTTGGATTACCCAAAGTAAATTTCAAAAACGATTTGATTTGTGACGCATGTCAAAAGGGTAAACAAACTAAATCATCTTTCAAATTGAAAAATGAGATCTCAACAAATAGACCATTACAATTATTGCATATGGATTTAGTTGGTCCAGCAAGAGTAAAGAGTCTTGGTGGCAACTTGTATTCATTGGTCATTGTTGATGATTTTTCTAGATTTACATGGGTTATTTTTCTATCATCAAAAGATGAAACCTTTGAAGAATTTATTGTTTTTGCCAAGAAAGTGCAAAATGAGAAAGGTATGTCTATTGCAGGTATTAGGACTGATCATGGTGGAGAATTTGAGAATCAAGCCTTTGAAGAATATTGTGATACTAATGGCATTGATCACAATTTCTCTGCTCCAAGGACACCTCAACAAAATGGAGTTGTGGAACGCAAGAATAGAGTGCTCACCGAAATGGCTAGAGCAATGTTGAATGAAAAGAACGTGTCTCAAGTATTTTGGGCTGATGCTATGAGTACAGCATGTTATATCTCAAATAGAGCTTATGTTAGAACAAAGCTTGGAAAGACACCATACGAGCTATACAAAGGAAGGAAGCCAAATATTGCTCATCTACACATCTTCGGGTGTAAGTGCTTCATTCATAATAATGGTAAAGATAACTTAGGAAAATTTGATTCTAAAACTGATGAAGGAATTTTCTTAGGATACTCTAATCGAAGTAAAGCATATAGAATTTTCAATAAAAGAACTTGTGTTGTTGAAGAATCAATTCATGTTGTATTTGATGAATTTGAATCCTCTGATAAAACCATTGATGAAGAACAGGAAGTTGTTTTAAATCAAGAAAATGGTCAATCTATCTCTAAGTCTCTTATTCCAGAGGTTGATGAAACTAAGGATGAAGAACAATCCCTAGGTCAACCTAGAGCTTGGAAATACAACAAAAGTCATCCCTTAGATCAAGTCATAGGAGATGTAAATGAAGGGATCAAGACTAGAAATAGAATTTTCAATGAAGTAAGTTTTTCTGCATTCATTTCTGAGATTGAACCTTCTAACATTGATGAAGCCCTATCAGACAATGATTGGGTCATAGCAATGCAAGAAGAATTAAATCAATTTGAAAGGAATCAAGTCTGGGATTTGGTGCCCCGACCCAAAGATCATACGATCATTGGTACTAAATGGGTATTCAAAAACAAACTTGATGAATCTACAATTATTGTCAAAAACAAGGCAAGATTGGTGGCCAAAGGCTATAATCAGGAAGAAGGAATTGATTATGAGGAAACGTATGCTCCAGTGGCTAGATTGGAAGCTATACGTGTACTCTTAGCCTTTGCTTGCATCAAAGGATTCAAACTCTATCAAATGGATGTTAAGAGTGCCTTTCTAAATGGTTACATCATGGAAGAAGTGTATGTAGAACAACCTCTAGGTTTTGAAGATGTAACTAAACCGGACCATGTCTTCAAACTTAAAAAGGCTTTATATGGTTTAAAACAAGCTCCTAGAGCCTGGTATGAAAGGCTTAGTAAGTTTCTCATCGATCAAGGTTTTGTACTGGGAAAAGTTGATACAACATTATTTATAAATCGAAAACATGATGATATTTTAATTGTTCAAATATATTTGATGATATTGTTTTCGGTGCTACTAATGAATCTCTGTGTAAGGAATTTTCTGAGATAATGCAGGGTGAGTTTGATATGTCAATGATGGGAGAATTGAATTGAATTTCTTTCTTGGTTTGCAAATCAAACAAAGAAAGAATGGAATCTTCATATCTCAAACAAAGTATTTAAAAGAGCTATTGAAGAAGTATGGAATGGATGAAGCAAATGGCTCAGACACACCTATGAGCTCAACAACGTTACTTGATGCTGATGTCAAAGGGAAAGACTACAATATCACAAAATATAGAGGAATGATTGGATCATTACTCTACCTCACGGCAAGCAGACCAGACATCCAATTTAGTGTCGGCATATGTGCAAGATATCAATCGGCACCAAAGGAATCACATGCTGAAACGGTTAAACGAATCTTTAGATACCTTGCTGACACACCAGAATTGGGTCTGTGGTATCCTAAAGGAAGAAGTGAGTATCTAGTTGCATATTCGGACTCTGATCATGGAGGATATAAGACAGACAGAAAGAGCACCAGTGGACAAGGACAATTCCTTGGAGGATCTCTTGTCTCGTGGTTCAGCAAGAAACAAAATACAGTGTCTCTTTCGTCAACGGAAGCCGAATATGTTGCAGTCTCAAGTTGTTGTGCACAAGTGATATGGCTAAAACAACAACTACAAGACCTTGGTATTTATCTCAAAGAAATACCAATCTACTGTGACAACACTAGTACGATAAGCTTGGCAAAGAATCCAGTTCAACACTCTAGAACCAAGCATATCGATGTCAGACATCACTTCATCAGAGATCATGTTCAAAAGAAGGATGTGAAAGTGATATTCATTCCTACACATCTTCAACTAGCTGATATCTTCACAAAACCCCTTACAAAAGATCAATTTTTATTCATTAGAAGAGAATTGGGAATGGTAAATCCCAATGAGTTATAAGTATTTTCAGCATTTCATAATGTTAGATGAAGTCATTTGATAATGTTTTGATGATCACTAACTTAAGCTTTGGAGTATATAGAAACATATTTTGCAGGAAGAAAGAAACTCTGTTTTGGGAAACAAAAACAGAGGTGATCAGAGGACACATTTACTGGAGTACCAACTTGAAGTTATGGGTAAGACAGAAGCAATACCCGAGGAGCAACTTAAGGTAAAGAAGCATGTTACTCGAGTATGTACTCGAGTAATGGCCCCCAAAACTGGAAGTAACGGATCAAGTTACTTAACTTTCAAACATAACGGTCCAGCTGTCAAGAAAATGAAGAGTCAGAATTTGAGAAGCTATTTACTCGAGGCAGGCCTCGAGTAAACTTGAAGATTACTCGAGGACGGCCTCGAGTAATGACGGAGCTCAGATTCTCAAAAGGTTAAATAATGACTCAAATCTGAATCAAATGGACTATGAATGATCGAGGGAATATCCATGGATGATTACTATATTATTCATGCCAGGTACGCAATTTAAATGAATTATTTTTGAATTTTTTCTGTATGAACACCCGAGGAAGGCCTCGAGTAACATTGAATGTTACTCGAGTAAGGCCTCGAGTAAAGTTGGGATTTAGGTCTTTATCTTGTGCAAACTTAGTCATTTCCACAAAATCTCCTCGAGTAAATCACTATACACCCTTTCAAAAACTTTTCCCAATCGATTCCTAGTCCCATTTCCGTCAAAACCCAACTGATTTCAAGTCCAAAAACTTCCTATTTTGTTCTAAATCCCTCTGACCTAAACTCGCGACAGTAACCCCTTTTCTCTATGATTTTTGATTCTCTGTGTTTCAAGATGGTTAGAACCAAGAATCTCAACTTCACTGATTCCTCTGATTCTCAGCAAAAACCTAATCTTCTTTCTCCTCCTCCAACAAAGAGAAGAAAGTTGATTCCTAGATCAAAAGCCAAAATTCCTCTTCAACCTAAATCTCCACCTAAAGCCAAAGGTGTGGTAATCAAAGAGCCTATTGTGACTAGGGCTCAATCTAAAAAGAGCACATCTACAGGAAGGAGTAAAGATGTCAAAATTCCCTCACCCTCTCACTCAGACTCATCCACACCCTCTTTTACTCCAAAACCTCCCAAGAAGCCAAAATATGACAAAAATGTGGCTAAGGCAATGGCTGGGATCATTGACCAATTGGATAAGGGTCAATCATCCAAGAAATCCAAGATTCCAGAGGCAGAGATCACTACCCCTCCAAAGGGATTCAATGTGGGGAAACTGGTGGAGTCTCTCAAGTACCAGACACAGTTCTCCAGAAGGAAAGTGTGTAAAACACACTACGTTGATCTGAAGCTACTTCAAGAGGTAGTGAAGTATGACCTTAGCTCTTATCTTGATCCTTTTATGCCTTGGTTATCTGTTCGATTGCCTTTTTGCACAAAGGTGATCACCCATTTTTACTGTAACCTAGAAATCACTGATGAGCCTAACCGAACCTCAGTTGAGGAAGAGATGACCACCTCAGTGAGAGGTCAAAAAATTCTTATATCTCCCTCTAGGATAAATCTATGGTTAGGAATTGAGAATCCCCCGGATGATATCTATTCAGAGCTTGAGCCAAACCAAATTTTCACTATCCTTAAGCCCGGTGAGTTAGTTGGCCCTCTCAATTTTAAACCGAGTGATATGTGTGATCATCACAGGGTCCTATGGTACATCTACTCTAGGTCCCTTGTGAACAAAGCCAACAACTATACCCACTTCTCGGATAGGGACTATAGATGGTTTGCTTCACTCCTCTTGAAAGAAGAAAAGGATCTGGGAGAGTATATATTCTCAGAGATGAAGAGGTATAAGGTGGATGGGAAAGGGACTACTCCAATGCCATATCCCCAAATTGTGTCTCTTATCCTGAAAGAGAACAAAATATGGTACTTGGATAGTAAGGAGCCAGTTGAGAGGATGACCCCAGTGGGGAGGAACCAGATTGGTAAATTGAACATCGACTTCCCTCTTAAAGGCCCGATGGAGTCTGGGTCCAAGAAGAAGAGAAAGGCTACTGAGGCAGAAACCAGTAGAATGGATGACACTCAGTCATCGGCTCCAGCCGCTACTACATCCTCACCATCTTTCCTGAATGCCACTCTTCAGCACTTTATGGAGAATATGCTCAGAGGCTTTCATGTGGATATAGCCAACACCAATGCTGAACTCATAACCCACATGAACACCAAAATGGGAGAGTTGGTTGAAAGAATGGATCGAAGGCACGAGGAGCTACTAACAGAGCAACGTGCCCAGGGAGAGACTCTGAGACTGATACTGGCACGGTTGGATTCTCTGGGTCCTGGACCTTCTGCCGGTCCCTCATCATCTGCACCACCACCTCCAGAAGAACCTCCTTCAGACATTCCTATTCCTGAGGCTGAACCTTCTACCCCGCTGGTTTCTGATCCACTTGAGCCCCAAGAGAAAGATGCTTTATTCACAGTGGATGATCCTGATACCCACGAAACCACTCACATTATCCTTGATGATTCACCTCAAAAGCCACAGCCTGAGACCACTCCTAAACCTATTCCCTCTCCTACCCAAACAGAGGTAGTATCATCTTCTTCTTCTGAGCATCTCACTCCAACTTTTGACACAACTCCAGAAGCTGAGACTCAGATCACCCCAGAAGGAGAAACCTCAACTATAGTTGTCTTCCAACCTTCTCTTCCCGGCGAAGATATCCATATCCCTCCACTTCATCTGCCTGATCCTGTACCATCTAGTTCATTTGATTCTCTAGAATCAAATGATTCCTTGGTCCTTCCAGCAACACCAATCTCCATGGCCAAGCCTCCTAGCCCTCCACTTGATTGATGAAGCCAAAAAGGGGGAGAAGAGCTTGAGAGTGATTTTATGGATTTGTCCTTGCCTTTCATGGGGATTTGGTTGTATATGGGCTTTAGGGTGCATTTTGTTATTAATCCTTCTTGAACTTAACTTGTAATTTGAATTTCTTAAATTTCAATACAAGTATGTTTTTAATTATGACTTCATTTGATTTCATTTTGAGATTTGTGATACTTGTTTGGACTAATGAAGTTGTTATGTATGCAAGGTTTAATCAACTTATTAAGAATCCAATTTGAAAAACCATGTTCAAAATCACCAAGTTTTGTCATTATCAAAAAGGGGGAGAATGTTAGATCTCATGTTTTGATGATAACAAAAGAATGGTTTGAAAAGGAAATGTTTAATAATCAAGCTTGAACTAAGTAATGATAGGAATAAGCTTTACTTGAAGTAAGCATGGAAGTATTGAAGGTTAGCCAAGAGAAAATGCTGAGGAACTTGATCAGAAGTGCAGTTTCTAAGACATTACTCGAGGCGCTACTCGAGTAAGAAGCCAAAACTTGAAGTAACCAAGAAAACTTCCAGTAACCTGCCACCATTACTCGAGGAGCAACTCGAGTAACCAGGTAAAATTTGGAGGTTGCTCTCGGCCTGCTAATGTTACTCGAGGAGCTACTCGAGTAACGATGTGAAAACTTCCAGTTGCCATCAAGTTTTCCTAATGATACTCGAGGAGCTACTCGAGTACCTTTTGTTTCAGAAAATATGGACCTCTCGGCATTTTGTACCACTGCTAATGTTACTCGAGGAGCCACTCGAGTAACCAGGTCAGAAACTTCCAGTTTGCCTTCAAGTTTTCCATGATACTCGAGGAGCTACTCGAGTAACCATGTATTTGAAAATGTGTAACTCTCGGCACTTTGTACCACTGCCAATGTTACTCGAGGAGCTACTCGAGTAACAGCCTGAGGTAAGCTAAAACTTGAGGTTGGTATCCGATTAACTTGATGTCTTCTTATTTCATCATCCTCGAGTCCTTACTCGAGTATCTAAGTTTCTAATGTTTTATCTTAAGTGGATTCCTCGAGTATGTATCCCAGTATGCTCAAATATTTTCAAAGGAAAGTTCAAGTCATTACCCGGGTAAGTTATGTTCAAATGTCTCAGTTACTCGAGGTGCTACCCGAGTAACCTATGCAAAAATGTGTGTATTACTCGAGGAGCTACTCGAGTAATGAGGTAAGTGCTCTCGGCATTTTAATCCTGCCAACATTATTAGAGTAGAGCATCGAGTAATCAAAAGTTTTTCAAAGGATTACTCGAGGTGTTACCCGAGTAACTCATAAAGTTGTGAGTGCATTACTCGAGTAGCTACCCGAGTAAATAACTATTCCAAAGGTTTGAAATTTAGTTTACTCCATGCACTACCCGAGTAATCTTGTTTCTCTTCATTGACTTTCAAATACATAATGATTTCACGATGTTACTCGAGGAGCTACTCGAGTAAAATTCAAGGGTTACTCGAGGAGCTACTCGAGTAAGCATACCCAGAAATTTAGAAATCGTTCAAACATTCATTGATTTGTTTCCTATATGATTAACCTTTCATTGTATTAGTATTCTTAGTCTATTTACAGATAAACAATGAAGGAATCACTTCAAGAGATGAAAGTCAAATCAAACGTTCAAATGCCAACCACCGCCAACGGATATTTTTCAAAAACTTGAAAAGTCAACAGTGGCTGCGCACTCACCAACGGACGAAAGGAAAACGTTCCAACGGTCATCCCCATCATATCTATATATATGGGAACCTTCAAACAGAGAAAAACAACTAAGCATCCATACGAACGAATCATTAAGTTCATTGCTCTGTTTTCACGTTGAAATTGTATTCATATGCTTCAGTGATTATCACTTACTCTTTGAGAGAGATATTTCATTCAAACTCAATATTTGTTATTGAGATAACTTGAGGTTGTGGAACCTTGAGTTGGGATTGGATTACAACCTGTAAGGGGGAGCGAGTGTCCAGGTGTAAGGAACTTGCTTGTACTGTGGTGCCAAGAACCCACTGAATCTTGGAAGTTATAGTGAAACTCTCAGAGAAGCTCTGAGGACTGGACGTAGGTCAAAGTGGTTGTGACCGAACCAGTATAACTCCCGGTGTACACTTCGGTGATATTTCTCCTTACTCATTACTGTTTTAATTCTTTTGTCAAAGTTTTATATTTTCGAAAGAAATTTCAGTATCACCCAATTCACCCCCCCTCTTGGGTGAAACGCTTGATCTTACAGAAAGGTGAGTAACCCAGCTGTCTGCCAGTCCTGGTTAGGGGACAGCCATCGTAGCCCTGGTACTTAGTTGACCGGGGGGTGGGCACTTTGAAGGGGTGTGACAATAAAATTATGAGTCCGGTAACCCACGGGCATCCATCGGAAGGGTGTGATGTGGGAGCCAGCCACGCAGCGGAAGCGTGGGCACCCATTAAGGGGGGTGTGACAATAAAAGGCGCTTGGATAGAAGAAATTGAGATTCCAGAGTGACCAGATGATGTGATATTGTGTTGATACCCAAAAGTCCCGGTTACCACTAGCGGAGTCACTGGTGGGTGTACGGGTGAGGGCGACACCATGAAAGTTGATACAGAAGTAATAATGTGTTGATACCCAAAAGTCCCGGTTACCACTAGCGGAGTCACTGGTGGGTGTACGGGTGAGGGCGACACCATGAAGTTGATACAGAAGTAATATTGTGTTGATACCCAAAAGTCCTGGTTACCACTAGCGGAGTCACTGGTGGGTGTACGGGTGAGGGTGACACCATGAAAGTTTATACGGTGAAGTAATATTGTGTTGTGAGACCCAAAAGTCCCGGTTACCACTAGCGGAGTCACTGGTGGGTGTACGGGTGAGGGAAAGGCTGTGGATGTGAATACAGCGGAAGAGGTTGTGTATACAGCTAAGGCCGTCGTTTGATGTATTGAGGTTGTGGTATTTTGGGGTTACTCCCAGAAGGGGTAACTAGTTTGAGTTAAGCAGAGTGGTGGCCTATGCCGCCCAACTGCCAAGATCTTATGATATGGCTCATAAGTTAGAGCCTCCAGATATCGAGATGCACTAGCCACTCATGAATTAGGGGGCTTGCGATGATTGTGGTTATGTTATGATGGTTTTGTGGCAATCGTATGTGGAAGCGATTGCATCTGTTTGGCAAAAAAAAAATATGGTGATTTGGTTTGTGTGGCAATCGTGAAATGGGCCGATTGCAGTTTGGGGCCATTGAGTTGCATTCATTGTTTGAGATTCTTTCGAGAATCTAAATTGTGGTGCACCAGTTGTCTGGGTGGTCTAGAGGGGACTATTCCAATGTGAAATGAATTGTGAAACGGAAGTTGTTGTGAAGAAGCATCCGTAGTTTGTGGATTAAGTGGTTCGACAAATTTCGAGGACGAAATTTATTGAACGGGGGGAGAAATGTAATACCCCGAATTTTGATACTTGAGGCTAGAGAATAAGCCTAAGATTAGTGGATTGCTAAGCCCTGGTTTAGCAAGATCCCAAATTGTGATTAGGGGTTAATGACTACAAAAGTGGACGTGGTTAGTGATTAATGAACCCTTTTAGAGAATATAAAGTGGATTGTAATCGCTTGTGTTATGAGCAACGCCAAAACCCTGTATTTGAGTTCAATTGTGGATTAACATCCAAATTAACTTAGAATAGAGGGAATAATTGAATGGGGTATTGTGATGGAAATGGTGTCATGTTGTGGTATTTAATCATTGGAATTGATTTAAATTGGATTGGACACATTGGTTGCAAAACTAGAAATGTTGTCCAGTGTGAATTCTGTCTGGGCAGTCTTCTCGTGTGGACGTTTTTAATAGGCAAATGTTGTGAGAAAATTATGAAACTTTCCAGTATTAAAGTTCACATCCAAAGCTTCAAAATGGATATATAATTTGTGCCATTTCATGTTGGGAACTAGGAGATATGACTGTCCAAAGTGTGAGTTCGAAAATGGACTCTGTTTTGGGGCAGTGATGAAATTTGTGTAATTCTGGAATTGTGTGGTGATTTCTAGTAGTGGATCATATTTTTCCAATGAAGAGGACTTAAATACCTTTCATTTGGCTTTGGGATCACCTCATTTCGATTTTTCTAGAATTAGTTATGAGTTTTCAAAGTTTGGGCAGAAAATCTACCAGAAAATCCGAAAATGGGAATTATGACATTATCTCAATAAAAGATGACATCATCATGGAATTAAATATCTTCTCATCTTCTTCAGCTCCCATTTTCTGTCGTGAGTTTCAGCTGAAATAGAGAGAGAGCATATGGGATCTTTAGAGAGAGAAAAGGAGAAGAGAACTCGCAAGGTAAGCCGATTTCTCCGACGATCTAGCTTCTAATGTGTATAATCCTCCTCCTAAGCTATTCCTCTATGTGAATTAAGGTTTTGAAGCAAGGAATTTGGTGTTCAAGGGGCTAGGGTTTTCAGCCACTCTTGAGAAAAGCTAGAAGGAGCTTGAGGTAACTTCCAAACTCTTGCATATTGACTATTCTGGCTGTTATAGACAATTTAATCGGTGAAATTTCGCCGGATTGTCTTTGGTTCTAAAAATGGAAATTGGGTTTGTGGGGCTGTTATGCTGCCCAAATTGACACTAAATGGTAGTTCTAACCTAATGGAATAGTCAATAAAGTGGTTAGGAGTAGAAAGGAACGCGTTTACGCAGCCGAAACCGAAAAACCTCGTTTTTCCCTGGAAAACCCATATATTTCGGTCTGGGCTATAAATGGGTCTTAGAGTTGGATTTTCAATGATTTGATGATTCCATTGAGTTCAGGAGCGAAAATTAGGTGGGGTTACAGTTGGGCGCTTTTTCAGAAAAGGCCGAAAAAGCATAATTACGAAAATGCCCCTAAAACCCTAAAAGTGGGGCTGTCAAGGGTAATTTTGTAATTGACATTGAATTTGATAATTCCGAGTCCGGAAATGGATTCCTTGGGAGAAAATATGTCAGAATAGCCCATGTCAAAATTTCAAGAAAAGTACAGTCGGACCGGGTACGGCGGGGCCGGACTGGGTCCTCGGGGGCATTTTAGTAAATTTTCAATATAGCCTCATATAACCCCCAGAAACACTATAGAAGTGTCTAAATAGTACATTTGACATTGTAGGACCGAATGTGAAGCCCTGAGTTGCTGGCACGCAAATCGAGGAGAAAAGACTGGAGGTAGGGGACTTGCCTTACTTGCATGTATTTGATATCTTTGCTTGTGTAGTGATGTATGTGATTGCTTTACTTGATTGTGTAGAGCATATTTGAATAAATGAAGCTCTGTTTCTGTTTTACTGTGGCCATAGTTTTGTTACATGAAATATTGAGCATGCAGAAATGTCATTGTGGGGCATGCATCTAGATAAAGCTAACATGTCATACACATAGCATCTATCATGCATGCATTATGGTATCTGTTTCCTACTGAGATTCTCTCGAATCTCACTCTCCCCTACCAACAATTTAGACAGGGCAAGTGGCTCGTGGAGGGAGCGGCTAGGACTCCTCCGAGATGAGATTGTGTAATCCCCATTTGAAGAATTGTTATGGGCAATTGTACCCTATGTATCTTTAGTGAAGGTATGTACCAGAGATTGTCGGGATGATTAAGTTGTGCACTCTGATATTTATATGAATGTGATTTATCTTCGCGTAGTAATTGTATTCGAAATGTGAATATGAGACCAAGTTTATAAATGATTTCAAAAAGTATTCGTGAAAACCCCGTCATGTGATGGGTTAGTAAATGTTATTTGATTATTATTGGTCTCTATTTCATTTAATCGCGTATTTCGGATATAATTACGGAGGGGGTTACAGTAATGCTTCCCAGAAAAACAGAACAACGTCCCGAAGATTCTGGAAATCAATGGAATGATCATATAACTCATTCTTCTTGCTTCTAATCACTCTAATACTTCATCATATTAATGTTTAATGTATTTCTCCAGGAATACAATGAAGATATGATGTGAAGAGTCAAAAGATGAATTTACGGAATCGGAGCGTCAACGTTCACAATGGCTAGTTTCAAATTGAAGAAGCCAAACTCCAACGGATATATTGAAATGCTCAAATGGTCATCAACCTTCATCAACTATAAATAGAAGAGCATTCAGAGTTCACAACACCAATGAAAATACTACAACGAGAAACATACAAAGATCATGAATCATCTACTCCAACCCAACTACTCTCTGTTCTTATCCATTTTCTATATCATGTATATTTGAGAGAGAGAGACTATTTTCATTATGCTTCAGTATTCATCTATTCACTTCTGAGAGAGAAGATTGATTGTAATCTTTCATCATCAAAGTTGTATCCTTACGGGGTGTGTAAGGAGAGTAACTCGGTTGTAACCTTACGGTGTGCAAGGGGGAGTAACTCGGTGAGAGATTTGTAAATGGCTTTGCAAGTGCCTAGCTAAACTTGTGGGATTGTAAAGGCTTTTCTTGTGCCTGGATTAAACAAGAAGATAGTGGATTTGAAAATCTCAGGAGGAGCCTGGGGACAGGACGTAGGCCATCGCAGATTGGACTGAACCAGGATAAATCACAGTTTGCACACTCTCTTCCTTAAACTCTTATATTTCCAGCATATATAAACTGTTGATTTATGATTCATTACTTTCATATTTATTACTTCTTCTAAAATGTAAAAAGATTTTCAAAGTTCTTAAGATTTTTATCTTACACCCAATTCACCCCCCCCTCTTGGGTGTCAGCCGGTTCTAACAACGAGGAATGCAAAGAGTTTTTCCTTTGAATAAAAATCCTTCTTCCCTGTAATACTGCTGAAAGGGTTGAGATTCAGTGGCACTCCAAGCACCCTGGAAATATGGATCATCTTGATACAACTCTTTTATAGTTAACAAAGCATAGCGACGACTAAGCGTATCAGCTACTGAATTTAGGATTCCAGCCTTATGTTTGAGTAAAAATGGATAGGTCTGCAACATTTCACTCCAAGCGGCATGCCTTCGATTGATCTTCTGTTGAGAATTCAAATGCTTGAGTGATTCGTGATCAGAATAGAGAATAAACTCTTTAAACAATAGGTAGTGGCTCCAATGTTGCAAAGCTCGAATAACAACATAGAATTCTTTATCATAGGTAGAATATTTGAGCTTAGCATCATTAAGTTTCTCGCTGAAGAAAGCAATTGGGTGGCCTTCTTGACTCAGAACAGCACCAATCCCAGAGTTAGAGGCATCGCAACTGACCTCAAACACTTGGTCAAAATTAGGAAGAGCTAGCACAGGAGTTTCTGTCAAGCGTTTCTTCAGTTCTTCAAAGCTTAATTGATCCTTTTTTGTCTATTGGAACTTGTCTCCCTTGATGCAATCTATAAGGGGTGCAGCAACGGAACTAAAATTTTGAATGAACCTCCTATAGAAGGAAGCTAATCCATGGAAGCTCCGAACTTCTTGGATAGATTGCGGAGTTGGCCAACTGTTAATGGCTTCAATTTTTCTTGGATCCACTCGTACACCTTCTGCAGTGATAATGTAACCCAGAAAAATGACTTCATTTGTCAAGAAAGTGCATTTCTTCAAGTTGGCATAAAGTTTTTGTTCACGAAGAGCTTGCAATACTTGACGTAAGTGCTCTAAGTGATCTGCTATGCTCTTACTGTAGATAAGAATGTCATCAAAATAGACAACAACAAACTTGCTAATGAAAGGACGAAGAACCTGGTTTATCAGGCACATAAACGTGCTAGGAGCATTTGTCAACCCAAATGGCATTACATTCCATTCGTACAACCTATCTCTGGTTTTGAAAGCGGTCTTCCATTCATCTCCGGGACTAATTCGGATTTGATGATATCCACTACGAAGGTCAATCTTAGAGAAGATGGTAGAGCCATATAACTGATCGAGCATGTCATCAAGCCTGGGTATTAGAAACCGATACTTAATTGTGATCTTGTTGACTGCACGACAATCTATGCACATTCTACAGCTTCCATCTTTCTTGGGAACTAGGAGTACAGGTACGGCACAAGGGCTGACACTTTCACGGATCAATCCTTTTTTAAGCAATTCTTCAATTTGGCCTTGAACTTCAGCATGTTCTTGAGGACTCATTCTGTAAGCTGGCCTGTTAGGAATTACTGCTCCTGGAATAAAATCCATAGCATGTTGAATGTCTCGCATGGGTGGTAATCCCGACGGAATTTCATCTGGAATCACATCAGGAAACTCTTCTAACAACGGCTGCACTTCAAGTGGAATGACAGTTCCGTTATTTGTCTCGAGCAATAGAAGAAAACCCATTACTTGGCTTTCTGTTTTAGTCACCTTCTCGACTAAAGACACTAATGGTTTGGATTCATTCTTGCCTTTATTGTGTTTATCAGGTGGCAAAGGAGCAAGTTGAATTTTCACACCATCCTTCTGGAAGGAATACGTGTTTGCTTGACCGTCATACACAACATGTCGATCATATTGCCAAGGTCTCCCCAAAAGAAGATGACAAGCGTCCATTGGAACAACATCACACCAAACTTCATCATGATACCTTTTATCAATAGAAAAAGTAATAAGGCATCGTTTCGAAACTTTTACCTTGCTGTCCTGGTTAAGCCATTGAAGCTTGTAAGGACTCGGATGGTTGAGTTGGTAGTTGCAATTTTTCTACCATGTAGTTGGAGACTACATTTTTACAGCTTCCGTTGTCAATAATGACGTCACAGACTTTACCCTGAGTTGTGCAGCGGGTATGAAAAATGTTGCGACGTAGCCAAGGTTCTTCTTTTATAGTGGCTATATGCAGACTTCTCCTAATAACAAGTGATTCACCATGATTTGCAGGAGTAATTTCCTCATCAAATATTGGCTCCTCATCAAATATTGGCTCCGTTTCTGGCATAGGCTCCCTTTCTTCGTCAAATACTGTAGAAGCTTCTCCTTCCATAATAGTGACAACTCTACGGTTAGGACAGTTAAAAGCGATGTGACCGAATCCTTGACATTTGAAGCACTTAGGTGCTTTGGAGTTGAATTCCCTAGTAGCCTTTGGTGGAGGCACATTTGAAGAGCTAGGATGATGTATTTGTGACTTATTCCCATCAAAAGGAATTCTGGTTGAGGAAGATGGTTGGTATGGAGGCCTTCTGGGCATCTGCTTTTCAATACGGATGGCTAAACGGATGACGTCATCCAGAGTCCAGTATTGCTGGAGTTGTACTGGATGGGCGATGTTTGTATTTAACCCTCCGAGATAACGAGCTATTGTTTTCTCCTCCCTTTCTTGTATATCACATTTCATCATAAGTTTCTCAAACTCCCTGGTATATTCCTCTACAGACATAGCCTTTTGGCGGAGATTATGTAACTTAAAGAAATTATCTTGATAATAATTTTCTGGAAGAAATTTACGTGAGAGCTCACATCGCATCTTGTCCCACATTCGTATCTTGCTCTTTCCCTCTCTTTCACGCCTTCTTTTGAGATTCTCCCACCATATGGAGGCATGTTTCTTCAATTTGATGGCAACAATTTTAACTTTCTGCTCATCTGGAATCTCTTTGTACTCAAAGACTCTTTCAACTATTTGTAGCCAGTCAATGAATTCGTCTGGTTGGAGTCTTCCCTCGAATTCAGGAATGTCTACCTTAATGTCATTGAAGCGAAATGGTTGTTGGCGAGGACGATGACGGTAGTCAGAGGATGATGAACTGTGGCTATTCAAATCATCTTCTGAGTAGTCTCTACGAGTTTCAAGCAAAGCTTGCTGTTCTGCTATAGTGGCTTCTAGTTCTTGAATCTGGCGTCTCATTTCCTCCATCTCAATCTTATGTCTATTTCTGCGTCTTGGAGGCATTTTGTAGTTTGTCTGACAGGTTATGACTTTAAGTACGCAGTTATTAGGTACAAGGTAGAAGGGTAAGGGAAGGATTTATGTCTATGGAAAAGTCAGGGGTAAAATAGGAAATTTGGGTAATTAGGGGCAACAATGTAATTTTGGGCAAAATCTAGGGGTCAAAATGCAATTTCAGAAAGTTTGGGGGGTCTGAAATGTAATTTTGGCAGACTATGGGGTCAAAATGTAATTTCAGAAACTTCAGGGGTCTGGAGTGTAATTTTGACAGAATCTGCGGGTCAAAATGTAATTTCAGAAAGTTCAGGGGTCTAAAATGTAATTTTGGCAAATTCTAGGGGTCAAAATGTAATTTCATAAAGTTCAGGGTCCTAAAATGTAATTTTGGCAATTTCTAGGGGTCAAAATGAAATTTCAGAAAGTTCAGGGGTGTAAATGTAAATATCACAGAATTTAGGGCACAAAATGGTAATTTTAACAAAATTCTAGCTGACCGTTGTGCTGATGTGGCCAGAGTGACACGTGGCAGTCCTTGATTGGTCTACGTTGCATTGACCGATGACGTGGATGATGATTGGACGGGGTGACGTGGCAATGCTGACGGTGATGCTGGCGTGGTGATATTGACACGTGGCACAATCTGATTAGACAGCGTGGCGCTGACTGTCAACAGTGATGATGTGGCAGCTGACTGGGTCGTCTTCAACCTCTGGACTCCGGCGACTGTCTGAAATTCCGGTGACTTTTCCGACGACGTCCGTAAAGGCACGTGGAGGTGTTTCACAGCAGTGACCGAGGCTATTCTTAGGTTTTTCGGCCTTCTGAACACGATGGTGAGGTCGGTTTCTTCAAAAAACGCTTCGAGAGTGAAAATCTGACACCCCTTTTTCTCACGTTTTTTGTTTCTCACCCACTCCTCACTCTTTCGCTCTCTGGCACTCCAGAACTCAGTTTTGGTACCAAAATGGTATAGGAACCAATCTCAAATATGTTTATTCCAAATCTTGATGCATTACAATGAAAATCTCACACCTATTTATACTAAAATCACAACCTTATTAATTCTTTAAAATAATGAAAAAGTCAGACATGGCAACCATTCACCAACCCCTCTGTCGTCGTTCCCTATTCACAACGTCAGTGCATACATCACATGCAATATTTTCATGTCAACGTTGGCTGCTCTGTTTACATTTTCTCTGTTCTGTTTCAGCCATGGGCAGCAAGAGTCATATATTAGGAAGTAGTAGTTGCTACTCGGAAAAAGTAATCTGCAGGATTAGCGGCATTTAATACACAACATAGTTTATAGTTTTCACTTGCAACATTTTTGTCGTATAAATTTCCTACTAGATCTCCCTTTAACTCTTAAATATTTGTTTAAAACATAAGTGAGACAAAAATTTTGAGTAAATATTATCGTCAAACAATAAGGGTAGCAAAATAGAATACTAAGATTGCTATAGAAATCATGTACAAGACTGATTGTATACAAAGAAAAGTGCGTGCGTGCACATGTATCCACAAATATCCTTATTAGGAAATAATGTATGATTAGAAAATTATGTAGATATCCCACATAATCAGGGATAGTTAGAATCCCACTAAATTAGGGATTATAGAATCAATCATCATAATGAGCCATTAATTCAGAGGCTCCTCCTTTGTATATAAATACCCTTATACATGAATGAAATACATACACTTCAGTGAATATTTGAGTAACATGGTATCAGAGCCATAGTGCTCTCTGGGTTCGTTTTCCGGTGATTTTTTTCCTCTGTTTTCTGTTCTGTCCGCACTGTTCACTGTGCATGGAGCTTCTGTGCCGGGAGATTTAGCCACCACGCGCCCCACCACTGGTCTCACCGGCGCCCGATCGGCCAGTCTCCGAAGTTTCGCCGCCGTTCGACGTGCGCGTGGCTCTCACGCGCCACCCTCTCTCTCGCCGGACTTCCACGCGCCGGCGCGTGACATCATTTTCCGGCGAGTTTTCCGACGCCGTTTGCTGTGCTGGGTCGACTCGCTGCCACCGTTCTTCCCGTTGTGTTTCGTGTTGTGGGTACCTACGATTTGTCGTCCCGTTGTTGATTTCACCCTTTTCTGCTGTTGGGAGTACACTGTTGCTCCTGTTTCTGGTTCATTGCTTCTGTTTCTGGTTCGTTTCTATCGAGTTTGCTCGTTGAAGCCACCCTTGGGAGCGTTTCTGTGTCTTGTTGGTAATTTCGTCCTTTGATATTGTCGCCTTTGCTATTGGTAGCTTTGCTCTGTTCGTATTGGGGCTGTTCTTCTGTGTGGCAGTGTGCTTGTAAGGTTCCTTTCATCGGTTGACCCTTTGTTGTGTATTTTTTGGTCTTGCATTGATGGCTGATTCCAAGACTAGTGTCACTACTGAAATTATTCCTGTGACTAACAAAATTACTGAGCACAAATTGACCTGGACAAATTATATAGATTAGAGCAAAACTGTTCGCATGTACTTACTTAGTATTGAGAAGGAGGGCCATTTGACTAAGACGCCTCCCACGGATGACCCTAAGATGGCTTGGGCCCGCGCTGATGCCCGTTTATTCTTACAAATCCAGAATTCCATTGGCAGTGAAATCCTTCCCTCGGTTAGTCACTGTAATACTGTTAAGGAACTTATGGGTTGCTTGGAATTTCTGTATTCTGGAAAAGGCAATATTACTCGCATTCATGATGTCTGCAAGCGATTTTATCGTGCTGAACAGCAGGGCCGCTCTTTGAAGAGCTTTTATGTGGAGTTTAAAAAGATGTATGAGGAATTGAAGATGTTGATGCCGCCTACCGCCGACCTTAAGGTACAAGTTGATAATATGGAGAAATTGGCGATTATCAACTTTCTTACTGCCCTTGACCCAGCCTATGAGACAGTTCGTTCCCAGGTTCTGTCTAGTTCTGAACTTCCTTCGCTTCAGGATGTATACTCTCGTGTGCTACGTGCAGATAGTCTCTTACACCCGACCTCTACTCCTACTGCTAGTGCATTGGCCGGCCGTGGTCCCACTGATAATCGCCACCTCTTGAACTCTCGACCTAGTACACCATCCTTGACCTCTGTCGACTCGCAGAACCAAGGTCCTCCACGTTCAGGCAATAATCCGACTCCTAGTCCTATTGTCTGCTACTATTGTAAGGAACCGGGTCATACCAAACGCTACTGTCGTAAGTTGCAAAACAAGCTGCAACGTACTAGAGCTGCTCATATGGCCCAATCCACAGATCAACCTGCCACTGTTCCATCCACTCCGAGTGCGCTTGCTACAGGTAATGGTGACTCATGCCTTGCTACTTCTTCCTCGAGGTGGATCATCGATTCTGGTGCCACTGACCACATGACAGGTAACCATCGTTTGTTCTCTACGTATGCACCTTATGCCAACCCCTCCTCTATCACTATTGCAAATGGTTCTACTTCTCGTGTCCTTGGCTCTGGCACGGTTACACCTACTTCCTCTATTCTTCTATCGTCCGTCCTTAATGTTCCTGACCTTGCTTTTAACCTTCTGTCTCCCAGCAAGCTTACTCGTCAATTGAACTGTTTCATCTCACTGTTTCCTGACCATTGTGTGATTCAGGATCTTACGACGAAGCGGATTATTGGTAGGGGTTATGAATCGGGCGGCCATTACTTTCTTGACGATCAGGTGCCGCGTTCCGTTGCTTGCTCTGGTGGTTCCTCTCCTTTTGATGTTTATTTTCGTTTAGGTCATGTGTCATTATCCTCCTTGAAGAAGTTGTATCCTCAATTTCAACATTTGTCGTCTTTAGAGTGTGAGTCGTGTCAGTTTGCCAAACACCATCGTGTTCATCTGGCACCTCGCGTCAATAAACAGGCTGCGTCCCCCTTTGATTTGGTTCATTCTGATGTTTGGGGTCCTTGTCTTGTTGTGTCCACATCTGGTTTTAAGTACTTTGTCACTTTCGTTGATGATTTTTCTCGAACCACCTGGCTTTATTTAATGAAAAGTCGTTCTGAGTTGTTTTCTCACTTTTGCAATTTTTGTGTTGAAATCAAAACTCAATTTGGTGTCTCTGTGAAAACCTTACGCAGTAATAATGCTAAAGAGTATTTTTCTACCCAATTTCACAACTATATGCTGACCCATGGCATGCTTCATCAGTCCTCGTGCGCCGATACACCTGCTCAGAATGGTGTTGCCGAAAGAAAAAATCGGCATTTATTAGAAGTTGCCCGCGCTCTAATGTTTCAAATGCATGTTCCTAAATCCTTTTGGGCTGATGCTGTATCCACCGCCTGCTTTCTTATTAATCGTATGCCATCTCTTGTTCTCAGTGGCAATGTTCCATACACCACTTTGTTTCCTTCCAAACCATTGTTTCCCATTGATCCAAAAATTTTTGGGTGTATCTGTTTTGTTCGGGACATTCATCCCGGTCTCACTAAACTTGATCCAAAATCTCTCAAGTGTGTCTTCCTTGGTTATTCTAGGGTTCAGAAGGGCTATCGGTGCTACTCTCCCGGCCTTCGGCGTTATCTTGTGTCTACAGATGTCTCTTTCCATGAATCCACTTCGTTCTTCTCTGTCCCTGCTCTGCCGTCATCTTCTACCCCTAATCCAGATCCTGATCCTATCTTAGTGTATGAAGTTCATTCCCCACCAGTGCAAGCATCTGTGCCGGCCCCTGCTCCGCCTCCTGTCCACCAGGTTTATCAAAGACGTCCTAAAGAAAGTAATGCTGCTGCTCGTCTTCCTGACCTACCCATGTCAGCCTCGGCACCTGATCTGCACTTAGCCCCCTCGCCTTCCCTTGCCCCTGACCCTGTACCCGTGCCTGAACCAATGCCTGAACCAGTGCCTGACCCAATGCCTGAACCTGTGCCTGCTAATCTCGATCCTACTGTCCCTTTTGCTGACTTGCCCATTGCCCTCCGCAAAGGTAAACATGCTTGTACGTACCCTATTTCCTCGTTTGTTTCCTATCATCACCTGTCACCCACATCCTGTTCCTTCATAGCCTCCGTAGACTCTATTCCTCTTCCCACCCATCTCTCCCAAGCCTTGGCCCATCCTGGTTGGCGTGCTGCGATGAATGAGGAAATGATGGCCCTCGATAAGGCTGGTACCTGGACACTCGTTGATTTACCTCCTGGAAAGAAGGCTATTGGATGTAAGTGGGTGTTTGCTGTTAAGACCAAAGCTGATGGCACCTTGGAACGATTGAAAGCTCGATTGGTAGCCAAGGGTTATGCTCAAACGTATGGTGTTAACTATTCTGAAACTTTCTCTCCTGTGGCCAAGTTGTCCTCTGTTCGTCTCTTCATTTCTATGGCAGCTACCCATGGTTGGGATCTTCATCAGTTGGATGTTAAGAATGCTTTTTTAAATGGTGACCTTCTTGAGGAAGTTTACATGGAGCAACCGCCTGGCTTTGTTGCTCAGGGGGAGCATGGCAAGGTATGTCACCTCCAGAAATCTTTATATGGTTTGAAACAGAGCCCTCGTGCTTGGTTTGACAGATTTAGTTCTGTGGTTAAGAAGTTTGGTCTGAATCAGAGTAAATGTGATCATTCTGTGTTTTATCAACGGACGGATGCTGGCCTGATTCTCTTAGTAGTCTATGTCGATGACATTTTTATTACAGGCAGTGATACGTCAGGGATCTCATCACTCAAGGACTTTCTGGATTCTCAGTTTCAAATAAAGGATTTGGGTCCGTTAAAGTACTTTCTTGGGATTGAAGTTATGAGAAGTAAGAAGGGCATTCTCCTAACCCAGCGGAAATATGTCCTTGATCTACTGAAAGAAACTGGGAAACTTGGAGCAACACCTAGTAGCTGTCCCATGATTCATAATCCATTTTTGGACATTGATGATAGTGTGCCGTTTGATGAGCTACTCGAGGATGTGAAAAAACGAATTGATCCTAAGAAGATTAAACCGTTTGCCTGTCCTGAGCGATACCGAAGGTTGATTGGGAAATTGAACTATCTCACGGTAACTCGCCCTGATGTAACCTTTCCTGTCAGTAGGCTTAGCCAATTCATGGTATCACCGACCGTTGCTCAGTGGGAGGCTTTGGAGCATGTCCTACATTATTTGAAGGGATCACCTGGTCGTGGTATACTCTATACGAATCATGGTCACACAAAGATTGAGTGTTTCTGTGATGCAGATCATGCAGGGTCAAAAATGACTAGGAGGTCCACTACAGGCTATTGCGTTCTTGTAGGAGGAAACTTGGTATCTTGGAGGAGCAAGAAGCAGGATGTGGTGGCAAAGTCTAGTGCAGAGGCTGAGTATCGAGCCATGTCTCAGTCCATACAGGAGATTGTG
This sequence comes from Inga oerstediana, assembly GCA_963210345.1. Taxonomy (NCBI): domain Eukaryota; kingdom Viridiplantae; phylum Streptophyta; class Magnoliopsida; order Fabales; family Fabaceae; genus Inga; species Inga oerstediana. The sequence goes on along the minus strand of OY723400.1, from coordinate 61,276,834 downwards.
TGGATCCACCAATTAATGAAGGAGGTTGGCCTTGCCACGTCATTGCCTGCGAAATTGTGGTGTGATAATAAAGCCGCCATACACATAGCCTCCAACTCCGTGTTCCATGAACGTACGAAACATATTGAGATTGATTGTCACTTTGTACGTGATAAGATCAAGGAGAATTTTATCTCTACAGGACATGTACCATCTAGTGATCAGTTAGTTGATCTTTTGACTAAAACCTTGGATGGCACTCGGGTTCACTATCTTTGTAACAAGTTGAGCATGATTAACATCTATGCTCCAACTTGAGGGGGAGTGTTAGGAAATAATGTATGATTAGGAAATTATGTAGATATCCCACATAATCAGGGATAGTTAGAATCCCACTAAATTAGGGATTATAGAATCAATCATCATAATGAGCCATTAATTCAAAGGCTCCTCCTTTGTATATAAATACCCTTATACATGAATGAAATACATACACTTCAGTGAATATTTGAGTAACAATCCTATAGAACTTTTGAATTCCAACATGAATGTTTCTTTTACTTGAAAAAAGATGAAATGTTGTTTCCTCCCACCATACTAATTATGAAGTGCAGTTTCTAGGAAAGATACCAGCGAAGGGACCAATCAACTGGCATTCTGAATTATATACAAGGATATGTCCTCATTTAAATTGATAAGACCAAAATAGTAGATTTATCAAGATCATAGTTTTTCAAGTGAAGTTCATTACTGATGTAATATTTAGCTCTTATCCAACATGTTTCCTTTAGTCAAAGAGTCAATCATATCAACATCACAAATTGTCCACATTCTAAGCCTACTCACACACTTAATCACCGTTGCTATTCAAAGAGGCATTTCTTCATTCCAGACACTAGCACTCTTGTGGACCAAAAAATTCTTAAAATTGGTAAGCACATCATCAAAATTACCTCGGTCAAAAATTGCCTCTCTCCATGTTTTGAATTATTACCAAGAACTTTAACAGCAATTGTTTCACCAGTGAGCATCTGGGCTTTGTAAACTGAACCAAATGCTCCACGACCTATGATGGTTGTGAAATTAGAAGTTGCTTTCTGCATATATCTGGACAAGAGATCACAAGATCACAATTGGGGAGAGAAATGTATAATATTGACAAGCCTAAAATCTTCTGTTTGTGGGTTTTTTTTGGGGGGGGTTGGGGAGGCGAGAAAACCAGGGAGATCACTCCATGGCTCCCGACTTCAAACAATGAATCAACAATAAGTGAAAAAAGGACTAATACACCCAAATTGGAGTTCAAAACAAGAAACATTACAAATTAAGAATATCCGAGGTCGGCATAAATGCTAATTGAAGTTGGTTATAACTTTCGAAGTTTAATAGTTCAATCTTTTTTGGGGCTACTTCTTCTATTATTGATCTTTTATCACGAGTTCTAGTCATCTCTGGTTGATTTTTGTCTCTTATTTACCAAAGAAATTGCATCTTTTTCCATTTCGTAGGTCTTCATTTTCCAAACACTTTGTCATTTCTTTATGTCAACTGAAGCTAACTCTGCATTTACGTTGGCAATTTTATTCCCTTTCTTGTTTTATTACATATCAACCATATTATTATCATATAACCTGGTCAGATTTATTTGCTTCTAACAACCTAAAGCAGTTATATTAAGTATTCGTTGGCAAAAAGTTCTTCCCGCTCATCTGCAGATGTCATGATTTTTACAGTAGAGATCAAAAAGCAAGAAGGTTTCTGCTAAAGCAGGAAACCATTAATATGAGGTTGTTTTCACTTCTTTAACTTATAAAGTCAATAGCAGATGAAGAAATTAACAACGAATGTTAAGCTTAGCATGTCCATTATTTTAAACTTTATGAACAGGAGTGACAGAAAACAAATAACATTATGCACCTAGTAGAAGAATGCCTACAAATAACATCAAATATGCAGCATTCAAGTAAATAACTACAACAACATACTTGTAAGAATACTTTGGAATTCCGCAGGCAGAACCAACATCCTTCCTCTGAAGTCCTTCCAACGAAAGGGGCATGAAACCCCAGTCAGATGATACGGATGACTCCAGCCCCACATTTGAGCTTGACAACGATGCACCAGAATCAACTACCTTGACGTGAACAGGGATGTTTCCTGATTTCTCAGAGCTTCTCTTAAGCCTATTTCGGCACCAGAAGCAGCACACAAATGCAATTGTCACACCCACTGCAAATACAAAGCCTACACAAATCCCTACTATTAAGGGCAAGAGTTTCCCGTTCATTTCATGCAAACTGAGACCTTATTCTAGATACTGCAGCAATTTCCCTTGTAACTGAAAATGCATGTAATATATCTTCGTTAGAAAAACAAAAGAATTTGTACCTAAAATAACAACTAGAAATGCATGATCAAGAACGTCGAGAGCACTAAATGCCACATTCCCTGCCTAAAAGTTTCAACAAAAAAGGAGCAGAACCAACTTCATTACGTCTGAAAAAAATGTAAGCCATTTCGAACCGAGAGAGAGTACCGTAAATGAACAATAAGGCGAATCGAAAACCTCTCAGGGTTAGAACTTCCGTCACGAAGCAATGAAGAAGGAGGGAGAAGGAAAAGCAAGGCGTCGTTGCTCGTAGGCGCAGAATCGTACGGACAAACAAAGCATTGGCCTCAACGCAAAGAGTTCAGGTGGTGTCGTTTCGTTTTGTTTTAACGTCGTTTAGCTGCCTCATTCCGTTTTGAATCAGAAGTAAGCGCGCCTTACTTCCTGCCGGGTAACGTGCTGACGTAGACGGTAGACCCGAATATGAGATCAATTAATCATTTCTCATGTTTTGAAAAAAAAAAATCTAAGTCTCTCCTAATCTATTTTAATTTTGAATCAATTTCATGTAATTTATTTCATTAAAATTGGTTTATTTTTTTATAAAATTATATTTACATAAATACATGGATGTTAAATAAAATTCTATAAAGCACATAAAATTTTAATAAAAATTAGGAAAAAACGGTTAAAATTAAGAAAATCGGTGAAAAGCTTATATTTAGAAATGTTGTTAATGAGAATGACAAGATTTTGGCACTTGCACTTTCTATGTATGAAATCTTGCTAAGTACTTATACATTACCATGTGTAAAAAAATATATTAAGTCTTTCTTACTAATAAAATTTTTAAATAAAGGCTTTTCACTAGTTTTTCTAAAAATTAGTGGATTTTATCTCAATGATAAATAATTCAGGTCAAAAAAAGCTCAATGATAAACGTCTTATGTGTATCACGAAACAAATTATAATAGCTCAATTCAAAGTTTCAAACAAAATAAATTATAGCTACTTGATTTAAAATTAAATTAAATTATAAATATTTGAGTAAATAAAATTATTTATTACTAGTTATTTGAACGGATGTTTCATTTTATAAATACCGCTATTATTTTTTAACAGTTTGCTATTTTTTCAGCAAGAGTGATTTTTTAATGCATAATATCAGAGGAACTTTTCTAGTTAGTAACTACTCCCTCCGGTCCTAATTATAAGACAAAGTTGATTTTTTTGGATAAATTAAGGAAGCTAATTAAATTACTTTAGAGTATTTATATTTATATATTTTTCTCCAAAATAATTAGTTTGACTAATAAACTAATATATAATCTAAGAATACATAACATATGATATGATTAAATAACTTATTTAGCTTCCTTAATTTCTTCAAAAAAAAAGAGTCAACTTTATCTTATATTTAGAACCGAAAATAGTAATTAATATAAAATGTCAATTAATCAATAAGCGCATGAGATTTGGCCCAAAAAAAAAAGCATAATAAGCGCATGAGAGATGGCCTTTGCTAGAGACCTGGACTGATGATACATCTAAGGGAGCAAGCATCTCAAAACTTTCTTTAAAACTTTAGTTTCCACGTTTATTACCTAAAAATGTTTCGGAGGAGAATTTCTTTAATATTATTCCAAAAAGGTTAAAATTAGCATTCAGATGTAAAAATATCCATGAGCTTTTAGAAAAAAATGTGTCGAGCACAATATGCTATTTGGAAGTGCAAAAATACTCATAGACATTTAAGATGAAAACAAATATATCAGAACCGTTAAATATAACTTAACACTATTACATATGTATGAGAAAAAGTAGCTTGGGTCTCACTACAAAAAATAAAAGTATTAGGCTATTGTAAGAATATTGGGTATGCCTGAAGTGTGAATGCTAGTACTCTCTATACTCACACTAGTTGAACCACAATTATGGATGTGACTATTGACGCACACCAAATACGCCACAGGCAACAAGTAGAGAGAGAAAGAGAATTATAGTAGAGTAGAAAGGAATCAAAATATCAGAATGTTTGTTTATTCAATTGATTCACAACTGAACTCTTAACGCTTATTTATCGTGTTCTGCATACCCCTTCCTCTACCTGCATGTCCTTTCCTCAAAGAGACATGTTGTATTAGCAAAAAAAATATAACTTGCAGAGACATATTGTATCGGTTAAACAATACAACTCATTATAATTGAGAAATATTATAGATGTCACATAGACTTTTATATAATTTATATTCAAGCCTTAATACTATTGGATTTGGGCTTGTTCCACCCAACTATCCTAACATTTTTATCCTATTTTTTAATGCTTACAAAATTATAGGTATTTTTGTACGTCCAAAAAACATATGATGCTGAATGTACTTTGGGTAAAAAGCTTTTTATATATGTATTTTTGTAACTGAAAACAATAAACACTGAGTAGGGAACTTAAAAGTTAAAACTGGTACCCAGTACAAGTTTATATGTGGTAGCATCTGTGGTATTGAAATAATTAACGATAAAAACTAGGGTCACACAGAAGAGAGAAATTCTTACATCAACCTGATCTATCACCTCGCTTGTGGTCTAATCAACCACAAACAAACACCTCAGGTCTAATTTGGAGCATTTTAATCTGATGTGGCAGTTATGTACAGGAAAAAAAAAATCAACCCTCCATATTACTCTTTTTTTTCCCTTTCTTTGCCCGAGACACGCTCCTCTCTCCCTCTCTCCCCATTTGCCTCTGCCTTCTAGAGCCCTAATCCTCTTTACTGGAGCGAAAGATTATTTTTTGGGCATCAATTTCTGCATCTGCTGGAGTTCGACATTCTGGAATGGCATTGAAGGCAAGTTTGTGAGTAAATTAAATATATGCAAAAAGTTTTATTTTTGTTCTAATATGCAAAAAAGGTTTTGTTCAGTTATTGTCGCTATCTATACACACAGATATATATTGTACAGGATGGAAATAGTAAATGAATTAGAGTCAAATACGAGAGAAAATGAAAGTCTTGGCTTTGAAGAAACATATAACTCTGGTGACAAAAATATTTACTCGGGTCAAGTTGTAAATAATGGAGATGGGGGTCATACTTTATACACAAGATATGCGCATCATTTGGGTTCTTCTGTGAGAAAATCAAAAGAAAATTGTGTTACTGGAAGTAACAAGACTCATACAAAGGATTATGTGTATTCAAAAGAAGAAAATTGATGGAGATGTTAATTATAAGATTCTAGCTAAGTGGTTTAAGTGAAGAAAGATTACTAGAGTTATTTCTGATAAAAAAATATCTAATAAGGTGAAAAAGAAGTTTTATCACACTGCTAATAAGGAGGGTAGATCAAACGGTATGGAGCACTTTGAAAAATGATAGAGGAAAACCAGGCCAAAAAAGAATGCTAAAAAATTTATTAAACAAGACATCTTACTTAACAATTTATCTAAAGGTTAATTTAGTTATTGATAGAAGGTAATGTGCCGTATAATCCATATAGCTAACCCCATTAAATAGATAAGGCTTGATGTTGTGATGGTTATCCATTACTTGTAACTTGATCGCATCTACATCATATATAGAGAATTCCAAACAAAACAACATATAACAAATGCACGTACATATATATAAAATTTTATTCGATTAGGCAATCTGAAACAAAGATATTGATGCAGGCTATGCTACATCAAACAATACAAATCAAACAATTAGCGTATGATATAAGAAAGCTGCCAATAAAACATTGGGGCATATAACCCTACAATTATTTATTTATTTAATATAATAAGTATTTTAGTATAGTAGCCATAACTATTGCTTAATTCTGAAATGGCTTTTCAAGCAACTCAATTATTTTCTGGTCCACTTGGAAAGCCTTTTGAAGAACCTCAGGAGAGATGGGTGGATTAGAGCCGAACACAGATGTTGCAATAGGGATCACTCCAGCATTTTGGCTACTAAAACCAACAAACGCAACTGCGTTTCCATAACCCACGTTCTGTTGGAAGTGAATAAGACCGATCGGGAACACATACACGTCTCCCTTATTAAGAACTTTGGAAAAGAATCGATTGCCATTCTGATTAGAGGCGACAAACCCGACCAGAAGAGTTCCTTCGACCACTACGAGGATTTCGGTGCCACGTGGATGAGTGTGAGGAGGGTTCAAACCCTTTGGCGCGTAGTCGATACGAGCAAGAGAGATTCCAAGAGTGTTCAAACCAAGCAATGTGGTTACGTCAGCTGGAGTGACAGCAAAGCCAGTAGGGTTTGCTGATGTGTCTCCGACTTTATCAAATCCAGATAAGAAGAAGTCCTCAGCTTTCACTGCCATTGGATCCTTGCAAAATTTCCCGTTCACAAAAACTGCAAAATTTAAGAAATCAAATGTTATGTTTGCGAAAACAACAATATATAACTAAAGTCAAACTTGTAAGGATGTAGTATAATTTGCTTCGTACGGAAAGTTCTGAAGTTATTAATGCCCTATTATTTAATTCTTTTTAATATGTCCCAACTTCTCAAATGTTTTTTTCCCTTTTTCCCCGTTATTGATCATTAATTAGATTCTACATAAAATGAGTAATATTTTAATTTTGATATCTTATGAACAAAAAACGATGCAGATACATTTTTTATGACTTTTCAAACAAAAAATTGTAAAGTTGGACTTTTTTATTTATTTATTTGAAAATGCACTTTTTTTCCCTACAAGATATCAAAATGTCACTCAATATTTTATGTAGAATCTAGTTAAAAACAGAAAAAAGAAAATAAAACATTTGAGAAGTTTGGACATTTCAAGTGGCATTAGAGAGTAACCAAGTAACTTGAGTCATTGAGTTTACTCGTGTGTGTACCTCCTTTAGTAAGTGTGTCATTGAGTGAGACGCAGAAATCTTGAAGAGGACTTGGGTCATCTGCGAGCACATGAACTGAAGCAAATGCCAAGAGACTAACAACCAAGTACACAGCTTTCATATTGTACTGTGTGTGTAGGTATATGTCTACCTTTTCTAATTCTGTGTTTGTGATTTTATGAACGAACTTATAAGGCTATTTATAAGGAGAAGCCATTGATTTGGTCTTTAATTTGCTTGCATGAATGAAGAAGCAAATAAAGACTCAATAGTATTAGTGGTTGGTTGGGTGCAATTTCCCTATCAATATTTAATATCGTGACGAAGAAAATGGCTATTGCAATAAGAAGCTTTTGCTTACTCATAATTATATCTTTTCATCATTTAATTATGGTTTAATTCAACACCTTAAAGTATTTTTCCAAATTCATTCAGTATACTTGGATATTTTGCAATGTATCCCAGCCTTCTAAAGAGCTATTTTTTCAAATGTGTCCAACACCTTAAGATAGTTTTTGGTGCATCCATAGTACTAATACACAAAAAATATGTTAAGGTGCTAGACCCACCTGAAAAACTATTTTAAGGTGTTGAATATATCATAAAATGTTTTAGGGTATTGGATGCACCTTAATCCTTTAAGCACTTAATGGAATATACCAATCAGTAAATGTTTAAATCTTCTTTTTTTAATTATTTTCTTATCATCTTGGGCTCTCTGCTACTGTATTGGTTAATTGCAGCTTAATTATCAACGGTGGTTCTATCTGGGATAAAATTTTAATTTCAAATTTTAAATAAAAATAAATAAATTACAATTTAGTCAATTTAATTAATTGGTGTAAATTAAGTAATAAATAGACAAAGAATAAAAAGAAATAATCAAAAATTACAATAACACGCACTTATGTGTGTAAAGAATAAGTGGAAGATTATGTAACAAAAATAAATTATAAAATAATACAATGATAATTAATAAAATACTGTAGTAATAAGATAATTAATGCATATAAAAATAATTTAAGTATATGACAAAGATCGAAAAGGTTTTATTTTTATAAACTTTTTATCGACGGTGTATTTATATATACACTAATAAACTGTTATTCATATTCTTAACCAAATCCTTCTTTTCTAGAATGAGACTTTTCTTCATCTTACGTACGAGCACACCAGCAGACTTTTTCTATTTTTGTTTTGAAAATGGGGCAAACGAGTGATTTAGGTCCTGATAGTTGGTAGACAGACAGTGCACATTCTAAGTATGATTTTTTGAAATTGACCCAAAAATCTGAAAAATGATTTTTGAATGTCACTTTGCAGCTTGGGAAGAGAAGATTTTTGGAAAAGCTGTGTTAAATAACAAGGAGGGAATTTTTCTTAGAAAGACATTTTAATGAGATTTAAATAGAATTGAGTTTTAGTGCTCATCGATCACCAAATGATAAGCACTTATCTGGGTAAGCAATATCTACTTTTTTTTCACCTTATTTCTCAAAAAATATTTAATGTGTATATAATTTAAAATGATATAATCCGTTGACAGTTAATTTTTCAAAACAATGATTTATTAATTAAAAATTATTAGTTAAAAATTTTAAATATGAATCGTTAAAATTGTATTTGAACGATGTATTTTAAACCATTGAATCAGCAGTTGAACGACACTAATCACTGCAATAAGTACCGAAATCGGTTCCTATTTTGCAAGCATTTGGTATTCCATAAACAATAAAAGAAGAAGTTTTAAAGTTTGGAACTCTTTAAGGGAACTTTTAAGTCACATACATTCTTACATGGTTACGCAACTCTGATAAGTAAGTCATAACAAACATCATCAATTGTCTTCCGAGTTTAATTTTTTGTTATAATACTTTAGCATATATAAATTAAAAATATTCCCCTCTCAAAAGAATTATATGTCAAGCAACACATGTCACATAATAGTAATTGTGTAAATTTTGGGCTGACACTAATAGATGGAATGAAGTTCATTAGAAACGATAGGAACCTGGTTAATTAATGCATATAGCTATGAGGAAGATAGATTAAAAAACATTAAATGTATTGATAATTAAATAAACTTCTATACAAACTTACTAACAACTTTGCATAGAAGTTTGGAGGAAAAAAGCTCAGTCTGAGTGTTTCGGGGTGTTTGGATTGGCTTTTTAACGAATGAATTTTTAGGCCATAAACTACTTTTAAGAAGAAGCCATGTAGACCTGCTTCTTATGGTGTCCTTTGGCTTCACGGGGGAAACTGTTATGGAGCATTAAATGTTCTTGCTTTTGCATGGTGATTATGGCTGTGAGGAATATAATTGCTGCAAAAAATGTCAAAGAAGCTATAGTTAAGGAGATACCCACAAAAGTTGGCATTTATTTTGGTGTTTTGTTTTGTCTGATCTTATAGGTTCTGATCGTGGCTAACAGTGCTTTGAAGGAGAAGGCACAGCCGCACAGGTTCAAAAAAAAAATTTCAGTTTTTTTGCTTGGTTTGTATTGTAGCTATTTTCTCCATTAAACTTGTCCCAGTGACTATGGTATAATGTTTTTTAGTTTTTTTTAAATAATAAATTAGGGATTATTATCTTTTTATTTTATTTTTAAATCTGAGAGATCATAATTTAAATCCGTTAAGTAATAAAAAGATTTCAATTTGTAGAAAGTGAGAGATTGGAGCCTTAAAATGAGGAATTGATGGATGCGAATTTTTATTTTTATAAATAAGATGATGAAGTATTTAATTTTATTTTATTTCTTGAAATTATTATAATATATAATTATAATATAAAAATTCATGCCCTTCTCAATTATTTTCCATGTAAACCTACTTTTCAAATAATAACCCAAAAAAGTTTCCGTTTGAAAAAATATTACTTCTGCCATCACCAATCCAAACATAAATCACATTTCTAATATGACTTTTATCCTATCTTAAATTTGTAAAAGTCAGATTGTAAAAAAAGTCACTTCCGCCCCTACTAATCCAAACTGATTTAAATGAGGAATTAATTTTCTCACGTAAGTACATGAACTTAAGTGAGAAAACTAATTATCCATCTCCTCTTAATACAGAGATAGATTGGACTCCCAAAAAACTATTTATGGGTACTGAATAGCATAACATGCAAAGGTTTTTTTTTTTTGCTTTTTTACATCGCAATATGAGAGGGTCGTATTTGAGTATTGTTGAGCCCAATCGAAAGTAACTTTCCCAAAGAAGTTTTTTACTTTTACAAACTAGTTATACCATATGATTAAGCGATCAAAGACCCTGTAATAAATTGGCAAGAGGAATTGAAAATTGGGCTTGAGGCTGGAATGGCAGAGAATTAACAAACGACCATTATGCAATCTGCGCATCACTTTGGGCCCACTATGGATGAAAACTAAACCCAATTCAACGGAAATTTCTTTACTGCAGAAGGAGACTCTATATTATCATTTCCACAACAATGTCCCTCATGGAAGGTCGATCTCTGGATGCTTCATTGACACATTTCAAAGCAAGAGAAGCCATATCATTAAGCCTGTGCACATCATATTTTCCATTAAGCTGTGAATCCACAATTTCTTCCCATCCAACCTTACTCTCGGCTTCCATGGCTGCTTAATTGATCATCACCAGGAAGAGATATTATGGCAATGCTGCTATAATATTTAATTTTGATTATCCAAAACGAAATTGAATCAAAAATTCAAAATTATAAAATTTCACAAAATAAAAAAATCCTACAAATCATACACATAGATATATAGGTAATGGTACCAACAAACGGTCATCTGAATGGAAGGGGTTATGGTCACTTAAATTTGTGGTCTCGATTTCGAGTCCCTTTGACTTCTTTTATTCTTCAAGAAATCTAAAACTGAAGTAGAATAGATTTTTCTGAAGAAAAAAAGAGGGAGAATTATAGTGAAGGATCAAACTCAGGTATTAATGCAATATCTCTTACAACCTTAGCCATAAAAACACCACAAGGATTATTAGCCGTTGATATTGTCCGAATATTCTCATGAGAATATGGAGATGTAAGCAAAACTCATATAAGAGAAATAAAATTCCCTAAGAACAAAGTTCTTATCCATATCATTATAATATTCTGAATATTAAATACAAAAAATGCAGCCTTCATATATAGGCCACCATAGAACACTCTAGAAATAAAACCCTAGTTAGGGAAGATTTTAGTCAATCCTCTTGATGTTTATTATGTTTTGTAATCTATAATATCGAAGTTAACTTGGCCGTTTTACATTTAAAAAGAAAAAAGAAATAAAACCCTAGTAAAGAAAATTACTTAAGTTTGAACACTAAGTCAGCTACATAAAAATAGGAAACAAAAAATGTCTTCTTGAACAATCTTTAACCAAAACGCCTTATTCAATGCAAATAAAAATAGATGTTGGATTTTATTTGAGAAAGTTTTTCCAATAATTGTGAATCTTATACAAACACTTGATTCTTCTATAAAGTTAATTGAAAAGGAAGTAAGAAGTTTTATGAAATATAGAGACGATAAGTGATCCTAGAAGCCTCAATTTCTTGAAGTTAGAAACAACTTTAACTTTGATTATTTCTTGTAAGTTTGTTTTGAACCAAATATGTTTTCTTAAGTGAAACATTTCAAAATGAATTTTCCCAACATGATTAAGAGCATAATTGCATTGATTAGCCCACGTTTGCCATAGTCTTGGTGGGAACGATAACTTTTTATACTACTTGCGAACCTTATACTTACGGTAAGAAAACTATGAACATTTATATGCATGCATAGCAATTTTGACAAAAGACAAGTTGGAAGTGGTTTGGAGGTTAAAATGGGATATCAAATCATTTCACAAATGGCAATACTTAGATATTTGGCATTAATTATATAAAAAGATGGTAAAATTGATGGGGATGTTAATTATAATATTATAGTTGCATGGTTTAAGTGAAGAAAGATTACTAGAGTTATTTGTTATCAGAAAATATCTAATATGGTAAAAAAGAAGTTTTATCACACTACTATAAAACTAACAATGTTGTTTGGTAACGAATGTTGGGTTTTAAAAGGACAAGAGCATAAATTAGAGATAGTTGAGATGAGAATATTGAGATGAATGTGTGTTCATATTAAAAAAAACAGATAACATTCGTAATGAATTTATATGAGAAAGAGTTGGAGTGGCTTCAATTGAAGAGTAAAAAAAAAAAAAAATCATTTGAGAAGGTTTTAACATGTATAAAGAAGGTCATTGGATGCACCGGCCAATAAGAAAGGTAGATCAAATGGTATGTAGTCCTTTGAAAAAGGGTAAAGGGGAACCCAAAAAGAATACTTAACAAAGTTATTGAATAAGGCCTCTTACTTAACAATTTATCTAAAGGTTTAGTCACTGATAGAACCAAATAGTTTCATACAATCTATATATGGGTTTGTTGCGGGCTATGCTACATCAAATCATTGGAAGTGAATAAGACCTATAGGAAACACAAACACGGCTCTTTTGTTGAGCACTTTGGTAAATAATCGATTCTCATTCTGATTAGAGGCCTTAAACCCGACCAGAAGAGTTCCTTCGACCACTACGAGGATTTGGATGCCATGTGGATGAGTGTGAGGAGGGTTCAAACCCTTTGGCTCGTAGTTGATGCCAACAAGAGTGATTCCAAGATTGTTCAATCCGTACAACGTGTTTACGTCAGCTATTAGCGAAGCCAGTAGTGTTTGCTTATGTCTTTCTGACCTTATCAAATCCATGTAAGTAGAAGTCCTCAACTTTCCCTGCCTTTGGATTCTTGCAAAATTTCCTATTCACAAAAATTGCAAATTTAAGAGACCAAATGTAATCCTTCATTCCAATCATTTTTATTGAAGCCCAAGAACTAAATTACTTGATTTAAAAAAATAGTTAAAATTTGTTAAAAGTAATAAATATATAGGGGATAAACTATTTTTTCCAAGCAAGCCCTTATATGCAAGGGGGCAAGTGAAAGAGAGAAAAAACATAATAACCAGAGAGAATGAAATTGAATGTACAATGGAAAAAGATTAAGAGAAAAACTAGAATTAATTAAGAGCAAAAATGCTAAAAACACATTAAATGTTTATATAGCCCCAAGAGGAATCTTTTCAAAATGATCAAAATAATTCAAATTTTAGTTTTTTATAAAAAGAATTAGAAGTAGGAGTGGAAACAGGCCAGACCAGGTCAGGCTTTTGTCTTAACAGGCTTGGCCTGTTAAGGCACAAACTAGCCTAAGCCTGACCTGTGGCCTGTTAAAGGCCAATTTTTAGGCCTGGGCCTAGCCTGTTCATAAGCCTGGCCTGGCCTAAAGCCTGTTAAGGATGCCTGAATTTTTAAAATTTTTTAAGCAAACCGACAGGTCTACAGGCCATACTGCAAAACAGGCTAACAGGCCACAGGCCGAAAACAGGCTAAAACTTACAGGCTCAGGCGAAATTATCCTTTAACCCTTATCTGATTTTTTTAAAAAATTATTTTTACAGGCTCAGGCCAGCCTGACAGGCCTGTTAGGCTTTGGCCTGGCCTTTTAGCCTGACAGGCTAGGCTACAGGCCCCTGACAGGCCGCCTGGCTTGTTTCCACCCTTAATTGGAGGGAGTAGTATAATTTGCCTCATACGGTAATTAAGTTCTGAAATTATTAATGCCCTATTCTCTAATTCTTTCTAATATGTCCCAACTTCTCAAATTTTTTTATTCATTTCTTCCTATTGATCATTAAATACATTATAAATAAAATGATTAACATTTTGATTTATTAAGAGAAAATTTGTGCAATTTCTTTTACTATTTTTCAAAAAAAAATTGTAAAATTGGTCATTTTTAATTTATTTATTAAAAAAATGAATCATTTTTGCCCATAATATATTAAAATGCTACTCAATGTTTTATGTAGAATCTAATTATAAATAGAAAAGGAAAAAATATTTGAGAAGTTTGGACATTTCAAGGGGCAATATAGAGTAACTGGGCCTATGGCCTTATAGGCTAGAGGCATATATGCTCTCTTGAAAGTGGGTGGCTGTAGGTTCGATCTCACTTATAACCCTAAGGTCATTAGTGCTTGCCCCTTTAAACACAGAGAGAGAGTAACGGAGCAACTAAGTCATTTGAGTTAAATCGTGTGTGTAACTTCTTTAGTACAATGGGTTAAATATAATTGTTGGAGATGGAAGACCCGTGTCTGATCTGGGTTAAAGGAATAGAGGTGCACCTTTGCTATCAGCTTAAGCTTTTAGTATGATGGTTAGCACTTTACGGTTAAGCGTGCTCAGCCAAGGGTAGTCTTAGGATAGGTGATCCCCGAGAAGTCCTCATGCTGCGCCATCTCATCCTTAAGGTTTGGTTTCAGAGTCAGCACGAGTTCAAATCTCACTCCCATCAAAAGGTTTGAGGACGAACCTCCTTTAAGAAGGAGGGAATGATATGTGTCAGGTCTAGAAGTGGGTGTGGATACCCACAATAATTGGAGCCTACTTGTAGGAATGAAGAAGTAAATAAGGACTTAGTATTATTTTTCTTCACCCACAACTTCTCTGCGTTCATTGATCATATGATCAAAGTATGTCCCAGTCTAGGAAGGGGTGTGGATCGGATCCACAATCGTTGGAGATGGGGACCACATGTCTGATCTGGGTTAAAGGAATAAAGGTGCACCTCTGTTACCAGCTTAAGCTTTTATCACAATAGATAGCGTCTCAAGATTAAGCGTGCTTAGTCAAGGGTAGTTTATGATGAGTGACCCCCTGGGAAATCCTCGTGTTGCTCTACTTTGTTTCTAAGGTTTGGTATCAAAATTAGCATGGGTTCAAATCCTGCTTCCATCAAAAGGTTCAAGGAAAAACCTCCTTTAAGAGGAAGGGAATGATACGTCCCAGGTCTGGGAGGGGTATCTATGTGTCAATGTGTTAAGTATCTATGTTCTTTTTTTTAGTTTGTAATTATTATTTTAATTGTTGTTCAAGTGTCTCAGTGTTGTGTTGTATTAGGTCAATTATACCCTGTTATCTGGTTTAACTTTGTAGTAATATTATTATTAGTTTCAAGCTATCTCTCTATTGCTTATTTCTAGTTTCAATTTTGTTATTAGCCCTGTTTAGAAGAGGGTCATAACAGTATCTTATCAAGTAAATTATCGAAGAGTATTTCTATTCCATTTTAAATTACACCTAACATAATTAATTTCATTTTATCTTGTATATTTCAATACAAAGAACCATGTCAAAAGAGACTTTGAACAGCACATGGGGTAAGGCCCAAATATGGCCATTCTTCCATTTCAACCTTAAATCGTGCGTGGAAGCACCTAAGTTCTGTCCCCTGGAAAAAAAATTTGTCCGATTGATTAATTATTTTACTAATTTCTGAATTTGTAAAATGTCGACTTACCCTATGTGTGTTTAATTTGGTTTTTGTCTTTTAATCAGTATTAATACATTTGTATATTTTTTTCTTATTTTAGGTGTGAATTCATGCCAGAATCAATGGTTCTAGAACACTACTTTAATCAAAATCAAGTAAGAATGGTGAACATTATGATTAGTTGTTCTCAGTTAGAAAAGGAGTTACAACAAGATCATCTCATGTTAGACGAATTAATAGCCAAGGATCTCAGGGCAAGAGGGCAACACAGACTACCAGCAATATCCATGATTAGAGCCCCTCTTGAACAAGGGTACAGTATAATTGTTGGCATATATAACCTTATGAAGCATGACAAGATATTTAAGAGGACCCTAAGTGAGTCAAGCCTTAAAGAACTGAACATAAATATATAACACAATGACACTCAGACACACCACTCCTAGAACTGGGACGTATCATTCCATCCATCTTAAAGGAGGTTTGTCCTAGAACCTTTCGATGGAAGTAGGATTCGAACCCATGCTAGTTCTGATACCAATAGAAGCGGGATTTGAACTCATGCTAGCTCTAATAACAAGCCTAAGGAACGAAACAACATAGCACGGGGACTTCCCAAGCAGTTCCCCGGTTGCTTTTGCTACGCCACAGCGAAACAAAAGCGAAAACACATAAAAAATAGGCCCTTCTGACCGCGTACGCTGTGGGTTCGCTATAGCGAAGCGAAAGCAAAGTCGCGATACTGCAACTGTGCGTTTTGAAAAACTGATGCTTCAGCTGGCTTTTTAACCTAATGGGGGCACCGAATTGAAGGAATTCTGCACAAGGAAGAGCTCAAGAACTACAAGGAGGCTTCTTGGAGAGCTTGAGGAGGATTTTGGTGCTTCTTGGAGGAGATTCTTGGAGAAATTCAAGATTTTTCCTCTCTTTTTTTGGTTTTTCCCCTCTTCTCTTCTCATTGGCTGATATGGTCATGAGTTTTATGTTGAGTTGTTGGTTTGTATTGATTATGAGTGGCTAAAACTCTCATTTAGGATTACTTCTACTCATTGTATGGATTAAAACTACTATATTTTCTTGCTTTTGCTAGTTGTTGAGAATATATGTTGATTTTTCTTTATGCTTAATTACTATCTTGTGCTTGATCACCACATGATTAGTTTAGTTCAATTGAATGATGCTTGAGAGAGCTATTTTGGTTGTAGAACTTGAGAAAAATCATGTTAGACTTGAAGTTTAGGGATTAAATGGATGGTTTGTTGTTAGAATAGAGATATATCTAATAACCTAGCATAGTCTAATGAAGAATTGATTTGGGAAAGATGATTTTCATTAATGATAGACAAGAGATTGAACATTGTTAATGAGGATTAAAAATCAATCTTGACTTGAGAGAGCTTGATTGATGATCTTAGAATCTTTGACTAGCATATGGACTCACACAAATAACATAAGTGAATTAATTGCATAGTTTTATGAAATACAATGAGGAAGAAGTAATCCTAAGCTTTTAAACCTTGAAGTAGAATCAATTTTACAATCACCTTTGTTTTACCTTATTGTTTTTCGCAAATTCTCTTAATTAACATACTCAATTCCAAATGATTCCATTCAACCTAATTGAACATATGGTTACATATCACTACTACAAAAAGGGGCTTTAACCTCCCAAATTTGGCACCTTTAACATCCCAAAACGGGGGGACGTATATACTGGGGGCGTAGTAAGTTGAAATAAAAGACGTCCCAAATGATAGGGACGCCCAAAGTCTGACTTTAGGCGTCCCAAATTTTAATTTGGGACGCCTAAAGTCCCACGCTGGGGGACTTTAGACCTCCCAATTCTTAATTTGGGACGCCTAAAGTCCCACCCTGGGGGACTTTAGACCTCCCAATTCTTAATTTGGGACGTCTAAAAGTTAGGTTTTTTTTTATACCATAATTTACATTCTGTATTACCCAACGAATTCAAACCGCAGAAACAGAATAGAAGATGGATTCATAAACCATACTGTCCGTTACAAACTGGTAAGGACATCCAGCACTACAATCTTTACGATATATACATACAATAACCTTTCATACAACCTACTACTATATATATCAACAAAAAACAACCAGAAAGTGTCAAAACACTGTCATCACACAAGTACAAACTGATATAAAATAACAAGTTTACTGCTCTATATGTTGAAGAAGATGTCCAGCCAAAAGATCTCTGATCAAATCAAGGTCTTCACGTAGGTAGGCATCTTGATTATCAAAAATCTGAAAATTAGAAAGTAAGCTTTGATGAAATGAATCTCAAGCAAATGAATTAATTAGCATTTCAATTAGAATACCAAAAATATTATCATTTGAGAATGAAGAAGCGATTACCTTTTCAAAATCGCTAGTAATTCCACTTTGAGTTATGTTATACATATAAAGTATAACATAATATCCGCATTCAGTGTGGCCAGGTTGCCGAGGGCACTTTTAATCAAAGGGATGCAATTGGTTGTTAAAATCAATAAAGGTATGTCTAAAAGGACCGTCAATGAAACAATTAGGTAGGATCGAATGTACTTACTATGGGATAAAACCACTTTGGCTTTTTAACAACTGCACCCTCGCGTGACCCACCTAGGATTCTATATGTTTGACAAGCACTATCATGAAAAGCAAAATGAACAGAAATTAGAACCATTCATTTATTTTTGTCGTCAATGAAATACAAACAGAATAACTTACGTGTCAAAGACGGATTTTGTATCTCTGTCTGGCTTTTTACTCAAGGGATCAAACCAATAGACTACGTTGCGGCCGGGACATATAAGACACAAAGTCCAGTGGTTTCTTTAACAACATGTACACATTAAAATGAAGTTAGATGAGTGAGAAGACAATTATTTATTAAACTTCTTAAATTGACAAAATGTAAATACGAACCGTTGGACAATGGGTGCTAGATAACAATGAAGTTTGGTTTGTGCCATTTGGTAGCCGACATAGTGAGTCCTATGCGCCACAGTACAAGTATCCCCTGTCGTATTCGCAGGACATAAGAATCCATACCAATTACTTCTTTCCATGTTTGTGCAGAGATCGTGGAAGGTGCTATAATAGAATTAAAATAAGGAATCAATTCTTGAATGTATGAAAACAAAAAACCACTAAATGAATTCTATGGGAAAATTGAAAAAAAACTTACCGGACTGCAAATTTGACCCAGCCTGCATCTATCTCCTCCAACCTGATAAACTGCTTGAGATCTTTATTGTCAATCATGTAGGGATACTCCACTTGGCCCACAATCCCTGGAGGCATCTTCAAGTCAATCTGTTTAATGCGCTTGTAGATCTGTTGCAGCCGTGCTAAGAAGGGCCATTTGCTCGCAGCTTCGTCATCCTTTTAGAACATCAAAAAACAAATTGTTATTAGGATGCCAACAGATTTTCAGTAACAGTAAGGTAATTCCTACCATTGGAGGTGTTGCGTCTGAACCAATAAGATTGCGAGGCCAAAGGATGAAAGATTCTATCGCTTGACCTAACGTGCCAACCTCTGGATTAGGATCAGGGATGGCTGTACCTTCTTCCCCCTTTCTAACACTCGTCACATTCACCCTACGAAAATCCTCCAAAATTTGCTGATTA